>JBAWJQ010005372.1:0-425482 GCA_037783105.1 Bactrocera zonata | reverse complement strand
GTATATAAAGCACAATAAATCAATAAAGTCGTCGTTGATGGCCTACTTATTAAATTATTTAGCTTTTTATATCAATTCGAATATTTTTTACTATGAATGAATACTATTCGTTATTCACACCAAGTTCATACATATACATAAATATAACAGTTCCAAGCCGTTTTGCTTAGTGATTTCATTTTTGGTTGTTCTCCTGGTTTGTATTTTTGTGTCTTTTCATTTATATTTTAAGCTTTGTTCGTAACACTCACAATTTATTATTTTTAATCACAATATCAAAATCTCGATTCATTTCATGAAATTCATTAATGTGATTTTATTTTTTCACTTATTCCAATCATGTCGTTTGAACTCACTCCCCATCATCAATCAATCGCCATCATATGTAAATATTTATTATTTTTCTTCAAAAATAAATAAATAAAAATGCGACACTTATTCCGATCTGCCATAAAAACAACGTAACGTTAAAAGCGAAAAATGTCGAAATTTTTTTAACATCATAAACGCATACATACCCACACACATATCGTAATATACATATGTAAATTAATTTCCATCAAACATACATACATGCATACATACTTACATGTAATATATAAATCAAATGCACTCACGAATTGGCTAATTGAAAATTGAAATCGAATTCCCTCAAAAAAAAAAATATAATGCCAACCAACAGCGTCTAACGCAGGACATTTGCAATTTGAGTACGCTCTGCAGCAATTACAAAAAACTCTCACCGACAGTTGAGTTTTCGCCTTTGCAACAGCAATTGCTCTGCCCCAACCAAACGTCGTTGCACAGCATAACAACCGACGAAGGCGAAATCATTGGCAATGGGGCGGAAAATGATGCAGAGAGCATTTTGAATTTGCTGAAAATGTGGCAGACAGAAGGTCAATTCAATGAGCTCAAGATTCGAGACTTCCTCAGCACATTTGTTAAGTGCCAGCGGGTATTTATTGCAATACAATATTTTCTTTAATTATTTATTACTGACTATTATTAACAATCATAATATTTTATGTGAAATGCAGTGTGTGCCAGAGCAGAAGCAGGAGAACAGCAACAATGAGCGTTTGCGTGTGTACGCCAACCAATTGCAGAATGTATTGTCAGTGCTGCAAGCATGCGAAGAATCCACACTCAATTATGCAGATTTGCAAAAGCTACGCTGTGACATTGAGATAGTTAAGGCGAACGCAAATTGGTCCAGTATAATTGCTGCTGATCGAATGGCGGAAGTAAATAGCAACAATGGCAAGCTGTTGAAAGCTAACAGCAATAATAGCAATGAGGATGTCAATGCCAATGCGGCGTTTGAGGAGAAGGAAGTCAATTGATAAGTTAAATAAATAAATGGTGGGTTTCCTATAAATAGAATATGACAAAAGGTTAGTCAGCAGGATATTTAGATGAGGAATCAGCATAATTCGCTCCATACGCCATCCAAAAATGTCCATTTATGTATATTTATTAACTAATTAGCGTTATTTATTGCATAATAGAACTTACGTTTAAGCGTCTAAAATGCCACAGAAATGAGTAGTTTTGTAAAGTATGCTTAGCATTTGTCGTCAGTCATTCTTTGCTTGGCTTCTTTGGGAAACCATTGATCAGAAAAGAGACGAAGTTATATGCGTTAAGGAGAGACTTAAATAACGTTACTGAAATTTGAGAAAGCTTTTGTTATTGAAATTATTTATTATTACTATGAACAACATTAGTAAGACTTTGTTCATAATTTTAAAATTCTTAATTTATTCTTTAAAATCTCTGTCGGCCCTCAAAGTAATCCCCCTTGGCCACAATACACTCGTACCAACGTTTTTTTTCAATCCTTGAAAGAGTTGTTAACGTCAATTTTCGTATAGATTTACGTTTAATGTATTCAATTGACTCAAAACGATTTCCCCGGAGCGGTTGTTTGAGTTTGTTGAATAGCCAGAAGTTAAACAGAGCTAAATCAAGCGAATGCGGTGATCGCGGTACAATATTAGTTGAAATTTTGTCGAAAATTTGCTAAAAACCAAAAGTTGTCGGCCACATAATTCCCATAATTCTAACTTCTTTTCAAAAAGTATTCCTTGTTGACAGTTTGACCGGTTTTTCGGCTTCGGCTCACCTTTGCCACGATATTCGGTCGATTGGTCGTCTGTTTCCAGATCGTAAGCATAGATCTAAGACTCATCGCCAGTAATAATACGTTTCATAACATCCTGGTAGTCGGAAAGCATTTCACAGATGTTAACGCGTCGCTGTTTTTCGAAAAAATTTGATGATTTTAGAAGCACGACTGGTTCTTTTCTTAGACCTTTCTTTCAAAGTGGGTTTAACTGATCCTTCTGATATTCCAACGATGCCAGTAAGATCCCTGACTGTTAATCTACTTAAGAATGGTCCTTTATTTTATTGACGTGTAGATCATCAGTTGATGTTGATGGCCGTTTGTACCAATCATAAACACTTGCCAAAAACAAACAATTTCACCGAGGGCCTTATCCAACATTCTGAACGTTTCAGCACCAGAAATTTTATTCCGCACACAGAATTTAATGGAACTTCTTTGTTGAATAATTTCACTCATCGTAAAAATCGCCGAATGTATTTTGTGTATAGAGTTCTTAAAAATTTGTCAACTTATTCTGCAAGTCTAACATGTATTTGAAAGCATTAACAAATAATTTTATATTGAAATTTCGTTATAAAATGGTAGATTCTAGGTCAACCTTCGTAATCACCTTTACAAGCGACATAGACTCTAAGAAATCATGTTTTCTGAAACAAAAAACATATAAAACCCTTTACTATAAGCTATAAAACCTTTCACAGGTTGTGCATAACTAATTCTAAAATCGTAAGCGGCTAACGCTTTGCATTCAATAAAGATATGAAGATCTTTATCTTGATTTTGGTAGGTCAGTTGGTATGTCAGCAATTCGCTATAGTGGTCCGATCTGAAAAATATATTTTGAGATTGCTATTGCCTTGAACAATAAGCTACGATAAATACTATCTGATTAAATAAAAAAATATTCAAACGAGGACGAGATTTTGATCGATCAGTTTACAGTATGCTGTAGGTGTCCGATAGGTGGTTTCGAAAAATGAGCAGGTTTTTGGGGAGATCGTGTGCAAATTTTCAGATCATTAGATGAAAAGCTGAGGGACTAGTTCACGTATATAGTTTACAAACAGACAGATAGACGGATGGCAGACGAACTTGGCTAAATCACCTCAGCTTGTGACGCTGATCATTTATATATATATATTTCAGAGCCTCTTCGATGTTTGCTTCTGCTGTTACACGCTGCGTGTCAAACTTAATATTACTCGTCAGGATATAAAAAGGGATATCAATCTATATTAGAATTGTTATTAAAAACTTTTCATATTTTTTTTGCAAGGCGGCAAACTTGTAAAAATAGAGTTGAGCGGCAAACATGTTTTAAACACTGTTTTCAACTATTCTTCGAATTAAGTACAGTTTTCAAGTGCTTCGAAGATTTTCGGTTTTCATCAAGCATATCCGATGTACTGCAAATGTAGCCGACAAACGTGACGACACGCACACTAACAAAAATTTGATAAGATTATTTGATCGTCTCCAAGGCACTTTAAGGATTTTGAATATTATGAGATATGAAGGCTATATCATTGCACTTCGCTTGTACCCTCTGTTGACAATATTTTAGAACTTATATTATATATATTTACATATATGGATCTTAGCAACTCTACACTCTGGTGCGGCATGTAGCGAATTTTTTCACTTACCCATGTCGACTAATGAACTCCTCGTCTTAGTTGAGTAGAGAGCATAACGATGGATAATATATGTATAACTATATGTTAAGGTTATAACTTATTGTAAACTGCAATAATTGCATCGCATGTACTTGCGGTTGTTCGCTTGCCAAGAAGAGTGTCCCCTTAATCGCCAGAGACTTTCCGTTTTGGTTTAAAAGAATTTTGAATTGTTCGATAACCATTGAAACACTTTATTATGAAAAAAATTGGGACAAAAGGGTAATAATCTTTTAATAAATCCATGTTTGACTAATGGAGGACATAAAAAATATTGTATTTGAGACAGCCAAAAGTACAGTCAATACTAAGCCGGTCAATTTAAATGTTTATTTGCGATGGTTATTCAAAATTTTTAATAACACTTTTCGGACAGATCAGTTCTACCCAATAAAAAGAATTTAATAAACAAAAACTTATACTTATAAATAATATATAAAAAGAAAGCATTGATAGAATTAGTATATTTTTTTGTTTAGATAATTGTTGTGAAAGAACTCGCAAAAATGTCTACCCGCCTGTTTAACAAAAACATGTCTCCTTGAGTTAATTTTAAAGTGTGACCTGCATATTAAAAATGTTTAAATGCCCGCAGTATTATGCTTTCAAATACTATTTTTTACTTTTTTTTTGAATCAAAATTTGTACATTTTTCGAAGGTTTTCTCACTTTTTAGTAACGAATATAAAAAAACATTAAAAACTATATAGCGAACCACGCTAGAATAAGAGTATAGTATATGAATCAAAAGTAAAAAGATTGATATTGGATTGTATTTATGTTATTGCGTTTTCGAAATAGCCTTTGTATGTCAAATTGTGCGGAACTAATAAATTTAAGTCCAATAATACTATTTATGAAAAAGTAATTAGCTTTTAATTTAATTATATCAAATATATTATGTGTCCTTCTTTAAAACCTTATTACAGAGTATATCTAATCGCTTTGCTCAAAACTTACATTATTTGGAGTTTTGTTCGAACACAATACAAGTATATTTGTGGTAATTAATTGTGTAGATCTGTGCTTAGATATTCTAATGGAAAGGTTTTCTTTACTGATAGTTGCTTAAACAAGCCAATGCGTAGCTAGTTCTTGTTAGTATTATTCTGCCAACTAATTTTCAAAATTATATTTAAAATTTTAAATGTAAACTTAATTATACAATTATTATACTTAATCAATGGCCAAACATTTCCAAATTCCAAAATTGTTGATAATGAATTATTATTCGAAAATACATATATAAGGCGCGTAGTTATGTATGTTACAGTGTTAAATGTTGATTATACTCGAATTTAATAAAAACTAAAAATAATTTACAAAAATAATATTTTAATTGTATTTTTACATTTATGCATAAGCACATTTAGTATAAGGTTTGTATTTACGTAAACCCCGTGAATGGCGAAAGCATTTTTTTAAAGCTTTCTTCTTCTTTATTGGCGTAGACACCGCTTATCCGATTATAGTCGAATTTACAACTGCGCGCTAGTCTTTCTTTCTTTTTGCTGTTTCGCGCCAATTGGATATTCTCTCGTGTAGCCATCCCCACCTGGTCTTTCCGAAGGGATTTAAGGTCGTCCTCTTCGTCTGCTTCACCCGGCGGGTACTGCGTCATATACTCTCAAAGCTGGAGTGTTTTCATCCATTCGGACAACAAGACCAAGCCAGCGCAGTCGCTGTCTCTTAACTCGCTTAACTATGTCAATGTCGTTGTATATCTCGTACAGCTCATCGATATTCACCTTTGCCAATACGCAAAGTACCATAATTCTTCCGCAGAGCCTTTCTCTCGAAAACTCGTAACGTCAACTCATCAGATACTGTCATGAAACCCCTCATAAAGTGCTTTCAGTCTATCTCAAATTAATTGAGATGGCTAGTATTAATTCCATCCAATTCGCATGGTACGCCAAGGATACAGGTAAGATTAGACTAGGTTATACAAGCTGGTTGTCACGCCATGCATAGACCTCCAGATCCTTTGTATTGGCAGATGGATATTAGTTTAATACGAGTTGAAGTTTACTTCTTACAGGAAGTTAACGCTTTTTGAGAAATTAGTAGATATTTGATATCTAATTCTGAGATGTCATCTAGCCCCTTGAACTGCAAAGCTCCTAGATTGCTTAAACGAGTCTAGATAAGGCCGCCATGCACTTTTTACTTCATCGATTATAATGCTCACATTTGTAAATTGTGAGGTTTGACTAAGCCAACAACCGTTCTGTCGTCTTTTCGAAACCGTGCGGTTAGAAAAGATGCGTGTTTCTGTTTTCCTTAAGTTCCCTTGCACATGACCTTGGCGATCCTGAATATACTTAAGGCATTTCAGCTCACCCTAATTCGTCCGTTCACTCTTTCGGAAATTTCATTGTGCATTGACTTTTGAATTTCCTGTACTGGTTTGGTAGCCAAGCCGATATCACTTTTGGCAATTTCACCAGCTATTTGCTTTTCCGAGATGCTTTTGTGGCCCGGAACCCAGCATATATTCAACCGCTTCTATGGACATTCTCTGGCCCAATGCTTCTATATCGACTTGCACCATATATTAGTTTTCTTTATGTCGTCTCGCGTGTCATTATCTATCTTATCAACTTTCCTGACCGAAAAAACTTGCGCTTGAAAGATACTGCAGTATTATGACTGTTTTAAGGGTTGCTGGACGACTAGCTCCTTGCAATAGAGTTCTCTGCTCACTCCATCGGCAATCTTTGATTCAACCGTGAAGATGTTGAAATTTTCGCTGGTGAGTCCCTCTACTTCCATGAGTGTACGTGATCTGTAACTAACGAGAATATAACTTCAGTGATATAGTACGTATGTCAGCTTAATACACCATAGTGGAGAAGAGAATGTTTGGATGCTTTCAGTTCATTTTTACTTCAGTGGATCACCCCCAAGGGTTGGTTGTTGAAAAACGACGTACACCCAATGAAAAATGTCGATTATAAGTTTCCAACATTATTTGTAACCTTGGATTAGTTCCTAAAAGCCTCTTTTACGTGTGGACTGCAGTCTTATTAAAAATATAACGTCTATCGCAATATTACTTAGCTTCATTAACATTATTAAAAAATACGAATAAAAATAGATTGACATCATCTGATTATAATAATATTTTATTGACTTAATTTACTTTTCTTTCTATATTATACACAAATCTAAATTTCTATGACCAATTAGAATGTGTCAACGAATCATAGAGAATTGTAGGAGAATGTTGGGAGCCATAAGGGTGTATAAATTCATAGGCCGATAATATTATAAACAGAAAGAACACAGTGTAAAATATGATTAAAAAAATACCAAAGCTACGACGCAGTTCAAAATTAGAAATGCTTAGTGCAATAAAGTTATATCCGATCATCAGGAACAGAAACACGTATATGGTAGAATTGTTGTTAGTGATGAAAAGCTGCAAATAAATACAAAAATAAAAAAGTAAACATGTAATTAAAAAAAGTATGGAAGAGCTTATTTCTGGTCCAACCGAAAATTATATACTCTCACGATTTGTGCAAAGTAAAATCGTGTGAATATTGCTAATAACTTCGACATTTGTTATTTGACGAAATTTTATATTGAACTTTTAGACACGAATTTGTGAATCGATATCACACAATTTCGAGACTGAATTACATTATATTAAACATAATTTATTTTATTTAGAGAATTCGTATAATAAGCAACATATATTATAGGCATTATTATTTATATGAGGATCAATGAAAGTATGATCGGTTTCATTAATTTTTGACACCGAACCTCATTATAAATGAGTTAAATGTAATATTTCAGGGACGGCTGTGCTTATGTATGGTATATGTGAGTTAGGGAAGAAATGGGCTGATTGCCATAATTTATTGATCGGAGTTTTCGTATATAATATATGAAACGTGACCCTTTTCATTTTTATAGCTTCCTTATTACTTGAATATCTATCTTGTAGTTCTTTCTACTTATACGGGTGATCCAATAGTTGTTTTTTTTTTTTTTTGACAGATCACGTGTGACTAGTGTCAAGCGTATTGTTATTTTTGTTGATTATTTTTTGGGATTTCGACATAATCGGCCTACCCATCTTGAGACCCAGCACTCATTATTAGATAATATTCGACCGAAAAGATCACGATCATGTACGCATAAAGCAACTGTAGCTGAAAGTGTACACGAAATCCGTGGAGAGTTGATTCGGCGCCGTTCGAAGCAGCTCAGACTGACGTATGTTACGACTTAGCGCATTTTATGCATACAAAATACAGCTTGTGCAAGCACTGATGCCGCTTGGTCTTCCAAGATCCAAGGAGGTCCGACGGTTTCTAGCCAAATTTTGTTCAGCGATGAGGCTCATTTTTGGCTCAATTGGTATACCAAGAATTGGTAAACAAGCGAAATTATCGCATTTGGAATGAAGAGCAACCTGAAGATACTCATGAGCTGCCATTTCATCCGTGATCTCAATCAATGGATTTACTGAGAACACACTTCGGCGAGCAGATAATTTCACGTTTTGGGCCGATCGATTGCCCACAAAGATCATGTGATATCACACCGTTAGATACACGGACTATACCGTTTCGATTCAGGCCTTGGAGCACGACATCACGCGTGTCATTCACCAGTTATCAGTCAAAATGCTCAAACTAGTCATCGAAAATGGGACTCAACGGTTGGGGCATCTGACACGTAGCCGCAGCCAACATTTGAAAGAGATAATATAAATGCCAAAGAATGTGCTTTCGAATGATAATAAAAATTCCCCATTAAAATTGAGGTTTCTATGTTTTTTCTTAAAAAAGCTAGGGAACCTCAAAATGAATCACCCTTTACATCTGATAAGTATATGGAAATAATACACAAACTTACAGGGAATGATGTATCAAAACAAGGCTGAAGGACCATGGCAGGGAAGCTACCTATTGTATTGTATATAACCAAACCGGTGACGAGACCAAACGCAATATCCACTTCTTCGTATTCTATTAATTCATAAACTAGAATCATTTCTAAAAACAAAATAAATTAAATATATATTAAATATATGCCATAACTCGATTGCCTAAATCTTTTGAAAAGAAAGTTTATCAAAATCTATCACATAATATTATCAATTGTAAATAATTCTAAAACTTACAAATTACAGTTAGTTTACAAAACTTACTTTACCTGTTACACTGCTGGAAAATGAAGAACTCGCAACAGCAACATCATCGAGATTCCATCGTATTAGATACTGAAGACTTTGGTGAATTAAAGTATCAGCTTCCATGGTAAGTAACTGCCAGATCATGAAAGCAGCAAACAATCCAAATACACTAAAGACCTTGAATTTGGTAAAAAAAAAAATATACAAAGGTATAAAATTAAATATGCAAAAGTGTTGTTAAAAGCCGCTTAAAAGTACTAAGAAAATAATCAAGGACTATCTGTTCTGATTATAATGATTTTATTCAACATTTGTGGAGTTGATTTACTTCTTAATACTATTTTACTAAATAAATCCCGAAAAGTTAAAAAGTGATAATGAGGATATCGCGAGATTTTTTAAGAATGTCGGTGGTCTTTCTATATTGAATGAGTTCCAGTTGCATACTTACTTTGTACAGTCTAGGCGGCTCCCTAGCGCTTGCCTTAAAAAGTAAAACAATAGTGGCTAGAAATCCCAAAGCGAAAAACCCGATGCAAATTTCCAGTTTTATGTATACTATTAGTGGCAGAGATATGAGCATAAGATTCGCACATAACAGATATTTATTCCAACCTTGGAAAGGTGAACTTTCATTTATAACAGGAATCAATAAGGTCAGTATAATCCACATGGGTGCCTGAAAGTATATAATATTTAACATAATATTTACTTAATACTTGCCTATATAAATCATTTAAATAGCTATAGGCCCAAAATACACATTTAACTAATCATACAGAGTTTGTCCGGAAAGTAATAGGACTGAATTTCTTCCGCCGCGATTGTACTTCGGAGAGATTGGTTAGTTGTCTCCGAGCACTTGGGAGAGTCAAGACAAATCAGCGAAAACTCGATGTTACCTTGCGCGCTTGAGGTAAGCTACGTACATAGTCACTTAAAACTTTAAACGCAACTGTATTTTCAAAATCGGTTGTCAAGATTTCTTGTCAGCTACTACATGATCTTAATAAAATCTTGCACAGGACTTCGAGACATAATTTAAAAGGTCTTAAACGAAGATGTAAAACGTCAACTAAAGGATCGGAATCAAAATAATTTTTATATAATATATGCAAATACTATTTATAACTCATACACTGATCGACATATTCGGCATAAGGTTTGTTAGAAAAACGAAAACCATTACATTGGGTAGTCGAAAAAGCCTTTTCGTATATTTAATCAAACTTTATTATCAGTATTTATACTAATAAATAAATAACAAATATGTAACATTTTCGTCGACGACATTTTGCTATTTTCCGCTAGAGACATTATTCTAGCAGTGTAAAACTTCACTTCTTCGAATTTCTTCATAATTTTCACACATTTTTGAACAGCTGTTCCTTTTTTGCATATTCCCCGAATTTAATTTTTTTAAATGAAGCTTAAAATCTCACCTTTTCAACACTATATGGTATGGCACAATGTGATTGGTAGCACTGGAGACATACGACTGCAAGGACATCTATAAACAAAATACGAAAATATTTTTTCGACTATCCAATGTGTAGTCTATGGGAGTTGGGGTAGTAACGACCCGATTTTATCTGTTAACTATTATCATGTCACATACTAAAAAAATTTCCCTCGGTTTCATTAAGGTACCTCACATACCATCACCAATATGGAGTAAAGTCAGCCGGATGTTCAAAAATCCTGATATTAGTGATATGGGACCAAGTCAATTTTATCTATATTAAGCACAAAGATACACTGCTACGAGTAAACTATACTCTGTAATTTTCGTTGAGATAACTCAAATATTGACCGATATATATGCAGTATAAAATCACCTGTAAGTTCGAAAATCTTTAAATTAGGTATATGAAGGCTCAGGAAAGGATTGACCCTATTCAACCCCATTTCAATACAGAGAGGAAAGGATTCTCTCTGAATTTCAGTTGCATATCGCATACATTGACCGATATTTTCGGTCACAATTAAACTAAAGATACTGGGCTTTGGTACCTTGGGGCTTGAACAGTTTTGGTTGGATTTGGGCAAATTTTGGTCATAAGCTGGCATACTTCAAAAGAATTATTGCTCCAAAATTGTTATATTATTTCTTGATTTGTACTGGAAAGTGAAAGGATGGTGGGTTCCGCGAAAGCGATTTCACGAAGTGGGCGGATCCATTTTCACGATGTCGTTAGAAGTTCTTTTAATATTTAGCGTTGGCAAATGTGGTTATTGGAGCTTTAGTTGTTTAGGAGATATGTGTATTAAAGTTATTAGAGAGCGCGGTCACGCCCACTTATTCAAAATTTTTAGCCCACACGTGCCCTTGTTACTGCGACCCCGGTGCTAATTAGAGTTTAGAGTCTTAATTTACTGCTTAGTTATAGCACTCTAGCGTTTTGTGAGCGTGGTCGATTATGCCCATCCACGAACTCGTAATTTTTCTTTGCCAAAGTTTCATCAAGATATCTCAACTTTTATTCAAAATGCAGGTTGCACGCAAGGACGGACAGACAAACAGTCAGCCGGATTTGAACTTTTCGAGAAATTTTCAGCAAAATTTGCATTTTTTTGTAAAAAAGTCTGTCCAAAATACAAATTTCACTTTTTTTCTTGGTTCAATACCTAGTTTATGGTCTTAGTTAAAACTCGTATTTTTTTCTTTTTTCGTCAGACGTACCTGTAAAAAGTTCTGTTGTCAACGAGGAGGCATCTTTTTACATAGAGACTGCTGAAAATGGCCGAGTTTTCAATATTTTCCTTTGAAAAATTCATTAAATCTTTGTAAAATATGTGTCACTGAATTATAAAAAGTTTGGATAAAATATTTAATTTGTTACATGAAAAAAAATTATTGAAAATATGCCGTTTTTTGCTCGACGCATGTGGGTTAAACGTGAATATCGGAACTAGTGGGTTCAGGGCCTAACCTACTCTTCTCTAAATTACTACATTTATGCACTTTGATTGCATATACTATACTATAACGTCACCTAAAACGCACCTAAAACGCAAAATAATGTAACAACATTTTTGGAAATTAGCAGGGGAAAGAATGAAACACGTAATAAAATGGAACATGAGTAAAATAAAATTTAAATATTGGTTAAAAGTGGGTTATATCTAATAGCAGAACCTTAAAATGATGAACATATATACATACTTATATGAATGTAATTTGAAGTAATGGATCGCAATCAATGAAACGCACAATTTCGAATTTTTTGATCATACATTATTTGGCATTTTAGGTGATGATAAGTACATAAAAACATCTGAAGTCTTCGATTTTAATAATTTCAAATCACAAGGTTCAAAAACACCCCTTTAATTATCTTACTGGATTTCTAAGCTTAAACTTGCTACACGCTTTTTTATACGCTCTTCATACTTACAAATAAGATATTAAAGATCATACAATTTCTTCCGAAAATATCTCCGTAAAATTTTTGACAATTCGTTTTTGAAGGGGAATTATCGGTTTCACCACGATCCGCCGCCACAGTAGTGACCACTTTGTCCAGCACATCCTCTATAACATTTTCACTTTCGATTTGCTCTGGCGCAGGAATAACGTCAACATTCGTACTACTTCTCGAAAGCACCGATTTAAATGGATCGTAGAGTTGAGCGAAAAGATAAACCAAATAAACGACGATTAACGATTTGGCATGCCATTCCAACTTTAAATCTGCTCGCTCGCCTTTGGGCAGACTATCATTCTTAGTTTTAAAACTTATTAAGACATACACGTAAATATTTCCAAGCAAGATCACTAACAGACTGGCGATACAATGAAATGGTGAGACATGCAAATTCTTTTGAATTGCGATCAATCCCAATCCCAGAATATACATAGTAAACGTCTTGCTTGCCAATTCCGTGAGAAAAAGAGAGTATATCTCTTTTGGTGAGTTGCAAATAATCGAAGTTTTAAATAAATTCGGCAATATGAATAGAGTTGAGACAATAAGGATGCCACAGTGGTAAGGTTTAATTGTAGACCAGTTACATAAGGTAAGCACATTTGGTAAAATACTGCAAAAATCATTTAGAAAGTATTAAGTGGCCTTTTGTATGCACAGAGGTACTTACAACCACCTGGTCATTACAAACACGGAGAATATGAAAAACAAGAGCAAGACGAGGGAACAGACAATATATCCGACTTCGCCAAACCAAGGTAAATTGTCGATCTTCATTGTACAAACGGCGAACTCCAAATAGTTGATAAGCTTCGTATCGAAATTGCAGTGATCATTGTGGCGAACGAGTTGACAGTGAGCGTCGGGATCTATATTTAAGCCTATTGGTCGAAAGCAGCTGATCTATAGAGGTTTAAAAGTTTTTATGCGACTAATATGTGTTTATATATATAAAAATTACCTCTATTTCACTCGTCACGTACTGCTTGTGTCTGCGCGTCCGTGTGTGCAATTTGAAATTCGTTGCATTTTTTGTTAATAAACCGTTAGAAGAATTACTCATGATTTCCCAGTATAAATGAATATTTAGCGCAATTGATCGGATAATAAGTTTCAATAATTAAAAACAATTGACAAAATTATATAAAGTCATAACATATGAAAACAAATGAACAAATTTCCTTCAAAATGTTGCCAACAAGCAATAGAACCTCAAAAATTAGTTTATAGTTTTGAATACAGTATATTGTATATTTATTGAAGCGGGATTATCGGGACTTTAGACTTTAGATATTCTTACAGGAAAAAGTCTAACGAACTTGGTGCCAATCTACAGGCCCAAATCGTGAAATTATCTTCTCACCAAAGTTTTTTCTCAATAAATCCATCAATTGATGTTGTTGAAATCGAATTTCGCCGAAAATTGAATTATAGGTATCAAATAGTTAGTTGTCGTGGCGCGACAGTTCTTTACATACCCGTTGAGCTAAAAATGGACCTCATCGCTGAACAAAATTTAGGTCGAAAACGTCGGATCTTCTTGGAGCTTTTCGAGAGCCTATAGAGCGAAGTGATGGCACTTGGGAAGTTCCATCTGATTCTTTCATTTTTCAGAATGCAAATCAAGCACCGATGAATACACTTTTCAAGTCCGACAAGTTTTTTATCGCAAATATCGGACAATCTGTGAGATATGTACATATATTAAAGAAATTTGGACAGAGTCGTTTTCTAAAGGTACTTTTTTCAATAATCTTTTTTGGACAGATCATGCGTGAATCGTGTCAAGCTGTCACATTAGGACTTACGTCTGAACAACGTTTACATATCGTTCAACTTCATTACGAAAATTCACGTTCTGTTCGTTCAACTTATGGTCAACATAATCAGCCTACTGAGCGTTCTATTCGCAACATCATGACCCATCTTGAGACCCAGCATTCATCATTGGATACTATTCGACCGCATATACCACTTCTAGCACGCAGTGAAGAAAATAAAGGAGCCGTAACTGAGAGTGTACACGAAGACCGTGGAGAGTGGATGGAACGACTCGGCACTTTTTAGGTCGAGGTGTTAAAAGCGTACAAAATACAGCTTGTGCAAGAACTGAAGCAAAATGAGAAATTTTGCTCAGCGATGAGTCCTTTTTTGGGATCAATGGGTATGTAAACATGCAAAAATTTCGCATTTGTGACCAAGAGCAACTTGAAAAAAACTCAATAGTTGCCAATTCATCCAACAAAAAAAAAAAAACGGTTTGCTGTGGTTTGTGAGCCGGTGGAATCATCGATCCATATTTCTTTAAAAATTATACCGGTGAGAACGTAAGACGAAGACTTTATTCTGTGGAGATATGTAAAATCTAAAGTCTAGGCGGCCAATCCCGCTTCGATTCAAACCTTATAGCAAAACATCACGCGTGTCATTCGCCAGTTATCAGTCGAATTGCTCGAACGAGTCATCGAAAATTGGACTCAACTGATGGACCATCTGACCACTCTTTATAAGCCGAACTTTCTTCAAAAAAAATTTTATAATTGTTGATTCAATTTTTCAGCTATACGAAGATGTCTATGAATGATGGGAATTCATATGTCAAATACAATTAAGAACGCTGATAGAAGATATTATGTAAATATTTGGTATTTTCTATTTAAATACCATGAATTCAATTTATATTATATACAACAAAGGTCAATTGTGACCTCCCCTCTGTCACAACGAATCACATAGGCCCAGCACAGTAATAAATTGCTGTATTCTGCTGGGAGCTATTGAAGCGATGTGATCCGAAGGCCTTTATCCTGCATCCATAGACTGCTGTACAGTTTGGTGTCAGGACGTTTGGAGTTCCCGGCTTCTTGTCGTAGAACCGGCAGTGTGCGCAAGAGGTTAAATATGTTAGGTGTTTCTCGAGCCTACAGTGCTAAGCATCAAATGCCACAAGTACCCCGAACCCATCTTTAACGCTGCGTTGTAGTTGTCCACACCTAGTGAAAATATTGCGGAGTCTTTTAAACAGGGAGGCTAAAATTATAATCCTTCTGCGGTGATTAGAAGAAATTAATTCGTCGTGCGTAGAAATTAATTAACAAAACGAATTTAATTTATATGTAAGTAGTAGTAGTAGGTAAATCTTCACATTGGCTACGATGAAAGTGATGAGGGCTACTTATTTACTCAGTAACTAAAGCATTAGTTCATAGTCAGTAGGGTTTTCCGTTTCTATAATCAAATTGGTTTGCTTTCACGTTTCTACTACAAGATCGTATTGTAAAGTCCAAACTAATTGTTGTTGTGCATGCTCATTCATACCTGCATACCTTTGCACAGTAAGCAATTTCTGAACTACCTCTCTCATTGTACAGGTACCTTTAGGTGCTGATTAAAAGAAGAAAAATCACTGCTGTTGCCACGATGCTAAGCAGGCAGCGAGCAAAGTAAACGCATCATGTATTTGAAGTTAGTCAAACAATTGGTTTCTTAAACGAAACGAAGAGATGCCAAAGAGCAGCGAGAGTAAGAGTTGTATAAAGAAGTCAATGGAAACGAGTAGGAGCACGCTGGCTTCTAACTTCTCATACGTATTATGCTCCCCACAGACTATGCTAGTATGCATGGCGAGTGTCAACAGATCTACTGAGTAGCCAGTCTACTTTAAGTCGTCGGTGAGCAAGGCTCATATTATGTGACGGTGTTTGGCAAAGAAATTACATTTCAAGTAGAAGTTGTGCTTTTCTTTGTTAATATTTATCATAATTGGAGTAGAATTTCATTAATTCATTTACAAAAGTTGTGCAATTGGTTATTGTGTGAGTGCCTCTGCACCGTTGCACCTGGCATTTCGTGGAATTTTTCGCAAGAGTTCAACTTCAATAATACTTGTGCGTGCCTGGTTCGTCACGGCTGCTCCCATAGAGTCATTGTTACGACTTGGGAACACGTTCGAAAGCCAGTAAAATAAATTGTTGTGTGGTTTTAATGAAAGGGTCAAACCGGTTTAATGCCACAATGGACGCAAACAACCGTGTGGGAGCATGCTAGTACCAGAGCAACGTAAGATCAACAAACATTTCAGAATTGGAGTATTGAGTGCAGGAGTGCAATGAAATTATAATTATGTGTATATAACGCATATGTATGAATTGTGAATTTGTGTTCTTATGAAAGTTATGTGGTGAATACATAAGTGTGCTTCTTTTAGTTTTGTCAATTGAAGCGAGATATTCGGTCGCCAATTATAGCACACGAGTATGTTAACCAAAGGCTTTTATAGTACAAAACATGGCTTCTAATGATTTAAATACAAGCTCAGCGAATCAACAACACCGACCAATCGATGAATTGGATTTGGAGTTGCGACAACATGCGTCCACCAGTCATTCTTACCCGTCGAATTTCGTCAACGCTTCCAATCATCACCTCTCCAGTGGCAGTTTGGCAGAAAATAGCGCATCCTCAGTGGGCACGCAACAGCATCAATACCATTACATACAATATCCGCCATATTACTATCACATAGGTGGACAGGCGTATCGATCGCAACAGCAACAGCAACAACAACAGGCACAATTTTTGCATGCGCAACAACTGACTGGACTGCCGGAAGTCACCTGTCATTGTCATTGCTCGTGCGGTGCCCAACAGCAACAACAACAATTGTGGAATCAAAGACAATATCAGCAGCCAAATATTTCGGCTTCCACGGCTACGATCGGCCAGCGGCAAAATGAGGAGGACTCCAGTAAAATTGTGGTGCAGGTGCATTGTCAATCAAATGATGACGCGGATTGTGAACGCGATCGCGAACGCAACACGCAGCCACCCACCAAAGCGCAATCGGAGCAATCATTATTAAATCACTCGTACCAAACATTGCAACTGCAAACGGGCACGGAGGAGAAACCCTTGAATGTGCTGCATAATTCCCAGTTAAATATCAGCTGTGATTGTGATTTGGAGTGTACTTGTGGTGCGGAAAGGTTGCGGGGGACCGCCGGCGAAGCGGCCGCTATGCATACTAAAACGGCTGCGAGCGATAACAATTTGGACACAGATGTTTTAGACAATCCATCGCCATTGAAAAACCATAAGCAATGCCAGCTGGAAGCCATGCTAGGTGCTGATGAGATCACAGTCAGCGAGTCGGACAACAATAGTACTATGATTAAGAAGAAGAAGAAAACTGGTGGTGCTTGCAAGCACGCCAACAACGAGATGTAATGTTCTATGAAAATTTAGTTCAATATATATTTTTTATCATACACGTGCATTTCAGGAACTCTTGGTGCCATATGCAAGACCAGAATTCAGCGCTGGCGACTGATAAAAGCTGTGATTGCCATTACAATTCTAGCCATATAGAAATCTACAGTGATGGCGATAGCAAAGTGGGCCACGACTCTATTGATGATCAGCGGCCACCGCTGCCTCCGCGACCACCACCTCCTCCTCGATTGCGTAATGCAACAATAACGGGAAATGGTAGGTGTAAAAAATTTATTTTACAAAATGTCTATTTCAGTTTCGCTTCAGTTTTACCGCAAGCACATCAATGGAATTTGAGGACAATCTAAAATTTTTTTAATTTAATTTTTTTTAAATTATACATAATTATGATTAAATACGTTTTACTTGAGCAGAAATGCCGAACTATAAAATGTTTAATCAGATATACTTGTATGAGTTAGTGGTTTTCGATCTGGCCGTAACTTAGACTTATATTAAATTACTATGTATGTGTGGTATGTATATTTCTGTTCGGTAAGACCGATTTAGTCGTCCTTGTTGTTATCCCGTAAGTGTAGAAATTAATATCGAACAAATCACTTTGTGAGTTCCAGAAAACGATGACACTGCCGTCCGATGGAAGAGTCTTTACCTTCTTGGTGAACTTGTGTCACATTATCTTTCGTGTCGTCATTTCGGGCGCACCAATTTTTGAGGGTCACACTTGAAGGAGAATCGTCTCCATATATAGCATCCAAGCGCTCCCTGACTTCGCTTCGTGATTTCTCTTCAAAAATTGGAATCGAATCACCGACTGATATTGCTCAAAAATCCACGGGGACGCCTGCTTTCACAAGTGGACAAGACCTGTCCACTCATGACTCTGTATTCTATATTAAATATATTAAATATGAATACATCTGCCAGATGAATGGTCCAATAACAATACAGACCCATAATGATGAAAAAAAACTTATTCGTGGATTTCTGTCAAGCTAACTGTCCTTTTAGTCATCTTCGAGGCACTAATATGTATTAGTCTGTCGCCATCGAATAAGAAGAGTACCCTTATAAAGCATATACGCGCTTTTGCTTCGTCATTTTCCACGGATATGCCAGCTTTAAGGGGGTATTCTACTCTAGAAATCAAATTTTTGGGCAGTTTTTTGAATTTTATTTAAAAAAAATTTTTTTTCTATCCATTTTTTATGGTGTTTTTATTGATATCTTAAGAATACAGAAAAAAAAATTTTACAAAAAAATATTAAAAATTAAAATAATTATAGGGGGGGGAGAGACAGGTGTAAAAAAAATAGCGCATCCTGGTGAAATTGATCCTGACTCTCCTGGTGGTCTGAAAAAAAAATCAAAAGAAATTCTTAATCAGTAAGGATGCTGTTATAGTCCGAGAACACGAAAAAAAATTTTTTTGAAAAATGGCGACTGCCTGAAAATAATATTTTTTTGAAATTCCTGAATTTTTTAAAATATTAAAAACAAAAATTTTGGCACGATGCTAGTAGGAACGATAAAGGATTATATAAAGAAGGTTCACACAAATTTTCAAGTAAATCGGTTGTATAGAACGGGAGAACTTGTATAGAACTTGAAAAAAATAGTTTCGAGAAAAACGCGTTTAAAGTTTAGGAGACAATTCGAGTGAACACGGACGCCACCTCACAAAATCGGCTGTATCTCCGAAAATAAGTCAAATTTTGAAAAATTCTTCCAAGGTCATATTTTTGAAAGTCTAAACTTTAAATATATGAAACCAAATCGAATTTTTCAAAATTCTAGAGTAGAATATCCCCTTAACAAGAGTAAGAGGAATTTTTGTCATCATGGTTATATCTCAGTATTCCATATATAGAGTTTTTTCAGTAGGGACACTACAAAAGTAGACAAATAGGGACAGCAAACGACGTCATATTTTTCCCGCTCGTTTGACATTTCACTTCAGTAAGGTTTGCTATTTCATCATGGAAAGAATACGATTCAACAACGAGTCGAAATTATTAAAATTTACTACCAAGATTCGGAGTCAGTGGCTTCAACTTTAAGAGTTATAATAGATCACTGCTTCTTCTTTGATTCAATAACCTAATTGTCTCCCTAATCGAGCCTATCACAAAACTTTTATTCATTTCCAAACCTTGTGGGATCATTTTTGGATTCAACATGTAATTTATTCATGAATTCCAATAACAAAGTGTAAACAAGATAATAACTTTTTTAGATCAATTAAAAAGAAGACCATCAACCGCTGCTGAGTAAAAGTGTTCAAGATGTCAGTGAGTTACAATTCCTATAGGCATTATGCTCAATTAGCTATTAGGGTACATAAACATACATATGCATTTGTAACTGTGTGCTTATGTCAACTCAATGCACTGACTCTACTTGCAGTTAGACAAGCCTACACATTTATGATCTGCGCATGCGCTTTGAAGATATCATTTACCCTTTAGGAAAATATGGAGAAGTGTTAGAAACGCTTTAAAGTTCAGTGATTTGAAAAGGAAAATAAGCAATATTTCTTCGAAAGTAATGATGTTTAATTAGTTTACCGGAATGAATAAGATCTTCACAATACTCAAGAAACATACTTAGATACTTCATGTTCATGTCACGTAGTCTTCACGCTCCGATAAATTAATTCATTTTACTAATATTACTTATATTTGACAAATTTTCTCAATTTTTTCATTTACTACTTCCGTAAATCCATTACTCGCTGCCTATTCAATTTCCTACCGGGCTTGTGTGTATAGACAGGCAACGTAAACACATTTGTTTATGAATATTATCGAAGGCGTTAAGAGAAAATTCCTCAAGTGTACATGTTAAGGAAGGATGTGACGCGTGGTCCAAAGCACAGGACACAACGAACAAGTGTCTGACAGAGGAAAGCTTTTTGTTTTGCTAACGAAGAAAGCTTTCGCTGTATTTGCGCCAACTCGGTTAGGTTTAGGCATTCAGTATGTGGGCAGAGCGTTTAAGAATAAGTATGGCAACGGATAGTTGAAAGTGCGAAAGGATATTCGCTACGATACTCATTAAAATTGTGTATAGATACTGAAAATTGGAGCCAACGAAATTTTACACAAACATTTTTCCTTTTCTTCCAAAAAATATTTAAAAGTCTTTCTTTCACTTACTTAACGGTAAAAATGTGAATGATGTGTTCGTATTGTGCCAAAAAATAATGTGCGAAATAGTTAATTATTAGTTAGTTGAAAATCTTTGTACTAACCACATCGACGAGCTATTCATGTGTATTAAATTGACGTGAATAAATGTGAATTTATACAGGTGCTTCCAGCTGCGTTTTCTGCTTTATTTGGCAGCAGCAACCCAAAAGTAAAAAAAAAAAAAATAGTTTAAGTTGCATAAATTTCTTTGGTGTTCGTCGTGGTCGTGTTGCATTCCACACAGCTAAACGCGTAGCAGTATGCACGGTTATCCTGTAATGCAATTTGTACAGTATAGTGTGCCGCCGCCTTGTGGCTGGATACCACAGCCTGATCCACTACGCAGCGTCACCCCTGCGCCTACGTTGGGTTAGCTTAATTTACTTACTGATATTTAACGTTTTACTAATACTCTTTTTTTGTTTTATAAATTTTGTTGCTAATTATTTATATTTTTGTTGTAATTATTACATAGGCCCTCATCGTCATGGTCCGGGTATAAAGAAATACGTTGTGTGGTGCCTTATCTGCGGCGGCTTTTCGTGCCTTCTAGGCATTTTATTTCTAGGTGTTTACTTCCTATTGCATTCGTACACTATTACCGTTGGAAATTTCGAAACGGTACCCACTTTTGTGCCAGCAACAATGGTAAGTGAATTGTATAGTTTATTGTAATACAATGCAAATAAAAATTTTTGTTACTTTATTTTAGTTGATCTTAACTGGAGTCTGCATAATATGCTTGGCGCGCCGGCGAAATCGATACAGTTATTTGGTAAGACGTGCAAACTTTTATGTACTTATGGTATCAACTAGCTTTCAGAGCTACCTATCCTGAACAGGGTATATTAAGTTTGCCACAATATTTATAACGCTCACAAAGAAATGTCGGAGATCCAAAAAAGAATATACATAGTATACATGGGATGATTCTTTTCGTGGTTTGCTACTTTAAAGAAAAGCAGAAATTTCAAATTTAATGAGGAATATTTATTATCATTCGAAAGAACATTCTTTGGCATTTATCTTTTGAAGATTAGCTCTCTCAAATATTGGTCGCGGCTACGCCTCAGATGGTTCATCCGTTGAGTCCATTTTTGGATGACTCTTTTGAGCATTTCAACTTGTAACTGTACTGTGCCCAGATCAGGTGAATACGGTGGTTGCGGAACGATATAGGTTGAGTTTTTGGGGAAATGACCACGAATTACGAGGGCATTATGGGATGGTGCATTATCGTGGTGTAAAAACCAAGAATTGTCTTTCCACAATTCCGGCTTTTTTAGGCGGATAGCGTTACGCAAACGACGCATAACGTTCAAATAATATTCCTTGTTGACTGTTTGACCGGTTGGAAGGAATTCATAATGCACAACACCACGATAATCGAAGAAAACAGTCAACATGACCTTGATTTTTGAGCAACTTTGGCGCGATTTTTTTGGTCTCGGCTCTCTTTTGGCACGATATTCGCTCGATTGATCGGTTGTTTCGGGGTCGTAAGCATAGATCCAAGTCTCATCGCCAGTTATAATGCATTTCATGACGCCCTGGTAGTCGGAAAGCATCGTTTCACACACTTCAACGCGACGCCTTTTTTCCAAAAAATTCAAAACATCCTTCAAAATGGCATTGGCTGAGCCTTTCGATATGCCAACTTCATCAGCAAGGTCTCTAATTGTTAATCGACGGTTTTCAGCACCAAATCTTTGATTTGTTGAACGTGAGCTTCGTCGGTTGAGGATGGTGGTCACCCTGGACACTCTTCGTCTTCAACCCGTTCACGGCCGGCTTGGAACTCACTATACCACTTGTAAACATTTTTTTAGACATAGCCTCATCACCAAAGGCTTTCTGCACCATCCTCAACGTATTCGCAGCAGAAAATTGATTATTTTGATATGAAATTTGACATAAATGTGACTGACAGTACTACCAACCTAAAAAATAAAAATGATTCTCCAAATTCTTCGACGCGTGCAGTTTAAATTCAAATGTCACCTTATTTTTTGTACATGTTTTGCTCCAAGGCCTGAATCAAAGCAGAATTAATCGCAGAGACTTTAGACTTTAAATATCCCCACAGGAGTCGAACGGTGTGATATGACACGATCTTGGTGTCCAATTGACCGTACCAAAACGTTAAATTGTCTGCTCACCGAAATATTCTATCGTTATAAATTATCGGCGTGACGAGCTGAGTCGATTTTGCCATGCCCGACTATCCGTCTGTATTCTCGTGTATGCGAACTAGTCCCTCAGTTTTTGAGAACTTGATGTGAAAATTTTCACATGTCCTTTTTTCCCAACTCGGAACCGCCGATATCGAAAACTATACCATATACAAACTGGACGCCTAAATTCAAGCCCTTGTATGAACACTTTTTCTTTGACAAAATATCTTCGAGAGCTTCTCGATTATTATCTCCAAACAATTTTTTTAGATTGGACTAATGTGGCATATACGACGCTCTGTCATACAAATTGACCGATCAAACTATAGTATTTGAAAACTTTTTTAGTTGTCAAGGTATCTTCACGAAATTTCGTAAAGATTATTATCCAAGGCAGTGCTCCAATCTTTGCACATACTGTTTAGATCGGGCAACTATATCATATAGTTGCTATTCAAACTGGCCGATCAAAATCAAATAAAGCTCTTTCATTCCTTTTTATATTGTAAAAATTCAACTGTGGATTCATCACGGTCATTTCTACAAAATTGAGCAAAACTCACAAAAAATTCGCTTTGTTACCAATACAGTAACCTTTAACTACCTCGTTTGAAAGATTTTTAGTTGGACAAGGTTTATCTATCCAAACAAAGTTTACCCTTGTCGGAGTTCATAGGGTCAGTTTTTTTGGGATTCACATGGAATTATTTTCATCGATTATCTGTTGGATTGATTGGATGTCGAGATTAAAGTTAGACCAAATTCTTAGCCCTACGACTTTTCAGCCGGTGTTAAAATTAATATCTATAATTGTTTCTGTAGTTTATAAGTCTGGCTTCAGTTTTAATCAACAGACTAGCTACATTGAAAATCTTATTGAAAAAGGTTGTAGAAAAAATTTTATTAAGTAGTACCGTCATTAGTAAGCATTACGAGGGCTGCTATATATATTTCTGGCCTAATAATGAAAATAGGAATATTTATCAACGAAAATGGTTTTATTGTTTTTCAAAATATTCTCCATCAAGATTTATACACTTTTGCATGCGTTCAAACCAATTTTCGAAGCACTTTTTCCACTCCGATTGAGACACCTCCAAAACATGGTTTTTGAATGCTTCAACAACATCTTCTGGCGACAAAAATCGTTGACCACGCATTATTTCCTTGATGTGTGGGAATAAAAAGAAGTCATTGGGTGCCAAGTCAGGGCTGTACGGCGGATGACCCATCAATTCGACGTTTTGGCCGGTCAAAAAGGCGCTGGTTTGACCCGATGTGTGAGAGCTCGCATTGTCATGGTGCACAATGATTCGTCTTCTCTTGTTCGTTTTTCGAATTTCTCCGAAGACTTCTGTTTTCTTCGTAAAACATGAACTATGTAATTCAATATGTAAAAATATATGATTTAACTTTAGCCCTTATTCATATTCTTATCCTAAATACGATCATCTTAGGTTTACCCCGCGACCTAAGGCCCATTGTGCCCTCTCTTCCATAACATGTATTTCCAAAGGCCCACACTCTGACGAATTCCAGGAAATTGTTGAGTGTTATTGAGATTATGAGATGCCTATCCATATAAATGTTTGTGCAATCTAGAAACAGGTGCTCTGGAGTTTCCGGTTCCATGTCGCAAAACCAGCAGTTTGTAAAAGAAGCCATGCCCATATTAGTGTTTCTTCAGCTGCAATGCTATGTTTAACATCCCAATAGCAGCTTAGCATGGCGCATACCTATTGCTTATTGTTAGTATATTTCTCTACCCATTCTCTCCTCCGTGCCTTATGGCATGGACCCCACCGCAATGTGGTTCTAGCCCATCCTAGAAGCTGCAGGAGAACGGGCGAGGTTATTTATTTAAAACATAGTTGTATACATGTATGTATCTATTGAAAATCATTAGCCTTAACTTCTTAACCAAGCACTAACTACAAATATTTCCTTTCAGATTAAACTTTCCGGCGTTTGTGGACTAATATCCGCATTGACATGTGCGCTTGTGACCGTCACAACAACCGTTTTGCACATGAGCCGTTTGCAGGCTCTGCGTGAGTGTGAATATGCACAAAAGACACGAACTTGTACTTGTTATTCCGATATGATCGAGTCCCAAGTGGATCGTGTGGACAAAGGTAAAGCATCTCCCTGAAATTGCCTATTTGAAATGTACGCAATACTAATTCAATTTATTGCCCCTTTTATCGCTAGAAGGTGTTCGCCTAGTGTTTGATTCGCTGTCTGATTGCGGCGTAGTACATGGCTCTCTCTATTCTTGTTTACGCGCTATATTTGGACTTTCTGTGGCAGGCGTCTTGGTTGCCGTGTTTAGCTGTATGCTCGTCTATCAGCTACTCAGGTTAGTACTTACAAAATTCCCCAACTTTCTTTTACGCTGAAACTAAAATATATTTTTATGTGCAGTCACGAGCGGAAAAAGATGTATTGGGAGCAATTGGAGTTGCGTTGCCGCTCGCTATATACCAGCCAGCAAGGTCCACCGTCAAATATGGCCGCTATGGGCGGTGGTCGCGGACCGGTTTGTCGTTGTTGTGAACAATGTCATCTGCATCGGCAAGTACCGCTACCAGCAACAGCATATCCTTGGGATGATAACGGCGAACCACGGTTCTGGACAGGACAACCGCCAGGCAATTTTTACTCACCAAATCCGGGTGGCGATGATTTGCATATGGGCAATTCAGGCACAACATGCCGCGGTCATGGCGGTGCCTCTGGCGCACGTAGTCGTACGACTGGTTGGAGTTGGCCGCGTATGCCTTGGCAAAGAAACTCTCCCGTGCCCAATGCAAGGCAGTTTCGTCAAACACCGTCAAGCCCGGATTCACAGTATGGTTTCACAAATAATGCACCCGTGGTCACGGATAATATGATGACGGAATCCGATGCTGCGCAAGGCGTGACGCATAATACAACGGCGCCCGCCTTTAATGTTGTTGGTGGGGCATTGCCTTACGGAGTTTGGGGTCCACCACCCCCATACAGTGATCCCAATAGTCCCGCACGTCGTGGTTACTATCAATACATACAACCGAATCCGTGTGGCAATAATATAACTATTGCCAACAATATCAATCACAGTAATAGCAATATGTCCGCTGAAAATATTGTTGGTGAGCCTACTGAACAGCGCATGCCTTGCCTAAATCATCGTTCAGTTTTCTTGGAACAACAACCACATCAAGTTAACAATGTCAACAATTGCTGTCCATCCGCTAGTATGCGTCGTAATTTGGCAAAACGTCGTACAACCGGCGGTGCCGGTGGCGGTAGTGGCAGCGGTGGTGAAGATAATATGAAATCAAAATCAGGTGGTGGTGAATATGAGAATACCCCCTCAGAAAGTGACGGATGCAACATGAGAGATCGCTTTTCCAATACTTTGCCCACACGAAAGGTCAAAAAACGAAACGACAATAATGCCAAAGCCAACATCATTGGTAATGCAAATCCTCAGCCAGCTCCACGACTTGCCTTGCAACAGGCCAACTCTAATAACGACACAAGCTGTGCTAACGAGGTGTCAGAGTCAACTCTTGGCGATAATGAATGCATGGAGGAGATCAATGCCAGTTTGTGTAACGAAGAGATCAATATGGCTACGCCAGGCGGTCGTACATCCACACGTGTCAGCACGAGAGCAACTCTGCGTCGTAATTGTGGAATTGAAAACAATGGTTTCCAATCGAATAGTGAGGTGGGCGCTGTAACCCAACCCATGGCCGCTGGAGAGTCTGATGCACTTGTGATAGCTGCTGATATGCATGCTACCGGTGATCCCGCCGAGTCAGAAGTGTACTTTGCCGACGTTAGCAGTTGTTGCAATATGTCGCTAAAAAACGATAACTACTATGATGAGGCGCACCAGACTACCCATCACCATCAGCATCAGAACAGCAATTGTAGTCAAAATAGTAATAGCACCAATGAGGATTATCTGGCACAACGTTTTGGTCAACGAGAAAATTCGATACGGAGTCGTCTTCCATTTCCACAGACGCGTAGCAATGACTACGAGGAAAACTTAAATACACACAATACGAAAGACATTAGCGGCAATGTTACACCAGTTAACCAAATGCAAAAAGAAATTTCACGCCAAAGCATGTGTTCCGTTGAGTCCGAAGCTCAGACTGAATGCACCGACTTATCGCCGGCCACACCGTGTAGCAATAAGTTTGGTCAAACTAATTTTGACGGCGGTAAAATCAAACCTAATAACGATGGTAGTGAGAATACGCTGCAACCACGCTCAACTGGTGTACCGTTGCCCAACTTCGTAGCGAAGTTTCCTTACTCTTCGGAATCACAAAGTCTGGAAGCACATCGACGCTCTACAAAAGACATACACGATCTGATACTGTCATCGGAGGCACACTACGAGGTGATTAACGACAATCCGCAACCGACGCTGCCTTGTCAATTCACCACACAACAACAAAATACGCGCATTAACAAACCGCAGGCACAGCGTCCCACAAATCTTTCGGCTAACAAAACAAAAACGAAACATGGCATCAAAACACGCGACCGCATAGAAGTAAATGTGCTGCCTAATGAACGAGACTGGAGTAAGGGGCCAGGTTTAGGTGGCGGCGGTTGTGGCAATAACGAACGGAAATGCTTGTGAGAAGAAGTTTTCGTATAAAACGAGGTTTAGGAAAAGTATATGTATAATAAGATTAGATCAGAAAGCTGAAAATGTTTCTTCAATTTTGTGAGAACAAAAGGTGCATGTAATTGCTAATATACATATATACTTCAGAGAATGATTTAGAATATACATATGTATACATACCATTTTTGAAATTCATCTGCTCTACAGCTTTAAAATTATCCATTATTTACTGTATGAAGAGCAGTCCAGGTGAGATAAAAGCTGAAATCTATTAAAAGAGCGGGATTTCTTTACTTAAACATAAGAATTGTGATTATTTAAAATAATTGCCAAGGAAATATATTTTAATTTTTTGATAAGGAAGTATTCCATTTTAGGTCATAAAAGGTAATTTTTCCATTAAAGTGTTGAGTGTTCCTGTTAGAAATTTCAATTACAAACACACTTACATGTTGCATAAGAAGTTGTAAGTTGAAAAGTTGTTCAGTTATTCCTTTCGTAAGCTGAAAATGGAAAACTTAAAGTTCTCTCGACCACAATAATGCCATTGTGTTGAATTTTTTCTTGTTATCAACTGAATTTTTTTTAACTGGTGAATTCATACCCGGAACAACGAATGAAAAAATCGAAAATTCCAATGGATTTAAAAAGTCGCTTTTATAAGTCAGTAAAAATTTATTTTTATAAAGGATACCTGTTGATTTTTGAGAAGGCACGCCTTCAGATTTTTTCATTCCATTCAAATATGTATATATTTAAATATATGAGAAGCCATTTCAATTAATTTTTTAGAACACGCGCACTTACAAGTGGAGCATTATTTGGTTAACTCTCCCGTTCTTTATTGGCGTCCATCACACGATCACTTCAGCCGTCCATCAGCTCCCAACGTTTCAGTGCTAAACTTGCCATATAAAGATAATTGTTTAATGGTCTCAAATGCTCATATCTACACTTATTAAAATGTGTAAAGTATATACATACTATATGCTATACATAATAATTAAATATCAGCCACAAAACATATTAAAACTTATTTCATTTTTGATTTTCGAAATATCTATACCCGCATATATACTTACGTATATACACATATCGTCACTTAAATTGCAAAGAAAATCTCAACAAAAAATTCGAAATTTAGTTTTTTATTGTTTACGATTCAACTTTAAGGCTTCCGCTGCCCAATACTATACGCAATATACAACCATTTTGTAACCAAAACATACATTTGGTTACAATTTTCGTAGTTTCTATTATATCGTTTTTCCTTCACTTGTAAACTTATGAAAAGTGATGTTACGTTTTTTTGCATTTTAGGTGACGATATATTTAGAGCTCACTGACTATATACTTGTATATGGGGTATGCCATACCAAATCGACCACTTCTGACCCCGACCCCTTTAGATTTTGCTGAAACTTATCCATCCTTTTCTACCCTTTGAAAAACATGTTTGAGAATTTTTTCAAAATTTTTTGTCCAACTTCAAAAAAGTTATGAATTTTTCAAAGAAATGCCTTTTTTATTTTCAAATAGCCATAAGTTTTGTAGAAATTGAGTTTTGGGGACCTTTTTTTTAATTTTGAATGAACTTTTTGAAAAAATACACGAAAAAAATTTAACACGATCAATTATGTAAAATAATCAGTTTTTTTAAGTAAAATCGTAATTTTTTGGAAGTTCGCCATTTTTTGAAAGTTCGCCATTTCAAACTTCAATTAGTTTGACAACTATCCCTGCTAATCCCGGAGTGGGCCGATTTTTTTTATATTTTTTTTATTTATTTAAAAAAAAATTGTAAAATTTTCAAAAATTAAAAAAATTTTTTCCCGTAAATTTTATCTTTATCATATAAAAAAATAATTTAACGATTTTATGATATAATATTATCATATTTTCATTTTTCATTTCATTTTTGAAAATTTTATAGACTTAATTTACGAATATAATGACTGAGTTTGATGATTAGAACAGTTAATATCCAATGATTTCACAAAAACAATACAAAAGATTATTTATTAATTGAATCTTGGTGATTATATTCGTAAATTAACTCTATAAATTGATAATATTATATCATAAAATCGTTAAATTAAATTTTTTATATGATAGAAATAAAGTTTACGGGAAAATTTTTTTTTTTTCATTTTTGAAAATTTTATAATTTTTTTTAAATAAGTAAAAAAATATTTAAAAAATAGGCCCACTCCGGGATTAGCAGGGACAGTTGTCAAATTAATTGAAGTTTTTTTGAGAAAAACAAAAAAAAAATGGCGAACTTCCAAAAAATGACGATTTTACTTAATAAAACCGATTATTTTACAAATTGATTGTGTTAAATTTTTTTCGTGTATTTTTTCGAAAAGTTCATTTAAAAACAAAAATTAAAAAAAAGGTCTCCAAAACTCAATTTCTACAAAACTTATGGCTATTTGAAAATAAAAAAGCCATTTTTTCTAAAAAATTCGTAACTTTTTTGAAGTTGGACAAAAAATTTTGAAAAAATTCTCAAACATGTTTTTCAAAGGGTAGAAAAGGATGGATAAGTTTCAGCAAAATCTAAAGGGGTCGGGTTCAAAAGTGGTCGATTTGGTATGGAATACCCCATATACGTACCTATTTATCTACGATTTTATATAAGTTCACCAAGCCACATACACATGAATATAAAAATGTATTATTTATCAAATAAACAATTTACTCTACTACATTGATGTACTACATATATGTTTCAAGAAATAAATAACTTCGGTGTCTATAGATTTAAATTAATAAAACTTACAGAACTGATTTTACGCATACTCATTTTTCATTTCATTTTTGAAAATTTTATAGACTTAATTTACGAATATAATGACTGAGTTTGATGATTAGAACAGTTAATATCCAATGATTTCACAAAAACAATACAAAAGATTATTTATTAATTGAATCTTGGTGATTATATTCGTAAATTAACTCTATAAATTGATAATATTATATCATAAAATCGTTAAATTAAATTTTTTATATGATAGAAATAAAGTTTACGGGAAAATTTTTTTTTTTCATTTTTGAAAATTTTATAATTTTTTTTAAATAAGTAAAAAAATATTTAAAAAATAGGCCCACTCCGGGATTAGCAGGGACAGTTGTCAAATTAATTGAAGTTTTTTTGAGAAAAACAAAAAAAAAGTGGTCGATTTGGTATGGAATACCCCATATACGTACCTATTTATCTACGATTTTATATAAGTTCACCAAGCCACATACACATGAATATAAAAATGTATTATTTATCAAATAAACAATTTACTCTACTACATTGATGTACTACATATATGTTTCAAGAAATAAATAACTTCGGTGTCTATAGATTTAAATTAATAAAACTTACAGAACTGATTTTACGCATACTCAGTATATAATGAATAGATACATCCTGTACATTATACATATTAAGTAACGAATATAATTGATAATTATTTAGTGTTATGCATAGACAATATGTAAAGTTATATATATTTGTGTATGTACGTATTAGTTGTGTACACAAGATTTGATTTTATTGAATTAGAAAATATACAAACTCGCACACTAACACTCTTACATACATACATATACATATATAATGTTAAAAATGGTATTCATAATATATAAATATAATATAAATAAATAAATATAATTAAATAAATAAGAGCATACTTGTAAATGTAAAGGTGTTGGTTCGGTTATGTTTGAGCAAAATTAGCGCTTTTCTATGTTTATATAAATTAATTGTTAATTTTAAGTTTAATTTGTTAATTTACTTAAGGTGTCCCATAAGTTTAAGTTTTACTACAAGAAGCTGTATTCATAAATAATAAATGCCGGTGCATATATATTATACATACATACATTAAATAAAATTAATATATAATAAATATCAAAGTATAAATATTTTTGATTCTAATTATAAATTGTTGTTTGTAACGAATTGCAATTATCTTACTCTAAGTATGTAGTTAAATGCATATAAATAAATGTATGTACATATGTAGACTGTTAGCATTTGAATTTGTTATACATATTATATCTACCATAGCTAAAGTAAAATATACTGCTGAGAGTATGTCTAAAAAATACATTAACAATAAATAAAAATCCAAACACTATAAATCAATGCGAAAAATACAACATTTTATTTAGAATTCGGAAAAAATCAATAAGTTAGGTTTGTATTATTATGTTTTTATTCATTTTCAGCACCGCTTTGTCTTCTCCTTTACTGGCGTAGACACCGCTTACGCAGTTATAGCCGCGTTTACAACGGCGCACCAATCGTTCTTCCTTCCCGCTGTTTGGCACCAATTGAAAACTCCAAGTGCAGACAGGTTCTTCTCCACCTGGTCTTTCAACGGAGTGGAGGTCTGCTTCCTACGGTGCGTACTGCGTCGAATACTTTCATCGCTTTAGGTATTCGAATTATTCACAGAATATTTTTTATCAAAAATTTTGTATTAAAAATTAAATTGTTTATTTTTTAATCCCGATGTTCTGATTAAAAATTAAATTCTCATAATGATTTCTAAAAAATCTAATTTTTAATTCAAAACATTTGGAATTAAAAATTGAAGATTGAAATTTTTATATTTTAATTTGAATGAAGCACGCCGAACTCGAAAAAATGTTTAAAATTTACTTTTTTTAATTTTTATTTATATGCTTGAGACCAAAATTATCAATTTTTAGTTTTTAATCCGATAGTTGAGATTTTGAATTAACAGTAAATTTTTAAACCGGTAAGAGGGATAAAATTTTGAATTTAAAAACAAAAAGACGCATTAAATTTTTTTTCTTTGCGGTATGTGTGGTAAATTTTATTCTTCGTTTTGGGATTATAAAATGAAAAATAACAATTCAAATTGTGAATTAAATTATTTTTAATGCATTATTTGTAACCCTGGTAACATAATTTCATATACATATGTATATGTGTTGTACATAGATTGGTGCTTAAAGGTAAGGAGAACACTTTTAAGGGGGTATTCTACTCTGGAAATCAAATTTTGGGCAGTTTTTTGAATTTTATTTAAAAAAAAACCAAAAATATTTTTACTAACAATTTTTGTATGGTGTTTTTATTGATATCTTAAGAATACAGAAAGAAAAATTCACAAAAAAATATTAAAAATTAAAATAATTAGAAGGGGAGGGGGGAGAGACAAGTGTAAAAAAATGGCGCATCCTGGTGACATTGATCCTGACTCTCCTGGTGGTCTGAAAAAAAAATCAAAAGAAATTCTTAATCAGTGAGGATGCTGTTATAGTCCGGGAACACGAAAAAAAAAAAATTTAAAAAATGGCGACTGCCTGAAAATAAGAGTAATTTTTTACGATTTTTTTTGAAATTCCTGATTTTTTTTTAAATATTAAAAACAAAAATTTTGACACGATGCTGGTAGGAACCATAAAGTATTGTATAAAGAAGGTTCACACAAAATTTCAAGTAAATCGGTTGTATAAAGCTTGAGATAATGGCGGTACCGTGTGGAAAAAAGTAGTTTCGAGAAAAACGCGTTTAAAGTTTAGGAGACAATTCTAATGAACACGGACGCCACCTCAAAAAATTGGCTGTATCTCCGAAAATAAGTTGTATTTTAAGATCATATTTTTGAAAATCTAAACTTTAAATACATATATGAAAAAAAATCGAATTTTTCAAAATTCTAGAGTGCAATACCCCCTTAAAGAAGATTTCCTAAACTTTAACTCCCTTTAGAGCTATCGCCCTGTTCAATCAATATAATATCGCAAATATAATTATTTGTAGTTTTGTTGATATAAATTTTATCTGGGATATATATACCCTTTTTTATTTTATTTACTAAGTTTACCAAAAAGTTTTGTAACACAAAGAAATAAACGTCGGTATCCTTATAAAATATATATATGTATAAACGATTAACATGACGAGTTGAATTGATTTACCCATGTCCAGATTCCTGTACAACCAGTTCTTCAGTCTTTGAGAATCGATCTGAAATTTTGCACACAACCATTTTTCACAAAGAAACTGCTCATTTGTTGGAATCACCGATATCAGACCACTATAGCATATACATAGCTGCCATAAAAACTCAAGAATGGGAATCAAGTGCTTTAATGGATAGATTTTTAATTTCAGAAAATATCTTTATGAAATTTGGCTCAAATTATTGCTTAAGATCATGATACGATCTCCGAAGAAAATGTTCAGATCAGATCTCTATAGCATATAACTGACATATAAACTGACCGATCAAAATTACATTCTTGTATGAAGTGTATGTAGTTACGGTGCAACCGAAGCTAACGTTTTCATCATCAATTGGTGTGTTTTAGTTCTTATGCAAACAATATATCAAGTTGGCGAAAAATTTCGTATTTTCGTGAGGTAACTCTACTAAAATATTATAAGAATTTTGTTTTAGTTTCACATATCTACTACTTCTATTAAATACAAGCATCGAAAAAGAAAACCCAGTGAACATCCATATGAGGCCATTTTAACTAGGTAGTCACATTCAATCTGACATTAGGCTTTTCTGACATGAAAATTGATGTAACCCTTACCACTTGTGAGTAAAAAGCAAAGCGTTTTTTATGACTGTTTTTAGGAGACAGCTTATTTAATAAATAAATAAAAAAGTGCATTCTTTAATAATCGGCGTTTCACTTTCAATACTTTCGGAATCTCTTCTCCGCGTAGCCGGTCTCCAGAAGGATCCCGGAAAAAACGTGTCTCGAAGTAAACAATTTTTTTGTTTAAAATTTAATAAACTTTAAAAAACACAAAAAAATATGGTTTTTGTAGATGAATATAGGTAGTGATCGTAGGTAGGTCTATCAAAAATTTGATTCCTAACAAAAAGGCGGCTTGCCAAAAATTCGGTCAAATGTACCTTCACTTCAGTGGCTTACAAAATCGAAATTATTGTCAAAATCTCATTCCTTCGATCACTACTTAAAAAATATATCGGCGAAACATTTGTTCTCCGACTCTATTATAAATAACATCGTTCCGAGGAAAACTTGTTTATAAATACTTTTGGGTCATTACGCTAACAAAAATAATGCTTATAATCACGCTCAAATATCCGAATACAAGCAAAGTTTTTGTTGAAAAATTTGTTATAAAGATCCGTTAGGTTACAAAATAAAATTGCTTATATACAAAGATCCCATATATTCTATGGCAAAAAGTTTGAGGAGGTTGTTTTCATATCGATACTTTTAAAAATCTACTGATTTACTTAGTACCAAACGCTGTCCATGATTTGTTTGAAAAAAATTATCTTCGTGACAAAGGTGTTAATTCTGTTTCTGAAAGTCTAAAGGTATTGCCAATATTAACAAAACTTATTCAAAACAACTAAGAAAGAACCAAGTTCGGGTGCAACCAAATATTATATGTTGCATGCAAATTGCAAGGACGACAGCCTCAATTGATTTTAACTATTTTAATCTATACGAAATGCTATTAACATGGCACATTCTAATTAATGCTCTCTGGATTTCATAATGGTACCTACATAACATCACCAATCTATATAGAGTAGAGTTAGCCGGATTCTTGAAAATCCTGATATTACTTATATGGGAGCTAGGTCGAGTTTCCGCCCAATTTTATCCATTTTAGGCGCAAAGGCATATTATTATGAGTAAAACACGCTTTTTCATTTTCATTGTGATAAATCGCATATTGGCCAATATGCGCGGTATAAAGTCACCCAGAAGTTCGAAAATCTTTATATAGGTATATGGGAGCTGAGGGAAGTATTGACTCGATTCCACCCATTTTTGACACACTGAAATGCTATTGTCAGGAAAATATCTCACACATTGACCCATATTTGCTGCAAATAGCAACTACTTGTATACATACATAAGTGCTGGGATACAAATATTCGGTGTGTACATACTTGAACAGTTTTATTGGATTTAGACAATTATTAATTAACTAGCTTTTTACCCGCGGCTTCGCCCGCAGTGGAGCCATTAAATAAGTACGAGAGATAAAGGGTAAGGGTATAATAATAGAAATGAGTCAATATGATAACTAAATTCTATTGCTTGGCTGAGATCAACAATTTTTAAAATATGCGTATTGAAATGCAACGACAAATGTTAAAATATATGTCACCGTAACAAAAATAAATAATACTGAATTCTAACAATTTAAAAAAATAAAATACAAAGTATTAATCTAGGATGTTTTTGTAGACAATGTTATAAGTTTTCCCGTCGGGTGCAAATATGTGTAAATTCCGGGCATTAGATACACGTGAACAGGCTACATAAAATTGACCATGAGAAAAGCATGGGTTTTCTAAATTCACTCCTGCTACCTGTAATGTTTGCCCTTGTGCCTTGGTATCCGAGGTATTGTAACACTAATTCCCTTACCGACAATTGTTAAAATAGTAGCACCAAGTACGTTCTGTTTCAATTTTGTTATCCGAAGGTTTTTTCCATTACATAGCCGAGGAGCGTCTAGATTAGATAAGCATTACTGGTACATTGTCTTTCTAAACGAACTCGCGTCTGAAGAGGCGTTTCAGCTGCTCTCAAAAATTTTTGTTGCTCTGCTTGTTGTTGTCTTCTCAGCTCTGCGTGAGCCGAAGTTTCTTGATTTCGTTTAACGTTTGCGACCCGCGATGAATTTTTGGATAGACCAGATTTTCCCTTCCGAGGCATTTTCAAAGGAAAGCAGAGTAAGAATTAACATCAGCGAGTAAGATCTAAAATAATAAAGTGAGCTAACCACAGAAATTACGGATTACCTAAAAAATTTGAATAGTTTTATACTGCATGTAACGACAGCAGAAAATATGAAAAAATAGAAACAGTTGAAACTATATTCAATTGAATTAGATATTGTCGTCATTGCCGGTAAAATACTGGGACGGTATTACAGTATTCAGGGTTGAAACTTCATTACTGTAATGCTAGATGGCGTTGAAGTAGCTAAATTTGACGATATTTTGACAAACAATTTTTTTATCTTTCGTAAAATTTTTTTAGCATAAAGTATTTTATGTTACTTCTTATACCTTCAAAAGTATATAAACAAAGTTTCATGATGATCGCTTAAGTAGTTTTTGCGTGAAAGCGTAACAAACAAACTTATATTCGCATTTATAATATTAGTAGGGATTATTATATTAATTGTTTCTTTATTTCTGGACCGGTAAGTAAAAGAATCAAACGGAATTAAAAATTATGTTATATGGGAATTGTAGATAGGTGTAATCGGATCACAGCCAGGTCCACAAAACGCCATTAAACGAAAACTTATAAAATGCCATAACTAATCAATAAATTAAGATATATGTAGAACTGTAATTTGACACAGAGAATAGCAATAGCAAGGGGTACCTCGCGACCTGCTTCACCAATTTCATGATACATGACATTCTGCTGCCATTATTATTTCACAGTACGAAAACGGTCTACGAGACACCTATTTCCTATATAACATAATTCAAAATTCGATTTGGTTATTTCCCTTTCTAGTGTACAAATCAAGAGTTATGTATATTAATTTAATGAGAAAAAACTTTGCACGAATAGTGTCAAACCTGTTCTAACTCTAGGTACCGCAGTGCCTTTTTACCGAAAATATATAATTGAAATTTAGAGGAAATCCTTTCCTGTTAGTTGTATATCTGAGTGTCAAAAATTGCTTGAATATGATCAATAAATCATTTTGCTTTCATATTGATAAAATGAAAACTTGACATGAACTTCCGGCTGACTTTACTTCATATAATTTGGAGACGGTATTCGAGGTACTTTAATGAAGCCCAGAGAGCATTTAGGTAGTATGTGGTATGTTAATAATAGTATTGGCTAAAATAGATAAAATCGATTGAGGATGATTTAGTATAATTTTCGTTTTGATTGCAACCCGTTTACGACTTCGTCGAACAATGAAGTTGAACCTTTTCGCTGCATTTCCCAATATTGCCAACACCTGTAGGTATTTGACCGGCTGTGATCAAGTTGCAAGAGTATATAATTTTCCTTACACCCGAAATTAGCCCTTTCTTACTTGTTTTTCGTCATACCAAGCAGCTCTAGAGAATATATAAATTATACTTACATATGTGAAGAATAACATCATAATACTAATAATCTTATCAATCACATGTTCTCAGAAATGATCTCTACGTTTACCATACAGTTTCATCTTAGTGCACATGCTGCAACAATTTCAAATGAAGGGACAGGAATGTTCCAATTATTATAGAATACATATGTATGTAAGGAATTTGCTTTAATGAGCCATGAAAAATTAATATGAAGCTTCAATTCTTTATAAGACAATATTTTCTGTTTTTTGTTTTTTACTTTATTAAAATGTATATAAATGGTTGATTAACTACTTCTAGCGACTTTTTTACATATATTTCACAACTAAATCTAATTATCAAACATTTTTAATATTAAGTACTTTATAAATTTTTTAAGTACACCTATTTACGGTATGGATGTAAGTTTAATTAGCCATGACATGATACGAGACATACAGAAAAAACTAAATTAATTACACAAAAGTAAGTAAGACCTCAATGCTTAATAAGTACAAGGGAAAAGCGACTTAATCACAATTTTAAAACACTAAATGATATGTGAAAAGTACAAATGCAATGAGATCAAGCTGACTTCGTTGCAGCAATACATTTCCAGATGCATTACTGTTCTTTCGGTCTTCTATGCTGCCATGTGGAATCTCATTATCTTCTATTGTTTGCTCTACCTCGTCCAATGCCAACGTGGTGGCTTCATTAATGGTACGCAATAACGGATAGTTTGAATTGATGCGCTTCGGCATAATGGCATGTCCATTGCTTTGAAGATACTTGTAATCCGCGTAGATATCATCCTCAGGCGCGCAGCTGCCGCGGAAATCATCGGTGTCTATGGACCATATCATCGTACCAGCAAGTTTCTTCTCGACAGCAAACTTGACTTTATTTGCAATTGAGCGTGCGCTATCGTATGTTACTACTTGGACTAGGCCACTGAAGACATCGCGTTCGGAGCGTGCTAACATTTGGGAAGTTTTTGCATCCCAAGTTGTGGTCCAGCCTGAAGTTTTGTTGCTTAGAATGCTGCAGATTTCATTGTAACCAAGGAAACCATCCTCACGAGTAAAGGGACCTTGAAAAGCGGTGCCGTCCGTAACATCGCCAGCATTGCCGTCTCGCGGTGTCCTAAAGGTGCGGCCATAAAAGGGTAAGCCAACTACAATTTTATTTGGGGGCGCACCCATTTTCAGCAGATAATCAATGGTAAACTCCTGCAATTGAACATTTTTTGTGTGAGTATAAATAAAATTGTGTTAAAAGCAGTAATCATACTCACCACGCTGAGTACGTCACCTTCGGGCGCTCTGAGCGGTGCATTATAACCAACTAGCTTATCCCAACTGCCATGATAATCATAACACATAATATGTAAGTAATCGAGGTAACGTGAAATTTGGCGCACATCATATGCTTGATCAATCACATTCTTGGCCGCTCCGATTGCGGACGTCAACAATAAGCCATAATTATCGAACTCATCTCTCAATTCCTTTGTAAGTTGTACGAAATTTTCACGATCTTGTGGGCGGCCGCCACGCTGCGTCGGGTACTCCCAATCTAGATCAAGGCCATCGAAATTATATTTACGTATGAATGTGGTCACTTGTTTCACGAAACGACGTCGTTGTTCCGGATCGGCTACTAGTAATGAGTAATTTTTCGAACCCTCATTCCAGCCACCAATAGCCAAACTGACCTTCAAATGCGGATGTGTGATTTTGAAACCCGTCAAGTGTTCATAACCACCCTTGCCGTAATCTTCCTTCAAGTCTTGCCATGGATCTGCAAGACGGAAGTGGAATTCCTTATGACATTGAAACATTTTGTAAGCAAAATTACAACAAATCATATTTACCCAGCGATTTAATGGCAGACTGCGTGATATCAAGACCAGCAAAAGCATAAATTACGTGTGTGCATAAGTTTGGATCGAAGTTTTCAATCGCATATGCGCCATTACCTGGCCGGTAAACTGCCCACGTCGAAATATAACACACCACCAATTTGCCATGTGTTGGTCCTGCATTCGGTTTTGGTTAGCATAAAAAATATCGTATTCAATTTCAAATATGATTAAATTAGATTGCAAATGTGTGTGTATATGCATGGGGAAAAGGTATTTGATTACAAATTATTACCTGTCTTCGCTTTCGCCGAGCACGCAATGGAGGCGATGACTAATAGCGTAAGTAACAGCTTGTTTCCGGTTTTTATGTAAGAAGAAGCCATCTGCAAAGAAAAGTTTCAAATATAAAAGCTGTAGATTTTGATATATAGTAAATATATGTGGTGAGTTTCCTGAAGTAAATCAAAATAAGTAGTCCAGAGCTGTCTGCAGGTGATGCAGGTTCTTGATCTATGTTGTTGAAATGCTTTCATCGCTCACTTTTAACACGTCAACATACAACACGAAGGCAATCACAATCGTCTGCAGAACTTTAGGAAATATACCTGGCAGACTGTATTAATTTTATCTTGATAATTTGGTAATTAATAACATTCTTTCCGTTAATTTTTCATGATATTGCATTTTCCCATTAACGGTTTATGTAAAATAAATATTTAGTCCTTGAACATATATTTTTAAACCATGCGACTTGGTATTCGAACCAATCATGTTTTTGAATTGTTTAGTGCCTACTGGTGTAGACACCGCTTACGCAGTTATAGCCGAGTTTACAAGAACGCGCCGGTCGTTCTTCATTTTCGCCGTTTGGCGCCAATTGGATATTTGAAGTTTAGACCTTCTTCATCTGGTCTTTCCAACGGAGTGGAGATCTTCCTCTTCCTCTGCTTCGCCTGGCGGGTACTGCGTCGAATACTTTCAGAGCTGGAATGTTTTCATCCATTCGGACGACATAACGTAGCCAGCGTATACGCTTTCTGTTAATACGCTGAACTATGTCAATGTCGTCGCCTTTCTCTTGAAAACTCGTGATGTTGACTCGTCAGATGTTGTTTTCCTCCTCTGAACCATATAGCAAGACGGGGATGATGAGTGACTTCTGGAATATGAATTTTGTTCATCGAGAGAGACCTTTACTTTCAACTGCCCACTTAGTCCGAAGTAGCACCTGTTGGCAAGAGATATTCTGCGCTGAGTTTCGAGGCTGACATTGTTGGTGGTGTTAATACTGATTCCAAGACAGACGAATTATCTACGACTTCGAAGTTATGACTGTCAACAGTGACGTGGGAGCCAAGTCGCGAGTGCGACAACTGTTTGTTTGATGACAGAAGATATTTCGTCTTGCCCCCGTTCACTACCAAACCCATTTGTGCCGCTTTCTTATCCAGTGTGCAGAAAGCAGAACTAACGGCGCGGTTGCTGAGGCCAATGATATCAATATTATCAACGTACGCCAGCAGCTGTACACTCTTATATAAGATGGTACCTTCTCTGTTTAGTTCTGCAGCTGGAATTATTTTCTCCTCTAGTAGATTGAAGAAGTCACACGATACGGAGTCGCCTTCTCTGAAATCTCGTTTGGTATCGAACGGCTCGGAGAGGTCCTTCCCAATCCTGACGGAGCATTTGATATTGCTCAACGTCAGTTTTGATTTAGTTTTGGGAGATACCAAATTCAGACATAGCGGCATAAAGGCGGTCCCTTAAAGCAGCATTGAAATCGACGAAAAGGTGGTGTGTGTCGATCCTCCTTTTATGGGTCTTTTCTAAAATTTGGCGCATGATGAATATCTGGTTATTTTCTTGATTTCTCAATAAGGCAAATTGATAAAGTCGAACCAGTTTGTTGAAGGTGGGCTTTAGTCTTTCACGTAATACGCTCGATAGAACCTCATATTTGTCCCACAGTCCACCTTTTTGTGGATTAGATAGAGCATAGTCGGGCTTGCTTTCATCCATATTCTACAAGGAAGCTGATGCATGCTCCTTATCAGTTTTTCTGCCGTATTATATCCCTCAAGAAAAAACTTCTCATAAAATCAATTAGTTGGAGTTGGGTTATTATATGTGGCGGGAGAAATTTAAGAGTTTGAGAGTTTTTGCATTATACTGTAAACAAGGTACATTAAATTTTTCACGAAATTTGTAACAACCAGAAGGATACCCTATAAAGTACATTTTTAAATGATAAGCATAATGCGCTCAGTTGATTTAGCCATATTTAAATGTATAACATGCGCCGATAAACTGCCCATTTGTCGACACTGGCTACATCGGACCACTATAGCATATACTCATCATACAAACCGAAAGATCAGAATCATAGTCTCTTCAAAACGACTGTTTATTTGACGAGATCTCTTCACAAAATTTAGCATATATTATTGTTCAAGGCCCCAAATCCCCGAAGAAATGTTTCAGATTGGATTACTATAACATATAGCTGCCATACAAACTTATCGATCAAAAATCAAGTTCTTAATTGAGATATTTGTATTTGTAAAGGGTATTATTCTAGCTTCGGAGCAGCCGAAGTCCGCGTTATTTGTGAGTAACATTTATTGTTATACATAAAACATTACAAAAGCAGCAATTTCTGCTGATAAAATTCCGTAGTGAAATGCGATAACTTTATTGACATGCTTTGCTCATGATTGATTGTACAAATGTGAAGTTCCTACTCTCATACAATGTATATAAAATACAAGTGAACTGCAATAATTCAAATCAGTATTTAAATGCTATTTAATATTTCCTGGAATAATTGTGCATATACTCTTTAAAGATAGCACTCTCCATAGGTTTATATTCGGTATGATTTAGTCTCCAAGACATACCTTTAAGATGTAATTATATGTAAGTCTCAAACAAATATCTTTAGAGTATATACATATAGTTTATTTAAAACTACATTCAATACGATAACTTTTACAAGAAATTACTCCTTTGTACAACTTTTTACAATTAGTCACTTTTTGTAGTTTGCTGGGTACGAGAGCGCATAACTAATCTCTCATAGGCCATGCTGAAACAATAGCTAAAACAGTTCATTCTGTATAAAAGATAAAAAGAAGTTCATTATTCACATGTTCCTTTACGACAAATCGCGAATTCATTCCGGACTTGGCACAGTGAATATGCAAGAAAGTGTTTACAATTCCATAGTTTACTTATCCTCCGCATTTTGGAGCAATTATTTTCAAAAGGTAAATGAGGTTATAGAGAAGTTATCACTTAAAATTTTGAAATTGATAACTAAACAAAGCTTATGACTCAAGCTGTGGTCACTATAAGCATATACCATATGTTAACACACTAGGGGTATTCTCTTGCTCTTGCAAGATTGCAGATTGCAAAAATACTACACCGGAATATACAAGGGCACGAGAGCACCCATTGCAGAATCTAGTGATATATGAGCGACTGATTCAGTCAATTTATTGTAAATGACTATTTTGCATAGCTATTGTGAATTGGCGCACCTTCTGCATACATTTTTAACAAAAAAACTGTAACAAAACTTTATAATTTAGATAGAAATTATAAAATCTAATTAAAATTTACCTTCCTCAACAATTTAACGTCAAAATATGACTTTATGTAAAATGGCAACAGGGTTGCAATTTTATTTTTGCGTGACATTGCACGCAAATATACATGGGTTTTGGTCTGACATATTTCACAGCCCTTGCAAATATTTTTCTGCGTGTGTTTGTTGTTGTGCCGTTGTAAATCTGCAATGCTTGCACCGTGCACCGAGATTTGCAAGAGCAAGAGAATACCCCTACTATAATTTTTGTCTTATTCGGCTGTAAGTGTATATATTTATTAAAATTAGCCTTACCAATGCTTCCTTTCCCACCATGTACTCAACTTCCTTCGTGTCTGCTGGATATCTCTAAATTTGTATTAACACATATATTTTCAATATATAATATATACATACATACATATATGTATATTACATTGGTATGCACATACAAATATCAATGAAACTGGTTCAGAAAAAGTCAATTAACACTTCGCGCTTTGCAACGCTTGGAAAATAATTTATAGATATACATGGTCTACCGATATAAAAATATTTATATGTAAGTAATATAAAAGTATAAATGAAAGTATATGAAATAGGGTAGTCCTACATTACATGAGGTAAGTCTTTGTGACTAAATACTCATCATTCCTTTGACTAATATTCCCGTCTTTCAATAGAGAAAATTTAATTCACTTCAGGCAATGGAAATAATGTCATACAATTTCTCAGCCATCTGAAGGTGGCTTATAATTTGTTGGATAAAAAACATAAAGTTAAAAAAAGATGTTTCTAACAGAAATGGTAATTTGCTCAAAGATCAATCGCCGATTAAATATGGGTGATCCAAGTAGATAACTTTTTTTCTAATAGTTTTTGACATATCACGCGTGAATCTTGTCAATCTGTCATATTATTTTTATTCGGTATTGTTTGTCACTTCATCACAAAAAGACTTACGCCTGAACAACGTTCTGAGACAATATGTTAAAGAAGTTGAAGTCGGTTTCAGTTAATGAGAAAAGCTTAAGTTACATTTATTTCAGAGGCTCGCTATTATTTAATCAATACTTTTGAACTAAAAGGGTTAGATTATCGTAAATTAAGAAAATCGTCAATGATCCCAGAATAGTTCATTCATTGCGGTTCAAATAATCAAAAAAAGTAGTTATGGGAGTCAAATCTGGACGTCTGGTTGGCTATAGCTGTCATTCGTATTGCCAATCAAATAACGAAAAAAATAGACATACATAGGTGGGAAATATAGAGGTCCGGTTGGCTACACCAAACTGAGAATAGTAATGTCAAACGGTCTGTCTCGCCATCAATATTTTCGTTGTTGAGTCAAAACAACTATTTTCAAAATAAAGTGTGTTCCTCTTTTGATCGAAGCGATGTGAAGCGTTCAAATTTTTGATTATAATACATATATTTAATGAATTCAAATGAGTAGAGCATATCAAAGTTATCTAATATTGACACACACTCTTAACCCTCTGTATGTTTGAATATTCCCAAAACCATTTCAAAGATTTCAATGAAAAGTGGTGTCGTTATTACTGCCTAAGAGGGTTGGTCAATACTTGAATAAATGTGAAACTGATTTTAAAATGGATTTCTAAGCTGCTCACGTTGAGTGTTGGATTATTTATATATTAATAAAATTAAATTATATTATATACTATAAATAAATGTCTTAATAATTTATAATTTTTAATTCCAAATTAGTATATGTCATAAATTCTCAAAGAAACTTCTATTGTAGGTTTTCGAACAACTTCAAATTTTTAAATAATAAAAGAGTAATGTCATTATGATTTTTTTTTCATCTTTCGAGCAGCTTGAACCATCCTAATGCGTGATGATATGTAACCAAACTGGTTCAAAAGCGTTTGTAGTCGGTCAAGTTGTTACTAAATAAATTGAAATTAATTGCGATATTCTTGATTGTCTCTTAGGTTCTGCGTGTATTTGTAGCAATATGTAAAAGCAACAAAGACCCACACATTGCATACAGATTATGCGATGAATAATCAATTGAATTAAAAGTGAAAGAGGTTCTTTAATATAAACGTGAGTGAGTAAGTTGAGTATGGCAAAATCATATAAGACAACGCATACAAGTTTCAAAGAATTATTGCATATTATTTCATATTATTTTATATATGTATAAATGTTGTAAATGAAGAACAAAAAGACAATCGGAAGGAACTCATAGCAAAGTAGTTGATTGCAACTATCCTCCATTACTAGGAGTTACAATTTCATATACTTTTAAATTTTTCAGATAACAAGAACATGACAATTTGAACTCTGCGGTTTTTATATTATTTATGTATGGCACTCTCAGTTATATTATGTATGAACTAGGATTTTCATTTTGCAAACCAATGAGTCATCCGATTTGACGCTACATACTATACTTGGTATATTTTTTTTAAGTTTCAGAAGAATTGTTTGTGTTTTTATAAGCAACTCTACCATAAATGCATATTACATATATATAATAGTCAAGTATTCCGTAAACTAAGTCAACTCTAGCGATCCTGACTTCCTCTTCTAAACTCTGATTTACACTAAATTTATGATCTAGTTATATTACTTTAGGAGTTACATGGGTTTACGGGTTTCAAAAAATTTTTTTTTATTGTCTTTTGAAATTCCACACACTTCTAGAATTTTTTTCTAAATTTTCAAGTTGATCCGAGTAATAGTTTCGGAGATACAGCCTTGAGAACTTGTGCGCTCAAGGCTAGCTTGGCTAAATGCGCCGTCTGTTAACGCATTTTTATCGAAACTGTGTTTTTGAAGTCGCTTGGCAAGATTTCTCGAGAACTACTCAACCGATCGTCATGAAATTTTACACAGGTTTTTGAGATACCCTTTTTAAAGATTGGACGAAGGATTTTTTTTTCGATTACAACTATTTGAATAAAAATTCACGAAATTTTAATTTTTTTGTAAACATTTCTGTCAAAAATCCAATTTTCAGTTTTTCCAAGTTTCGTCCAAGTTCTCAGTTAAGGTTTTAACTACGTAATTTTCTTTTTTTTTCACTTTAAATGATCCTCTAAGTAGTTATCCTGCCAACGCGGCGCAGCTTTTTTCCGAGGGGTCACCGGAAATGGTTTAAAATATTTTTTTCCAAAAATTTCAGAACTTCTTTGTTAATAGTGTATGTTTGTAGCAATAAAAAATTCTTCCTCTAAGTTCCCCAGTTGTCATTTTGCCACATTTCATGAAAATTGCTGTGTTGTTTAATCTTAAACTTCTTAAGACTTCTAAATTCTTTTCTATTACTAAGCAAATAAAGTGTTAACTTTTTGTCGGTTAATAGGAAAACGTGATCCACATAGTAAAATAGTTTTATGTTGACACGAATCGTGCACATAAAAATTACAAATATTTAGCTATTTTTGTATAATAAACAAGATGATACATTTCGATAAATGCAAATTTATATATTTATTTTTGAACTATATATGTATGTTATTCAGAGCAGCCTTAACAAAACAAATCAGATTTATGCTAAAAAAACCGGAATTATAACATCTTGATTGGTAAGTTGGTTAGGGCGGCAGTCACGCTGCGTGACGCGAAAAATATTGAAAACAAATACTGAAATCTACTAATATAAGAGCCAAGCGAAAAATACAGCGGAAATTTTTGATGCTAATAAAATTTTTTTGGTTGAATTTAAGTGGTCATAAAAGCAAAAAATTGCAATGAGGAAGTCTAATAAGTCGAGAAATGTTTCAATTTCGTGGCTAGCTATGTACATCACCAACTTCATTGAAGCGTTGCGCATGCGCTGCCGCTGGCAGGTGATTGCGTGGCGCAGTGGCTAAAACAACAAAAACAATAAACGCAGCATAACACGAATAAAAGTACTTATGTCAGTACTTGTGCATACAAAAGCGTCCACTTACAGTACATTTTTAACATATCTATTTGTAACGAATATTATTTACTTATGTACATACTACATACTGCATAAGTATATGTAATACATGCCCATCAGCACATATGTATATTCACGCATTTGTGGTCAAAATTACCAATTTATAGCACAACACATTATTTTGTTAAGAATTATTTTCATCGAATTAGTGAAAAAAGACAACCGAAAGTAACATCACTAAACACTAAAATTGCAAGTATGTATTCATACCTTCAGTTGTATGTTTATTATGTTTCTTTTTTCCTTTTTTTAATTTGTTTTTGGAGTTAAACTTTAACGCCAATTAAATGTGACAAAAAAACCGCAATAAAACCGAGCACCGTCGCGATATCTACCGCGTTTGTCGCGCTCGTTTCGAAAACTGACTGTGTGCAAGATTGGGTGATGGGTTTGGGCTGCCGCTAACTAACTTCGACTCAATCTTGCTAGCTTGTACAATGAAATTGGTTTGAAAGAAAACGAAATACCCTCTCTTTAGTCACAATCGAAGACAAGATTGACTTTGTGCCATTTATACATATGTATGTGTACGTATGTATACCTCTGTATTCGTATGCAGGTATTTCTAAAAAAAACTTTCTGTTGAGAGCTTTGCCTATATGTCGCTCCTTACCATAAATATCTCTTTGAGTGCTCAAAAGTTTAATTCGCATGATTTCGCATTGGTCTGCCCTTGAAGATGACCGAACTGACAAAGTACGTCAAATGGTTCTCATACATGTAACTGAAAATTTGGTGACACTTATTTATACTTTTAAGCTTCTACCAAAATTTGTCTAACCCCAATTATGGAAAAAGAATGTAATTCTTACCAAAATATTGGTCGCAATGCAGAGAATACGGCGATTATTGTAGGGTGCCGTAAAGAGAACAGTTAACTAACGATATTAGCAAAAAATAATAATTTAAAAAATGTAGAATAAGTATACCATATATTTCGAAAACAAAATAAAATATATAACAAATAAGGAGGGCCTAAGTTCGGTTGTGACCGAACATTTTGTGCTCCTGCAACTTGCAACGATCAAAGCCGGCTATTTAGAGTAACGAAAATCATTACATGTAGTATAATATCAAAATAATAAGGTGACATTGTATTTATTTTGAAATTCTTTATTTAATCTTCCAAATTAATTTCATCCCCTTCAAAGTAATCTGCTCCTGATGCAATGCACTTATGCCAACGGATTTTCCAATCTTCGAAACACTGGTTGTAGTCACTTTCCGGGATGGCCTTCAGTTCTTGTTTACTGTTTGACCGGTTGGAAGGAATTCATAATGCACAACACCACGATAATCGAAGAAAACAGTCAACATGACCTTGATTTTTGAGCGACTTTGGCGCGATTTTTTGGTCTCGACTCTCTTTTGGCACGATATTCGCTCGATTGATCGGTTGTTTCGGGGTCGTAAGCATAGATCAAAGTCTCATCGCCAGTTATAATGCATTTTATGACACCCTGGTAGTCGGAAAGCATCATTTCATACACTTCAACGCGACGCCTTTTTTTTTCAAAAAACTCAATGTTTTCGGTACCAGTCGAGATTTGACGCGCTTGAGGCCCAAAACATTCCTCAAAATGATATTGGCTGAGCCTTTCGATATGCCAACTTCATCAGCAAGGTCTCTAATTGTTAAACGACGGTTTTTCAACACCAAATCTTCGATTTGTTGAACGTGAGCTTCGTCGGTGGAGGTTGATGGTCGCCCTGGACGCTCTTCGTCTTCGACACGTTCACGGCCGGCTTGGAACTCACTATACCACTTGTAAACATTTTTTTTAGACATAGCCTCATCACCAAAGGCTTTCTGCACCATCCTCAACGTATCCGCAGCAGAAAATTGATTCCGTAAACAAAATTTAATGCAAATTCTTTGCTCAACAAATTTCGACATCACAAAAAACGAAAAACTCACTTTTAGCAGCTCACAAAACGACACTTATCTCAAACACTAATGAATATTTTGACATGAAATTTGACATAAATGTGACTGACAGTACTACCAATCTAAAAATAAATAATTCTCCAAATCCTTCGACGCGCGTAGTTTAAATTCAAATGACATCTTATTTTTTGGGCACAGAAGTATAAGTTTAACCGGAAATTTAAAAATCCCTTATTAGGTAAACCGGATCCGATGGTAGATGTTTTTGGCATTTCTAGATATTAAAAACAGAAAAACATGCTCTCTGAGTTTTTTTAAGCGCTTAAATGGTTTTAAAGGTTTCAAAAACTCGAATTTGTTTATTGCCTTTTCAAATTCTACATCAACTCTAGAATTTTGTCCTAAATTATCAAGTTGATCCGAGTAAAGCTTTCGGACAAACACTTTTGAGAACTTGTGCCCTCGAGGCTAAGTGCGCCGTCCTTAAACGCGTTTTTCTCAAAACTGTGTTTTCGAAGTCGGTTGGCAAGATTTCTCGAGAACTACTCAACCGATCTTCATGAAATTTTGCAATACCCTTGGGATACAATTCCTAAAGACTTGGACAAAAGATTTTCTCGATTACACCTAATTAAAAAAAAAAATATCGCGAGGTTTTTACTCAAATTTTAATTCTTTTGTAAAAATGTCTGCCAAAAACAAAAACAGAAATGTTTTTATTTTCTTGGTCCAAGTTCTAAGTTAAGGTTTTAAATTATATTATTTTATTAATGTTATTTTTATTAATATAATTTTTTTATTTTAGATTATCCTCTGAATAGTTATCCTGCCAACGCGGGCGCATTTTTTTTTTCAGAAGCGTCACCGGAAATGACGTCACAATGACCGACTTACAAATAATTGTTTCCAAAACTTGAATTTCTTTGTTAATAGTGTATGTTTGTAACAATGAAAAATTCGAATAAAATATTTCATTATTTAATATGAAAAAATGTTGAAAAAGGCTGTTTTTTACTCCAGGAAACCCATGTAGTTCCTTAAGGTACCGATCATACCATTACCAATTTATAACGAGTAAAGTCAACCGAATGTTTAAAAATTTTGAGATTAGTTATAAGAGAGCTAGGGCAAGATTTTATTTATATATATAAATTTAGTGCTTAATTATGGCACTTTATAGGATTTCGCCTAATGGCGTTTTGTGGGTGTGACAGTGGTCCGATATGCCCCATCTACGTCTTGATTTTTGCCAAGGAGCATATCTCAATTTTTACTCAAGTTACATCTTGCACAGTCAGACGAACGAACGGACGGACAGACAGGGGTTCCAAAATCGTTCTTATTTATATTTACAAAACTCTATATAGACTATAAGAACCAAGCTCCTCTTAATGTTAATTTGTGCAAAACAAACCCTATTTTCCTTTTTTTTATGTAAAAGAAAAATGTACCACTGGTAAATTCTAGTACATATGTATGTATGTATAGTATGAAATTAAAAAAAAAAAATAATAAATTATTAAAATTAAATTTGCATGGAAAAGGCGGCAATGACAGCAATTCCTCCGGAGGGTCGTAAAGAAAGTTGAATTGCGTGCTTCTCATAACTCCGGGTTTTTGAAATCAAAATATCAAAAATAGATCATTAGATAGTCGCCTTGAGCAAATAACGCTGGGTCAACTGACGAAAATTTTTCCCAGTAAGTATTCTTTTGAAATCTGAGAACAGGAAATAGTCGCTGGGGGCCAGGGGTTTTCACTGACTATGACACTGTGCATTGTCTTAGTGAATCAGCACTTTCTATTTCTTAATTGTGCCTGTTTTCCGGCGATTTCGTTCTTCAAACGGTTATTTAACGCTATATAATAGTCGCTGTTCACTTCCTTTTTTAAGATAATCAATAAAAACTATTGCCAAAAGACAGACGCCAGAACCTCGTCAACCAATTGTACCGTTTTCCCACGCTTTGGAATCATCGTGTATCTTGTACAGTCCACTCGGTTGACTCTCGATTGGACTTCGGGTTGAAATGGCGGAACCATGATTCATCCATTGTTACATATTGACCCAAAAACACGAGTTTTTTACGCTTGAACATCTCCAAACATTGCTCCGAATCATCAACTCGTTGTTGTTTTTGGTCAAAAGTGAGCTCGCGCAGCACCCACTTTGCACAGAGCTTTCTCATACCAAAGTATTCGTGTATGATTTGAAGTGCATATACATATGTATGTATGTATGCTCAGTTGATATCTTTAGAGGGCTTCTCTTTGCGGTCATCCAAATTATTTTTTGGATTTTTTTGATCATTTCATCTCGTCTAAACTTAACATACAAATCCTTCATGGTTGTTTTTCCTGGTGCAGTGTCCGGAGACTCGTCATCAAGACACATTTTTGCTTTAAATATATATTTTCCCTTCAAAAAGTAATATTATTCCATCAAGTGAATTCCCTTTTTATACCTGAGACAGACATGTAGTAACAATACCATATATGGTACAAATACCACATGTGTGTCACCAAATACTAGCAAAATACCATATGAGCAATGTAGTATAATGCTGGTATAATACTAGGATGTTTCATTGTGGTATTTGTATAAACACAGCTAAAAAAACAGGTAACAAACTTTGCTAAAAGCTTTTACACAAAAGCTCTTCGAAATATTCAGTCAAAATGACTTAAAAAATTAATTAATGAAATGGAAAACAAAACATTTTTTACAATTTTTGTTCCGGAAAAGCAGCAAATGCCTCATTTTATGTGAGGATTTTAGAGAAACTGTAACCAAATCGCTTATTTTCTATGAAAATAGATTAACTTTAGAGCATTTTAAATTCTTGAACTTATTTTCTCCATAACGCACAACAACGTATTTATTGTTTACAATTTTTTTGAAATATTTAATGCCTATGAAACAAAGCTTGTACTTGAGTTTACTACATTGCCATGTGTGTCACCAACGTAGTAAACAGAATACAAAAACTATGGTTTTGTTACTACATGTCTGTCTCGGGTATTATTCATTTTTTCACAATAACAAAAATTGTTTCATTCAAAATGATATAATTCTCAAATTAATGATCTGACAGCTGTCAAATTTTGACGGTTGATGCTAACTAAACATCATATGGATTTAAGTATATGTGTCATGCCGGGCACTTTTCAATTGACCTGTTATGGAGCATGTTTATTATTGCTCGTGCGATTTATTTGGGTCGAACTGTATAAGTGTTGTAAATCGCTACCAAATTCGTCTAAACTTTTTGTCCATTGTCAACACATGCTAAAAAAATTAAAATATTATTTGCATACAGATAAGTAATAACAAGTATTTGTAATAAACGCAGGGTACATTGAATTTAATATATATTTTTTGTTAATTTGCTTTCATTTTAGATTTAGCTAGACTGCACATTTACGACGACGTTCAATATTTGTAACCTCGGCCTGACACTCTTAATTAAGTTTTTGACTAATTTGGCTGCGAATATTAAAAGTTTTATTTTCTGGATAATACTTCATAAAATTGTTATATTGATATCAATTCCTCTTAATATTTCATATTTAAGCAATTGAGACAATAATTTGGGTCTTTACCTGTACGTTTGACTTGTAAAAATTGTTCTACGCAAACCACTCGGTGCGATAAAAGCCAAACATAACAATAACGAATATATAGAGGTGCCAACGGCAGTAGCTCATCAAACTAATGTGAAAAGTAAGAAATATAACTGTCAAACATTTTCTTTTGTATTTTTAACTAAGAAAATATTTGTACTTCGATTAAAGTATGGACAAAATCGAGCAATCATCGTGTGACAAAAATTTGTCGAATAATAAACGGATGTCAGCTGAGAGCTGTTCAGACGACGACGAAGGTAAAGAAATAGCAATGGAAACTGTGGAAGCACTTTTGGAGGCAGTAGTCACAGAACAAACCGATGATAATTATAGTGAAAGGTAAGTGGAGTTCTTGAAACAAAAATGTTGATGATGTGATATTATTGAAACTGCACTACACATTTCCCAAATCATTACGTTAAAGAAAGTGACAATCCTTTACCGGTTTAAAATTCCGGATTGATATCCTGTCAAAAACAAGCGATTGTTGTGCATATGGAGTAACTTCTGATTATATTAAACCAACTAAAATAATATTCATCTTTTTTCGATTTGAATATTTTTCATTTGTACTCTAATTGAATTAACATTTGGAAATATGGCTGCCTTATCATCCAATGAGCATTGTGAACTATAATATTTACCACGACATATATATGTATATTGTTTTTAGTGACTCCCGGTCAACTCCAACAAAGACAGACAAAAGCAGCAGTGACAGTGGAGTTTGCATCAACATTGAGGAGCAATCAACTACCAATAATACGGACCTGAATCCAGATATAGATATGAGTTCTACTGATGTAAACAGTACTGATAACCTGAATACGTCCCCAAACCATTCAGGAAACAATCTAGTACTTAGCTCTACCCTCAATGAAGAATCGGTAACTCAAGTTCACAATGACCAAAAAACGAAAACGTTATTACAACCCGATTCTGAAAAAGAAACGGAACAACAATCATACAGTAATATTAAAGCGGTGGAACACCTCTGTGGTAACAGTGATACAATTGAGTTACCCGCTTGGCCGCGTCATACACGCCGTGGTGGTCGTAATTACCGACATAGTACCCAAGACGATGGTCAAGACGATGAAGACGAAAGTGATAGGGAAGGTGTCATTGTTAATGCAACTGAAGAAGAGCAAATGGTAGGTTTCTTTGAAAAACATATCACTAAAAATGTGTTAATAAATAATATACATCTTAGCCGCTACTGTCGGAATCAACAACACAATCAACAAATGCGGAAGCTGTTAATAATAATGACACATCAATGCCTAGCGAAGCTGAGGATGTAAGTGATAATTTTATATTCACAAATTTCTGTAATAATTATACGACTTTACCTTCAGCTTCCTGCCAATTCCGCCACTGTGAATAGGTTGCCGTATATAAGTAGCAGTCCTATTTTCAGCGACGACGATGATGACATTGATGAAGACGATGACGATGATGATGATGACGACGATGATGATGATGAAGATGACGACGAGGACGACACTGATGATGATGATGATGAAGATGATGCTGACTCCACAGAGCATGCGAGCAATTTAGCTGAAATTATGAATAAACCTAAACCAGCATATACTTGGTGTTCGACGTATGAGTTGATGCGTCGCGAACATGGACTGAGTGGCGATGGCCGCAGATCTTTGAGTGGAGGATTATCTCCAGGTTTCAATGCACGTTTTTATGCAGCCCGACATGTTATCGAACGTATGAAGATCTCCCATTGCCTAACAAAGCATAGTGGCTGTGTAAATTGCTTAAATTTTAATCGCAACGGTGACTTACTCTGCTCTGGTTCAGATGACACACGCATAATAGTATGGGATTGGGCGCTAAAGAAGCCAAAATGCGTTTTTAAATCTGGGCATACTCAGAATATATTTCAAACAAAATTTATTAATAGTGCAGGTGTTTTAGATATTGTATCCGCTGGTCGGGATGGTCAAGTACGCCGTTCAATTCTACCGTCATCTGGCGGAAAACCACAAACATCATTGCTATATCGTCATAATGGGTCCGTGCATAAACTTGTGATGAGCCCAAACAACCCCTTTGAAATTATAAGTGCCGGCGAGGATGCCCATATACGTCTTAAAGATTTGCGTAGCGACGAGAGCTCAACTAGTCTTTGTAAAGTACAGAGCAGCAGAAAGAAACGCAAAATACGTCTTTTCAGCATTGCTCATCACCCCTACGCTCCGGAAATATGCGTCTGCGGCTGTGATAACTTCGTTCGTGTCTTCGATAAGCGCCATATGACCAAACCAGTGCATCAAATGTGTCCCGAACATTTAGTTAAAGTAAGTTTGTGGTCAAAACGAATTGAATATCTATGAATTTGTTTCTATAAATAAAATATTAATTTTCAGAGTGCTATGCCTCAAGTCACTTGCGCTGTCTACAACAATACAGGTAGTGAAGTGCTCGCATCTTATAGCGATGATTTCATCTACTTATTTAATAATAACAAATACAAAACAGGCGAATATCTGCATCGTTACCGTGGTCATTAGTAAGCTCAAACAACCTATGAATATCCCTATTGAAAACAGTTCATTCATTTAATTTCATTTCATTTTTGTTTTCACACAGCAATCACAAAACGATTAAAGGGGTAAACTTTTTCGGACCCAATTCAGAGTATGTCATCAGTGGAAGTGATTGTGGTAATATATTTTACTGGGATAAAAATACTGAAGCAATCTTAAACTTTATGCCTGGCGATACCATGGGTGTGGTGAGTAAAGTGTACCGCTAAGCTTTTTTGAGTGCTTCGCTTACACAAATTTGTGTTTAGATTCGACAATTTAAGTGTAGAATCGCTTAATTTTCGTACTAGTGTCAGTCTACCAAACTAAAACAACTATTTCACTCTCCTTATAGGTAAATTGTTTGGAGCCGCATCCATCAATTCCGGTACTGGCTACATCTGGACTAGATAGCAGCATAAAAATATGGACTCCAAGTAGTGACGTGGTAATTAAACTTTATATTTTAAAATTTAATTTAAATTTTTTTTTTAATAATTTCGTCTAAATTTTTTTGGCAGTATCCTCCTGATTTGTCAAAACTCGAAACGTGTGTTAAACGTAACCTCAGACATTCGGTATTGGGCGACGGCAGTGGGTTTAATGATCGCGAATTTCACAACTTTATACGCCAATTTCTACGTACTCCACCTCGTCGTGGTACATATCCGTCAGGTGATGACGAACATAGCAACAGCAGTAGTGACGGTGATAGTGATGGTTTCGATTGTCCACAAATGGAAGGTATACAATGCCAAACCCAATAAATTGGAATTCTAACAACAATTAAGTACATTTACGAAAAGTGGCGGAATAGTCAACATGTTTTTAGGTTTCCAGCTAGAATGTTTCTTTATTTCTTTTTAAATTGTTGCCAACCATTTTACACCCTTTCTTGTAATATATATATTTGCACGATGATATAATGCGTCAAAGAGTTTATTGCTTGTTAGACAAAATTAGAATTATCGTGCCAAAAAATGTTTGTTGGTTATCAAAATATACATACTTATATATTTCGTGTAATGTTTGAATTAAATATTGAAACCATTGAATACAAAAAATATTAATAAAAAATATGCTTATACGCATGAAGAGTAAAAAATATAACTAAAAAATAAAAAAAAAATAATAATAATAATTAATCTGTTTTTTGGCATAGTAAAGCGGCGCTGCGTTTAACCCAATGCGTGGCTTTTACTTTCGTTTTCAGTAATATCGGGATCACATAATTTGTCGAGTGACCGGTAGTCGAGAGTACACCTTTGCGTTCGGATGTTTTATATAAAGGGCATTTATAGCGAGTCCCTTCTATGAGTTTTAAAATCTCCACGGGCTGCGAAAAGAAAAATTTATTAAACATTTGAGTTTATCCATTATTTAGTGAAAATAATTGAATTAAAGTGAGATCTAAAAATATTCTCATAAATAGGCTGCAATCAGTCGAAAAAACTCGAATCTTATTCTGAATAGATAGAGAAGACGGAAGATACGTCTCCAGTGTTTTAGATGTGCGTGCGCTCCGAGGTCCTAACATCGACTCGGAGCACTATCTTGTTGCAGCCAAGATTCGCACCCGCCTCTGTACAGCGCAGCAAAAAACGCACGCCAACAAACACAAGGAAGGTTCGACGTCGAGAAACTGCAATCACAACAGAGAGCCGAACGATTTTCTATTCGGTTTGCACTCCTGCTCTCTGAGAGCACTCGTCAACAACTCGGTATAAGGGAACTCTGGGACGGCATTTCAAACTCCTTACGTACAGCTGCAACCGAAACCATTGGTTTTCGGAAAGTGCAAAAGAACAGCTGGTACGACGAGGAGTGTCGTGTCGCAGCGGAGAGAAAACAGGCTGCCTACCTCACAACGTTGCGATCGACCACAACACGTGCGGGATGGGATAGCTACCGAGAGTTGAAGAGGGAACCGAGATGCATTTGCAGACAGAAAAATAAAGAGGCCGAAATGCATAAGTACGGAGAGCTTGATAAGCTGGCCGACAGGGGTAATGCTCGAAAATTCTACGAAAAAATGCGGCGGCTTACAGAAGGTTTCAAGACCGGAGCATACTCTTGTAGAAACCCCAAAGGTGATCTAGTCACCGATGCCCAGAGCATACTTAAATTATGGAGGGAACACTTCTCCAACCTGCTGAATGGCAGTGAACGCACAAGGCTAGGAAAAGGCGAATGTTAAGGAGGCTTATCCCACGGTAGTTGACGCAGATTATGGGGTCTCCCTTTTTGCGGATTGGGCAGAGCAAACTTAAATTCCAATCATCGGGCATGCTTTCGTCCGAGTATATCCTAAAAAAAAGCTGCTTTTTATTAGTCCTTCGCCGCAGAGTTTGAATAGATTTGTGTGTGTCTTAGGCGGGTAATTGCTATTCGAATTTTTTCGTGGTGAGTAAACGACCGTCTGGTCCATCGTCATCGATTGTAGAATCGGGTTCGCCTTTTCCTGGTGTTATGCTTTCACTGCCATTTGGTAGGCTACAAAAGTGTTCTCCCTAAAATTTTAGTATGCTCTGGACATCACTCACTAGATCACCTCTGCCGCTTCTACAAAAGTATGCTCCGGTCTTGAAACTGTCTTAATCGCCGCATCTTTTCGTCGACTCATACACTGATCATGAATATTTATTGTTTATATTGGATGTTACAAACTTCGTGATAAACTTAAAATAACCAGATTAGAGTATAAAAAGAGTGATCGCAAATATTACAATAATGAAGATGGAGCAAAGAGTTTAAGTACTCTTTTATCTTTTCCTAAACAGGAAATTTTTATCGCGTAGTGAAAATTTAGAGCAAAATCTATAGGAAACTATAAATGAAAACAGATATTAACATTAAATCGTTTTGTCCAAAAAATCCTTGAAAAGATTTTTTTGGCCCAGAAGTTTACTCATCGATTTCGATAAAACTTAGCATAAAAAGCAGAACAGTTTATCGTCTACCCTCTCAAGACAAACCTGAAAGGTCTTAAATATTCTTTTGAATCAAATCGTTACAGAAAAGTTTGGTATGTTCGCCGCCACAATTAATCATATATACTTACTTTAAAATATATAGCAGGCACCGTATAAATTAGTATTTTCGGTAGTTGTTCGTCTATGATGTTGTCTTTCAAATTCCAACGAGCGCCCTCAAGAAAGAGTCCGTTTATGTAAACGCCATCCACAGGTGCGGATTTCATGCTATCAATTATAAATATATTTTATAAAACCTAAGAGATATACGTGTCTATACCTATCCTCATACAGGACATCAAAGTCAAAAGTTAAGGTATCGATTGGAATTTTGTATTTCCGAGCAAAGTTCTGCATGGCTCCAGTTAGAAAGGCCTGTGTGAAGAAAAAACCTGATAACCAAAAAGTAGGCGGCTTTCCATGCGCATACCTACATAAAGAAAATAAAATTATATAAAGTAAGTTGCCTTTAATTGAGGTACTACTGATACCAACCAGTGCTGCAGCCATTCGAGTCGTCTATATAGGTCTTGGATGTAGGAGCTCAAAGTTTTTAGACTTGGATATGACTTTGACAACCATTTAGCGGGTATACGATTTAATTTAATGGCATTCAAAACATTCTCTAAGTCCGGGGTCATGACAACAATTCCTTTTATAGCCATATCAAGATCACGACAAGAGGCACGTATCTCTTTTTGTAACTTCAGAAAGCGTTCCATTTCCTGTACTAACACTGTGTTCATAGATTCATTGTAATTAACTGGATACTTAGTTTTGGCGCTATCAATATCCATATCGGCAGGCATTGTATTGACTATATGGGCAATGGTATGTAATAAAGTTTCGTCCAAACTCTGTGTGCCGGCTCCAGTCGAAGCCATTTCACTACCAACAATCGCAATCATAGAGTCGAGTAGAGTTTTGGTAGTTTGTAGATCACGTGTAATGCCTGAGTTGCCGTGTAGGCCGTAAACTTCTGGTGCAGCTAATGACGGATAATTTTCATCAACATAACGTAATATTTCACGATGTTCCGTTTTGCGCGGCAAAATAAAACGATCGTCAGTGGCGAATCGATATCGATTATCATTAACAGCATCTGGATTTAGGTAATCCGCAAGTATTGTGACAATGGCTCGACGATCCCAGTAGTCTGTGACGCGACCACCATAATTACACTCGGCCGTTAGATAAGATAAGGCATCATAAGGAACATGATCGTACTGATTAAGTAGCATCTGGTGGAAAAAATATTTAAACCACAAATCAAACCAATATTTTATGAATTCACTTCATATTTACTTACATTTAATTGCAATACAGATATTTGAAGATCAGATTCATTGAAGCCATAAGCGATATTCCAACCTAAAGGTCCATATTTGCGACGCTCTTGTACGACGGCATGAAAAAAACAAATGCCGAAGAGCAGACGAGTAAAAGCGCGATCTTGTTTGGGACATCCTTCGAATGGAAGTAAAGAAAACATATATTACGTAATTCCCAAAATTAGAAGCTGTAGACAGGCCATTTAAGGAAATAATTTTTAACCTCAGAAATTAAGCTTTGCGATAAAAATAGTTATATCTCATTATACACTATCGAGGCCCGAAAAAACTTTTATATTGACTTAGTCTACTGGTATATTGATTTAGGCAACGACCTGAAGGAAATAAGAAACTCACCCAAATAGAAGGTAGGATCGTTAATTGGCTCAGAGTTGTATGACCGCATGATATTCTCCTTGAGACCGGTAGGTGGTTCATTTGTCATCTTAACTCCATTTTGCAGTAAAGCTACCGGAAATCTTGGCGTAGGGTAACTTGTGAGCCACAACCGGAAGTTAGCTGCATTAATGGTCGGTTCAAATAGTATAAAGATGTAGTATACTGTTGATTACTTACGTGAAGTGTTGAAGGTATCCATATTTTCCCAGACGTATTCCAATGTTGGCATCCATGAAGCAGCCAAATGACAGTTTTGCAAGCAGACCCAGTAACCCAGATCTTGTGCATCCTTAATAAGCCCCAGCGCAATAGGACCTTGGCCTTGGCCCAGTGAAATACTTTGGAAAGTGTCCATAAAGCCTGCTTTCTCGGCATATGTCAGCAGTGAACCAAGTGGATCGGCACCAGGGGATAGTATAAATATGAGTGGCGTCAATGCATTAGACTCTTTATATGACATACCAATGTCGAACTCAGGCGGTGTCACAAATTGTGTACCCATTTCTGCAGCAATAAAATTGCGAATAGCTATAAATACCTTATCCGGACGTAGCGCTTTTAAAACAAGTATCTTTTCGAATCGTGATAATTTATCATGCCATGGTGATGGTATTGTCTGATTTTCGGGCTCAATATGATCATAGATACGCTTCCAATCATGTAAACCTTTAGCAAAGCTAGCTGCAAAACCACGCAGTTCGGGCAGATCCTCCAAACGTACCATATTTAACCATATTATATCCGTAATCCATGAGGGATCGGGATTGGGTATAATTTTCTCAGCTTCCTTAGCATCTGTGAGTAAATGTGATAGTTGGACCATCTTTAGTTGGCCGGTACCCAACAAGATCCGGCAAGTCAGTATAAAAGAGAACAATAACTTATCCTTCTCAAATATTGAGCGACAAACATTGTTGTACAGATTTCTCGTCACGCCATCTACCAAGAACTTAATGCGACGCGGTAGGTCTTTAGATTTATTCGCAGATTCAATAGAATACTCATAGAGATTTATATACCAATTGAGCGAAAATTGATACATGGGATCTATGTTCGGCAAATCGGTGATCGAATAGTAAAGCACGGATGAATGCACAGCAACAGGCTTATAATTCAATCTAAATGCTTCTATTTTCATTTCAGTCTCACGCGAAGCAGCCTGCTTCGCAACAATATCTAATGATAGCTCCTTGGACTCGTTTAGAATTTGTATGGCACTCTCGTTTTCCAAAATATCACCCTCGGCGGCAGATAAAGTTTTTAGAATCATATTTTCAGCATCTCTTAGGGCGGCTTTATTTTTAGCCGCTTCATTTATCAACATCATACGCAACTCTTGTAAATCAGGACGTTCTTTGGCAACCACAATGCTCAAAAGTTGATCCTCAAGAGCGTTCTGTGTTAGCGCAAAGTTTATAATAGTGACTTTATTGAAGGTTTCTGGCAAAAAATGTGGATTCCTCAAGTTGCATGTCATGTAGAGTCGGAAGTTATCATGTAGTGGCACTATATTATCACCTAAACTTATGAAGTTCTGTCCGCCTTGCTTGAAAGTTTTGCGCATCAGTATCGGATCCAGTGGAACCTCCAATTCCTCAAGTACATTTTCTATAATCACTGGCGAGCCATATTCCATACACTCGGCAATAACTTTCATATAATTAGCCTGATTGAATTTGACGCTGCTTAGACGATTTTTTCTTTCCATATTTTTAATCCAACTGTTTGCCTGACCCTGTGGGTCTATAAATAAACTATAGCGACTAGAACTGTCGGCTATTATTGCATTTTCAGTGGAAAATACATCTTTTGGGAGTCCATTAATATTCCAATTCTGTATGGTGATTTCCAAACCGAGTGTTGTGGTGATATTATATTCTTTCGATGTCGGTATACCAGCCTGCACACAACGTTTAAACCAGTCCAATGTGCATTGTGTTCTATAGAAGAGATTCACGGCAGACAGATAAGCAATGATACCACATGAGAGCAGAATATCGCCAGGTAAATGATCGTATATGCTTTGTAAATTTTCAGCTGCTTGAGTCCAACGGGACTTTTCGCCGCCTAAACCGTCAATCAGTGCGGTAGCTCGTTCTAATTTGCTTTGGCAAAAGTCTGCTTCGTCTTGAGTGCGCTTCATTTCCGCATTGGCTTTGTCCAATTCTTCATTGAGCTTCGCCACCTTAGCTTCTAATGCCGCTGCCAGCTCTCGTTTTTCGGTTAAAAATTTCATTGTGTCTGAATATTCTTTTTCGGCAGCAGCTAATTTCGCCTTTTTGGGCGCCACCACTTTTGCTACATTGTCATACAGATCCATAGCTATTATCCATTTGCAGAGACCCTCGGCAGCGCTAGATGCTTTAGCAACGATACGCGGTTGGAAGTCTTTATTCGGTATGAACTCTTTGCGTATGCGTGCCATAATCTCCGGTTTTATATTGTCCTTGTCAAAGTCCTTAAGCTGTTGTAGAAAATTCATCTCACCCAATATACGTTTGCTAGGTCCCCAATAGTCGTTCACCATTTTTCCCGTACTGGGATCAGGTATCCTTTCGGGCGGCACTCCTTTAATAACACAAACCGCAGCCATAACCAATTTAATTACGGGTGGTGGATTTTTCATTGACTTGACCAACGTAATATCAGCGGGTTTCAAAGTGTTGAGCGCCTGTATGGCTTCCTCAAGTACGGGTATAGCCTGTGCTAAATCCTTTTCACATTCATCTTTTAGCGCTTGCGCGGCTTCGGCCTGCACGGCAGCTATCACTTCGTCCTTCTTAACTTGTTCTGCGGCCGCACTGGCAGCTATAGTTTCTTTATTGATTTCAATTAACATTTGTCGTGACTTCTCAGCAAGCGCCACCAGTTGCGGTTGTAAGGCATTCAACTCTTTCTGCATAAGAGCAATAGCTGCAGCGGCATTCGCTAACGTGTCCAAGCCGCCAATGTAGCGCATTTTAGCCTCCATAATTTCCTTTTGTTTGCGTCCAATTAACGTTTGAAACGATTTGATTAGCTCAAGAAACGATGCATTTGTCTGGTAAATGTGTCGTCCTGTAAGTTCGCAGAATTCTCGACACACCCTAGCCGCACTTATATGAAAATACTGGCAAATCTGAACAATGGAATCTTTAATACTAATCGAGGGCACCTGAACGTCTTCCAGCGATATTTTTGCAATCATAGTTAGAGCTTCCTCGGGCCAACTCTGGTACCAGTCAATTGTGCAGCAGTTTACCAGCGACGGATATAAGCGCACACGGGTACGCAACGCATCACCAATCGGGGAAAGACATAGTACTATATGCAATTTTTGTTTACAACGATTAACGAAGAAGGAAAATACTTGTAACGGCGAAATGTCTATATTTCTGTTACCACCCTGAGCCGCCAAGCGCACTAATTCCAATATCTCTTGCTTCTCATCGATAGCATATACATTGGGCACTTCACCTTGATTCAATAAACAGTCAATGTCTTGTAGGAACAATTCCATTTTAATCTGATTCTCAGTCATAAGAAATACGGTGTGTTTGTTTAAGCCACCAGATTCCTTCATTATGCTCTTGATGTCATCATGCCAGTCATTTGGTCCGTAGTTCTTAGTGATCTCTGGTTGAAAGAATGATGTTTGCACCATGTTGGATGCCAATTTGGTAAGTGATTGTCTGCCAGATCCGCCCATACCGATCAAAAGAGCGCTAGCACCATTAATGGCAATAATACGACAAATACGATTCAGATGCTCTAACGCAAATGTGAATAGTGTAATGTCCATCTTTGAACGTCGCGTAGAATTATAGTCTTCTAAGCTAGCCGAAGCGAATTTGAAGAATACTTCCATTGACGGTAGTTCTTCGTAACGTCTTTCATCAGGTACATTATCTTCATCCATGTAAGCACCGAAGAATATACGATGAGCGCCCTCGATTGTGAACGTCATTTCGCCTCCCACATTTGTACAGTAGTTTTCAAAGACCGATTCCAATTTCTCTCTAAAATTATTCTTGACACAGTCATTTAATTTCTGAAACATCCACTGGCGATCCGACTCATCGACAAGACGATCATAAAACACTCGCATCGCTTCGTGATACCACAGGCGTGGAAACATCTTTTTATCAGTAGCTGATTCCTTTTTAAATAAAGCACAGGCGGAGACGACACGCGCTATGTCACGTAAATTGAAAATGTAGTGCGATTTTGCCGGTGTCGCCCGCAATTCAGCCTGTACACTTTTATAAATCTGTTGTGTGGCATTGACGATTTGGTTTGTGGGAAGGAAAACATCATTACCATGTCCGGACCGTTTGAAACCGTTCATCAGTACATTCACAAATATACGATTCATAGTATCATCACCGAATATATTGATCGAGAAAACATTAAAATGGTTGAGAAAACGAGCATACACATCCTGCCGACTACCACCTGGCAACCCACAAGCAGTTATGACCAAAAGATCGTTTATGAAGATCTTCGAGGTATCCTTTAGGTCATATACATGACCATAATCAAAGTATTGCCGTAGTAATTCTAACGGCGGTTGTGCACCATATATCTCTTTCACCGGCATATTCATATCGTCGACGAAAAGTACAGTTTTCATGCCCTTTGGTGGGCCGTAAATGCCGCGTTTCCACTTAACGAGCTGCGGATAAACAGTGAATTTATAAATAAATTAGACAGGCTATATTAGGCATAATTTTAAAAATTATGATTTTAAAGCATTTATCATTATGGTAATCTAATGTCCTTTCTTGTGACTGGTAACGCTTTCTTTCTCCAATAGCTAGACAACTGAATGATTTTTAAATAATGAAGCCCAAGCGAGATGTTTGTGGTAAAATTTAGAACAATTTAGCCCATTTTACGAGTGGATAAAGAATATTCAGGAACCAAGATTATGAACCAATATTCTTCCATTCTAGTTCCCCAATGACACATCAGTAAAGCTTCTTTGAGGTTTTATCAAAATTTCTAAGCTTTGGATTTATTAGTCCTCACAAGGCAAATGGAGAGTAAGTTATTCTAATCCGTCTACCAGAAAAAATCGTTTGTATGAATAAACCTGTCATGGAGAACAAAAAATTACACAAAGATGACATAAATAGTGATATAACCTCACAATGCGTACTGTTTTCTCCTTCTAATTGCATTCAGTGTATGGGACTCTGGAAGGCGCCGTAAAAGTCTAAATCTCAATTAAGTTAAAACACTATTTCGGTTAAATAAGCATTAAACTTTAAGCCATCATTAGGCTAATTGTGCTCACAGGTGTTAACCAAATTAAACTTTATTCAGCAACTCAGTATATTTAGTGAAAAACTAAATTTTTTCTACTATCTATTATTGTCTAAAAGCCTAGAAACTATGTAGAAGCTGTCCACCAACAAAACTACCACAAAGTAACTTTGTAGTATGCCCCGTGTTACAAGGGTTCCAAGACCTAAGATGCTCCTCTAGTGTCCATTGCTTCAAACAAACTTTCAAGGAGCGGAAGGCTCTGGGGCAGCTTACGAGAGCTGTGTTTCCAGTTGCTCCCGAGCGGGTCAGCTCATCTGCCTCTTTCTTTCCTTCTATTTCCATGTGATTGGGAACCCAAATGATATTAACCGAGTTACCTAATGGGAGTCTAGTTATTGCCTGCTTGCATAACCTAACATAGCCTTAATTGCCGCTTGGCTATCCACTGAAAGGCTTTTGGACTACCAGGTTAGAGCAGAAGCCTACTTAGCACCTTCTATTATGACCCCAATTTCGGACTGAAAGACTAAAGTCTAGAACTTCTAAGTTGTACGCAGAACAAACCTTTGAGATAAGCAGTTCTTGTGTTTGATTTGCTGTTATCATAACAGTAAATGTTATAAATGCTGATTCGATGGCGTCTCGATCAATTTTATTCATGAGGTAATTTTGAATGTATGCGCTTTTGCCTGTTCCAGTGGGCCCCACAAGCAGCATCTTCCGTTTGTTCTGAAAAATATAACATACATACATACAATTGTTTAAATTTACAATGGACGATTAAAAACCCCTATTTAATATGATTATTTTTAATCAGTGTGACATTGATTCGAATGTACTAATAATACACTACTAACTTCAGCTAACAAACGTAATCCTTTTGGCACACATATATCATTTAAGAAAGGATAAATTACACTACTCGACAAATCTGGTTTGTGGGGTATTTGAGATGTCCTGAATACCAATTCTTCTTCTTTATTGGCGTCGACACCGCTTCTTCTCCACCTTGTCTTTCCAACGGAGTGGACGTCTTCCTCTTCTCCTCTTTTCTTACTCAGCGTGTACTGCGTCGAATACTCTCAGAGCTGGAGTGTTTTCACCCATTCGAACGACAAGACTTAGCCAGCGTAGCCGCTGTCTTTTAATTCGCTGAACTATGTCAATGTCGTCGTATACACATCCCGATGAGCTCATCGTTTCATCAACTGCGGTAATCGCTGTTGCCAATGCGCAAAGGACCATAAATTTTCGCCAAACCTTTCTTTTGAAAACTCGTAACGCCAACTCATCAGGTGCAGTCATCGTCCATGCCTCTACGTCATATAGCAGGCCGGGGATGAAGAGTGACCTGTAGATTTTGGTCTTTGTTGGTCGATAGAGGAATTTACTTATCAATTGCCTACTCAGTTCGAATTAGCACCTGTTCGCAAAAGTTATTTCGAGGCTGACGTTGTTGCTGGTGTTAATGCTAGTTCTAAGACGAAGTTATGACCGTCAACTGTGCCGTGGGAGGCAAGTCGCGAGTGCAACGACTGTTGGTTTGATGACTGAAGATATTTCGTCTTGCCCTCGTTCCCTACCAGAACCATTTGCTTCGCTTCCTTATCCAGTCTGGAAAAAGCAGAACTAATGGCGCCTTTGTTGACGCCAATGATATCAATGTCATCGGCGTACACCAGCAGCTGTACACTCTTTTAGAAGATTATACGTTCTCTATTCAAATTATTTTCTCCAGAAGTAGAATGAAGAAGTCGCACGATAAGGAGTTGCCTTGTCTGAAACCTCGTTAGTATCGAACGGCTCGGAGAGGTAATTCCCGATCCTGACGGAGCTTTTGGTCAGCTTACACAGCCGTAATAGTTTTGCGGTGATACCAAATTCAGACATAGTGGCATAAGGCAGGCCCTTTTCGTGCTGCCAAAAGCAGCTTTGAAATCGATGAAGAGGTGGTGTGTCTCGATTCTTTTTTCAGGGGTATTTTCCAAAATTTAGCGCATGGTGAATATCTGGTCAGTTGTTGATACTGATAAGGTCCAATCAGTTTGTTGACGGCGGGCTTTAATTTTCGTCGGGAATGCTTTTTTCCGACTATAATATACAAAGAAGCTGATGCTTATTATTTCTTCACCGCTTTGTCGTTCTTCAGACGGGTAATTGCTATTCGAACTTCTTCATGGTCGGGAATTGGAACGTCCGCTATATCGTCATCGTTTGGGAAATCGGGCTCACCATCTTCTAGCGTTATACCATTCAACAGGCTGAAGAAGTGTTCCCTTCATAATTTCAGTATGCTTTGATGGTCAGTCACTAAATCACCTCTAGGGTTTTCCAAGAATATGCTTAATACCAATTTAAGTTCAACAATTTTCCATTACGTACAGCTATTTTTATCATTTTAGTGAATGGTGGTTGTTTGATCCTACACCCCTTAACTACAACACACAAAAAATCTTACGGATTATGAAATTTTTAACTATCATTTTTGGTTTAAGCATCCCAAAATTAATCACTAAAAATAAAAAAATATTCTATCACTAAATTATTATCCTCAATATCACACGGATTTTTCTACAGTTATGATCTCCAATAATCACAACTTTAAATGAGTTATTTTTAAACCTGTAGTTTGCTACTCACTTTAATATGCAATTCGAGTAGATGTATGTATCTAGCTGTATCTAAAGTTGGCACTTGTACGCCCATTGAATTTTCTTCGACATCCATACGCTTCGCCAATTCTGTCCACGACTTCCACGCACCACGCTGCTTGAACACATATACATAATCCACCAGCAGCCCTTCCACGGGCACAGAAATCTCCAATTTGCCAATACTGTCTGGTATTTCATCGCCCAGCCACATCTACATAAGTAAGAATGGAAGAAATGAGCGATTAGATATTACATCAACAACAAAACAAATATCAAGCCAAGTTCTCTAATGTACTAAATTTTGGAACAAAAAATCTTTGCACTCCTGATTGAAACCATAAATGGCTCGGATGAAAGGATTTACTGCATATTCAATTTGCACTTCTTCCGTTCATAACAGTACATATTCCTTACTTTGGCACGTGATACTTACACCTTTTAGAAATGCGTCAAATTTCTCTCTAGATCCTGTGTCCAGTACACCACCTATGCCCCAAACAAATGAATAAAGTATGGCTGCTTGCACATAAATCTGCATGTGTCGCTGATATTCATCGGGATTCTCGACAACCGCATCGTCTAGCAGCATTTCGATAATATCAAATGTTGTGGTTAAGCAATTGAATTCACCCGGTTTAATGTGTTCCTTACAATGTTTGCGTACAAATGCTTGACACTGAGCCGAAGTGGAGAGTATTAAATATATGATTGATAGAAAGAAATAAATGAAATTATAGTACCGGTTCCAGCAACCACTTAAAAAATGTCATTATGTAATCTTTAATTTCATCATCTGCCCAAATGGGATTACATTTCTTTAGCCAACAGTGCGCAAAAGAACGCCAACCCAATGAAGCAGTCTCCATATAAATCATACCGCAACGTGACACTGTAGCTGGTGATGCTTGCGCCAGATCCATTACTTCGAAAATCATGGACATTTCATTGCTCATGGTTATAACTTCGCCGGAGTTGAGGCACAATTTTTTGTTATCGTCCAATACTGTATTCATATTCTCTATCCAAACTGCATCTACAGGGCCATCAAAGATAACCTAAAAGTTAAAAGTATTAACTATTGAATATAGAAATCATTCAGATTGGTACACACCCATTTTCTGTCTGGCGTGGGCGTCATTGCAAACTCGCGAAATATTTTGGCTATTATACCGTCGTTCCATTCATACGAGACGGGATCGAATGAGCCGTATAGTTGATTCATTGTTATCGATTTTGGGTTCATTATACCCATTTGGACGTGCTGGAAGTATGAACTTTTGCTTGGAGCTTTGATTTTAAGAGCGGAAAGTACTTTTGCAAGTACTTGAAGTGTTTTACTTTTACCAGCCAGTGGCTCCCCTACCAACATAAAGCCATGTCGAACGATAATCATTTCATAAGTTTGTATTACTTTAATAAGAAAACTTTCAGTCGGTTCTAGTATCATTTCATCGCAAATTCGTTTGAATTCGGTCTCAATCAAGGTATAGTCGGTTTCAGGCAACACTACACCTGGGAATATATCCGAAATGATACCCTCGAAGAGGGGTATGTCGAAAGACATAAATTTCGGCAGATTAACATCGAGTAGTGAACGTAACAATAATATGTCCTCCACTTCATCTGGGAATTTCTTCTTCAGATTACCGCACGCTGAGAGCACGGTCTTGACGGCGCGCATGCCATAATCATAGTGGTTTTGCATAGACAATTGCTCCGAACATAGCCGATAGGTGGTGACGATTTTCACCGACAACTTTCGCGCATCTACAAAACCGTACGAGTACAATGATATTTCGCCAATCATTGCATAGTCGGGCACCATCATTGCAACCGAACGGAAGAGTACTTTAAGGTTATCGGGTAACTCCGAGCGGCCTGCGTAGCCGGGGTTCATGGTTATGCAGACATAACAGGCTGGATTTAGTGTTAACTCTGTACCCTCAAAGTTAAACTTGACAGCTTTGGCGCGCACCGCTTGTATGATAAGTAAAATCTGTTGAGCCACCACGGAAAGCACCTCCAACTCAATGCGATTGAACTCATCGAAGCAAGCCCAGGCACCACAAGAGGCGAGTCCTTTGAAAAATTTGCCCATTGCCTTGTAGTCTAAACCATCGGAACAATTGAACACTTTACATTGTACGGCCAGCGCTTTGGCTAAATCCTTAGTTGTTTCGGTTTTTCCTGTGCCAGCTGGCCCTTCTGGCGCACCATTCAAATGCAGCTGATAGGCACCAACCAAAGTGCGATAACAACGATCAGTTAATGGAGTGATTACCAAACGATCTGAGTTTCCCAAATACTCATTAGCATACGGCACGGTTGCATTTATAATGCGCACAAGACTGTCACCATTCTCCCAGTAATAGCGTAATTGAGCCATCCATTGAAAATCGAACTCACTGCTAATCTTCATGCGAATCAAATCTTCGACAACATCCTTTGCATGTACATCAATTACAATTAGCGACTTGATAGTTATGCGATTTAGGTTATTGATATGTGTGGAACGTATTAAAGCGACAATATCATTCAGATCTCTATTAAGACTGCCGAAAAAATCAGTCATAGCAATTTGATTCAGAGCAGACCGACGTAAATTCATGTGCACCATGGAAGCCCAGTACACCTGAGAAATACATAGTACGATCATTTGCGGCCAATGTAAGACCCAATCGAAGCGTTGTACAGTTGGATAATGGCCATAGGAACGATCCATTTCATTGCGCACAGCTTTCAGCATCTCGGCTTCAACACCAACCAACCATTTTTCCACACTACCACCAGCGGCAGCGGTCGACACTTGCTCGACAAAATTAATCTTTTCTTGATCACTACTTATCATTGCAAGCACATTCTTTTCGGCATCGAATTCGAGCAGATTTATACCTTCGAAACATTTGCTCAAATGCGGTTGCACGCGGAGGGGATCTTTTGTTTCGGATAATATTTCTAGCATTTCGTCATTGGATAAAAAGAAGAAACGCGGAAAGTACAAGCGCTTCTTTTCCAAATAATTACTCACACCGGTAGTGATGTCGTCGAGCAGTTCATTTGCCTTTATCAGTGATTCGAGGAGACCAGCTTGCGGCGCAGTTTCCATTACAAGTGGCTGACGCAGCACCATAGCCATATTGCGCGTAAATGTCTGCTCTACAACTTGAAAGAGACGACCTTCTTCTGGCATTTGCGCCACGATATCCTTAGAGGAGAATATCGGTAGCAGGTATAAAAAGTTCGACTGAACTTTACCCCACTGGTCGAGAGTAGCATTTACACGCATTATTTTATCGTACCACGCCAACACTTCATCCTCACACGGCTTCATAAAAGCTGAACCACGCATGGTAAGTGTTTTCAAAATATGATCATCCAAGAGTGCCTGAATGTCATCCAAATTCGAGAGAATCATAACGCCTGTGTCTTTATATGGACCGGTAGGAAAGAATCGTGAATCCCATTCTCGTATCATTGCGTGCAAGTTATTCTGAAGTTGTAGTTCTTTATTAGCACCAACACTGATAATCTCGAATTGATCTAACTTAGTGTCAAGATTCATATCAATTATTTTCTTGAGGGTTGTACCGGCATCGGGTGTTATATCGAAACCGGCGATCTCGGACATTTCCTTCCAATGTCGTTTACGCAATGCCGGATTGCACATTATATTAACAATAAAAACGCCCGTGGTGAAGTCTTTTATAGTTTTAATCATTTTTGTGCAGAGTCGAATAGGTACAGGATGTTTTTCCGGATCGGGGTCTTCAGTTTGTCCCTTTAATGATATGTAAAGATATTTAGTCGTGCATTTAACAATTGCTTTGTCTATGTTGTTGTACTCACCCGAAACATGCATATTGGAGTTTCAATTTGGTCTTGTCTGATTTTTACGCGATAGTATTTTTGGTTTTTCTGAAACTCTTTTAGAAAGTTATCCGTTGTTTCTTCAACGAATTTCGGTTCAAGGTACTCAAAAGGTCCATACATCCAGACATTCAAGTAACGCATCCATTCGATGCAAGATCTGTGTTAATAACATGAGAATGTACATTAAATATAATAATATAATATATATCATATATTCAGACACATTTAATAAGGTATCTTAATTAATATCCAAAATTCGTTAATTACAATCGGACAATCGGACTAACCTGCATCATATGGAGGCTAAGTTTATCACATGTCGTTATGTTATTTGAGAAAATTAATACTGATCGATGTATACAGAAAACATAATGAGATGGGTGGGGGCCAGAAGAAGTTGTTTCAGTGAACCAATTACATTATCAAACTACACTACCACTTATGCTCCATTTATGAGCTGATATGAACTCTTTATTGTACCTACAAGGTATGTATGTTACTGACCGATGTTACGATATGAATTCGACAGAGATACATAACAGATTAACATGTTCTGAATACGGAAGATAGGTAATAACTTTTGTTATTTTTATAGTAACAAGATAACGGGTTTTTCAATAGAGCCATACGAAAGTAGTCCGATAGGGACAGCAAAACGGTTTGCCATTTCATCATGGAAAGATATACGATCCAACAAGGAGTCGAATTTATTAAAATTTACTACCGAAATTCAGAGTCGGTGGCCTCAACTTTAAGAGCGCTTCATCCAATTTATGATCGTCATAACGTCTAGCGTCTAGTGGAAAAAATTGAATCCACAGGCACAGTACAAAATAATTCCATGTCAGTGAGACAAAGAAATGACCGTAGTGTACAGAATATTGCTGCCGTTAACGCATCACCCAAGATCAGTCTCTCACACGTCGTTCTCAAGCGTTGGACATCTCTGTGATGTCTTTGTGGCGAATTTTGCGAATTGCGATTTTGTCTACATCCTTACAAGATCAAATTGAAGCAAAAACTGAAGCCGCTTGACCACCAGAATCGTCGTATGTTTGTGTATTGGGTTGAGCAACAATTTGAAAATAATTAGGATTTTCATCAAAAATCATCTTAAGCGACTGGCTTCGTCAATAAGCAAACTATGCATTATTGGTCAGGCAGCAATCCACACGTACTCCATGAGTACTCATTGCGTCCCTAAAAAATTACGTTTGGTGCGGTTTATGAGCCGGTGGCGTCATTGGGCCGTACTTTTTTCAAGACCGGCACGTTACTGTGAATGGGAATTGCTACCGCTCAATGATAACCGAATATTTTTGACCCCAATTGGATCATATGGACTTTGACAATATGTGGTTCCAACAGGATGGCACCACAAGCCACCCAGCGAATGTCACAATCGATTTATTGAGAGTCAAGTTTGATGAACGTGTTATCTCACGAAATGACCCAGTCAATTGGCCGCGTCAGTCGTGTGATTTGACGCCGTTAGACTATTTCCTGTGGGGCTACGTGAAAAATGCTGCAGTATCGACCGATTTATGCTTGAAAACCGTCTGGACTTCTGCAAGCATGCCCATGGTGGCCGTGCAAAGTACATACATAATGACATCGAATTTACTGTCACAGGAATAAAGAATTTCATTAATATCCCAAACCGTTATGGTAGCTCTCTTAATGAAAAACCCGTTACTACTCAAAATGCTGTAATCGAAGTAACAGGTGTATTAATAGCGCGAATTTTAACTCTGATGAGAGGAAACTATTGAGTATGAAATTCTATTAAGATGCCTCAACCCTTACTTTGTTATTTTGCTTACGCCCACAGACGGACGGACAGACAGACGCCTGAATATCCATTCGACTCATCAACGCGAAACTAACTCGATTATATCCGCTGCTCAAAACAACCGTTAAATTAATATACTTATTATTTATACATACTTCATTAGTTCTGCAAATGGAATAATGAAACCCTTCATAACTTCTAATTTGGGATATGTTGTTTGCGCCATCTTAAAGAGTTTCTCCTCCTTATTAATCCATGCAACATAGTCATCGAATGTCTTCAGTTGACCCATGAAATTTCTCAGCAGTATATAGTTATGCCGAAACTGTTCGGGTTCACTCATATCGTCAATAATGGCTAAATTTGGCAACATAGCATCAATATCCTCATTCAGCTTCTTAATGACATCCTGCAGATGTTCTTCAAACAGAAATTTATAATGCTCTTGCTGTGAAGCATTGTAATCACAGATTTCATTAATGTCTTGTAGCCAATTAATGGTGCGTATGGTAAGATCGAAATGGTATGGTGACATTTCGGTTAACTCAACCAGATTCGTGCCAACTTGAAGACAATATTGTATACGATCCCTTAATGCGAATATAAGTTCCTTTTTCACACTTATCATGTACTCAGCGCTCGCGAGTAATTCTTCAGTTGATCTTGGTACCGTTAATGCTTTGGTTTTAATGTCCTCAAATGCAGCACAGATTTCCTCCTCGGCTTTTATATGCTCCTTAACCATTTGTTCAGTTATGCGGGCAATTAAATCGTCGGCAATACGTCTAAGTGTCACAAACGCGGCCTTATTGCAGACTACACACATTTCGAAGTAATCGTTTTCCGGTTCCCCTTGTAACATACGTATAAACTCGAAGTAAGTCTCAATACGTTTGAAGTACTCGTCAAACTCACGGGATTCGCTCAAAAACTCGTCAAGACCACGCCGCACATCATCCGCATAAAGATTGTAATATTTCTTTTTATAGCCAATAATATAGTCTTTTATAGGCGCATATGTACGTCTCAAAACATTTTTCAATTTAACTTTATATTCATTAAGCCAATACTCGTTCATGGATATACGCAGATAGTCGGCCGCATTATTAACCAGTGCTGAGTCGATTTGCGGCTCTAAGGGCTCTATACCAGTAGCCACCTGTGCCGTCGCATCGGTGAGATGCATATACATGTCGTAAATTGTTTCCAAACTCGGATCTAGTTCTATTGTGTTCTCATCTTCCTGATAAATCATATTAATTTTGAGCGTAGGAATTTTGCGTTCCAAGCCGCCAACACGCAAGAATTCATCCAGTGTATTTATTTTCAGCATATTTATTTGTCTATTCATAAGCGCCTCCAAGCATTTGAACATATGCGCCTTGAGCCAAGTAGGCATTATGCGTCGGCGGAATTGACGACGTATAAGTGAGACCATTTTCGGATACCATGACCAGCGTAAAAAGTTACTTACATCGCCCAAATTGTTTTCCACATATTTTATAAACGTCTTGTAAAATAGTGCTTCGCGACCGCCGAGTCCCATTGTTGCTTGTACATGACTCGAACCGAGGGTTATTGGATCCAAAACAACCATTGTTTTCGGAAACTCCAACTCGGAGGTATTCAAAATCATACGCACCTGTGGATACACAATAAGTAACTTTTTGCTAATTTTACGTTTATTCTCAAGAAATTTCGGATAATTCGCTGTGCGTCCAGGTAACTTGAAGTGAAAATCCTTGCGTGGCAGTACAAATTGTGCGGGATCCTCATCAGCAAACTCCGGATGCACCAGTATGCAATTCATGCTGTAAATCTTCATGAGACGATCGAATTCTTCGTGTACATCTTTCATATAATTGTCGACTAGCTCGGGATATTTGGTTTTTAAACGGGTTGGCGCGTAGCTGAGAATTTTCTTTTCCGTTTTCCGCAACATTTTTGGCACTTCTATTTTACGTACTTCCCGACGCAAATTGTCAATGTAATCGTTTTCTTGTAATAGACGCATATCCGGTTCAGGTGGCAGCGGCTTGCGGCATAAATTGACTTTCTCGAGAGCGGCGCGGTATTTGAGAAAGCGTGAATGTCGCTGACGCTGGATATCGGCAAGTCGGAATTTAAGTAATGGATTTTGTGTGTATCCTTCATTGTCATATTTCTTAAGGTCCGAGGGCGGTTGATACATCCGTTCCAGTTTTTTCGTAAACATCTTGTTTAAAGCTCTGTATGCGATGTGAATGCGTTGAGATCAAGTGAAAAAATGAAAAAATTCTTCATGCAAACGACAAATGTATTTTCAGTTTGATAGACGTTGTTGGGTTCGAAAGTTTGCTTAGAAACGATAAATGAATACCAGTACACGTATGTACATCGATTTTGTTGCCAGGAAAACTACAGAGTGACTGTTTGGTGTTAAAATGTTTATAAACATTTTGTTTTATTTAAAAGAACAGATATCCGGGACGTTACTTAGCGGTTTATGTAATTCAAATATGAAGAGTTTATACTAGGTTTAATTGTTGTTTTTACTTTAGCGTTAATCTAAATATGATTTACAGAAAAGGGGAAATAGTTGTCTTCAAGGTCATTTAATATATACAAGTATACTTAAGACATATTATATTCAATTCTCAAGTCAGCTGGTACTACGATACCGGAATTGACGCGAATTTTATCTGGCCAAGGGCTGTCATTTCGACGACCCATGTAAACAATAGTCACAAAGGCTATGCAAATAGCACCCATTTGGCACAATGCGACGCCACTCCAGCCGGGTGGCCAACAAGGAACGTCTACGGTCCCACGGAGCTTGACTAGGCAGCATGATTTCCAGTCTGATCAATTCCCTTCACAACCTTCATCCCGCTCTGATCACAGTGCCAAGGCCACAAGGCAATTCGTGGTTTTCCGCACCGTCTGTTCCTTGTGTCAGACCGTAATACGTCGGAACATCAGTTTTCCCTTGCTGCAGAAGTCTGTCTCCGCAACAACGCATCAATGGTGTAGCCAAACCACATCCATGTGCGACAACCGCCTCTACGGGCATACAGCTGCAACATCCACCACCTGTACACAACTCCCTCACTCCCAGGATCACTACGAACTTACCGTGACAAGCCCCACTACTCAAAAACAAACTTCAATGGACAAGCGAAATTTGACTGCGAGCAAGATCAAAGAGGTAGTGGAATTTATGAGCTGCGAAGGCATTTGGATGTCTGTGGTCCAAGAAACCAAGCTAAACATTCGCTAAGAACTCCTTGAGATGCGCAGGTTTCAACGTTTTGTGCAAAAATCGATAGCGAGATATTGGTGGCGGCCTAACCTAACCTAACCAGTATCGCCTTATCGTCGGCGACATCGACCGCAGTGATACTAACCACGAATGTCAAGGTATAGCTAACCGGTCAGGAGATGAAATATTCGCACTCGAAATATTAAATATATACCTCCCAATTAGTCTCGATCGAGAGCTAACTGGGTCGACTTCATAGAATTTACCGAAAGCACCTTTACCGTCAATTCCGTAAGGTGAACGCTGCTGCTGCCATTTGTTTTATACCGGCTTGAAGAATCGCGGAACTCCTATCACAACCGAAGCAGCAGTTTTAGTTAATAAGAGCGACACCTAATGCCATGCCGATCCCTGTGATCCCCACACACGGGATACCCCAAGGTGAGATAACTGGTAAATCAGCATAAGCGAACGAGATGGGTAGAACACCTAAAGTCATGCAATCTCTCCGCCGTAGCGAGCCTGCTTTGGAATACTGTCAAATCCCTGTCCAATTCCAGGAGATACGACGATAATTGTGTCGAAATCCACTTCGACGGTCATGCCTTCTCGAAACCGAAGAAGTGCGCGTGCTACTTGAGCCAACAGTTTATACTGCACCCTTGTACCCTTCGGAAGAGAAACGATGCGTTACCCGACGGCTACGCAGGATGCCAAAAGACTGCTCACCACTAGTTTTCCCCGACGTTGAGGTTTTGAGTGTCATTAACAAATCAAAGGCATCTAAATTCATCGGCTCAGAAACCAACTCACTTAACCTCCATCTCGTTTCCTGGGCAACAATAGGATATAGGATTTGGCTATCATAAAAACTGAAAGATTAAAATCATATCCTTGTATGGAAAACTTTTTAGTTGAAGAGTTGATTGGCATGAATTAATGTTTTGAGGGGAAATTTATGACCGGATTTTTCTTAACGAAAATTCTATAATATGAAGGTCTTTACCATTGACAACCACGCAATGGCCACCGATTAACCTGTTAGAAGCCGCTATAATTATAATTATCCGGCATTATTTCAAATTATTAGAAATAAATAGGCATAAGGGCTTCAATAACTTTCGAAAAATAAAGGCATCCCATGGAACTTTTTCTCATAAATAGATTAGTCAGCAATTCGTGAACCAAATTTAATGTTTAATGGAATTGGCAGCTTTATTTTTATTTAACGGTGCTAATATTTATTAAATAAATTTTATATAATTTCATATATGAACATTAGTTTTATTAAATTGAATTTATTCGATACCTCCAAACACATTTGCATATGTACATAATGTTAATATATTTGATAATATATGCGCACATATGTATGCATTATGAAATAATAATAAAACTTATCACAACTTTTTAGAACAGGTTCGACATATTAACTTATTTGTATATATGTATGTATGTGTGTATATTTTTGAACATTTGCTGATTATTCTCTTCAAAACGCAACCCTCGAAAAAATCTACATTTCACGCTCACATTAACTTTTAGGTACATTAAGCCTTAAATTATTATATTTTCTTTAACAACTAATATTTAGTCAATTGATTTGTGTAGATCGTTGCTGGATTAAATGATTGTTTTTTTTTGTAATGAAAAGGGGCGTAAGGGTATCAAGTGGGTATAGGGGAGTTGTATCGACTACTAATGCATTGCTGCACCACTCCATGGCGAACTGCACTTGTTATCTCTCGAACTGCAGCACATATTCTTTTAGTGGAACTGGTAAACTGAGGCGGTTGACATTCTGAGCAAGTTTGCGATTAACCGCCTCATAGATGGCAATACGAGCCATTTGCTTTAGACTACGCGGTTTACGATACAATGAAGTGATCAGAGATATCAATTGTTCGGTCTTTTTATTTGGCACCTGCGCCACGTAGAAATTGTGCAACGATTTAAGGCAATTATATAATGGTCCATGTTGCATTGTTAAGAAAAACAGGTGTATGATTCGTGTGAATGTCAGTGCTGGATCATTTAGTATGAATTCCTTTTTGGTTATCAAAATTATATAATAAAAAAGCAAGTAACGGGAGTGTGTACGAAACGAGTTGCGAAATGTGCCTTCTCCACCATTGTTTGTGCCGGCGCCTGCGCCATTGCTACTGCTACCAGTGCACAGCGTTTCACCAAAGCTGGCAATTTCGTTGGAAAATATTGCGCTGCCGGTTGTCGCCTGACTACTCAGTACGATGTTGGGATCAGCGCCATACTGTATTAGTGTAAGTGTTAATTCGTAGATGCATTGCATGTCTGAGCAGTTGCGCACATTTTGTACCATATCGCATACGGCTTGCAGTATATGCGGATACGTTTGATTGCAATCAAGTCCATGTTGCAATAATAATAACAATATATTCTTAATAAAGTCGAAGTTTGTTCGTTTTTGTGCATCACAATTAAGCGTAAAATTTTCACTAACAGTAAATACCAATACATGAAGTGGCGTCAAATTTGAGCGATATGAGCAATTCGGATTGGCGCCATATTGCAGTAAAATGCGAATGCAATTCAAATAACAAACCTGGAAAATAACGACATTCAATTAATAGCTCATTGCTTTATATACCTTGATATATTCATACCTTCATGGAGTGGGTAAAATGATGCAGTTGATCCTTATTAATCAATGGAACAAGCAATACCATTATTGGTACTGAACCATCACGTCCCACAATATTCGGGTCACCGTCTTCTTTGATCAGCATGTTAAGCAATTCAAAGCATACTTCCCAATCACGCACATGTCGAAATACACATGCCAAAGCACTATTGCCCGTTTGGTTAATTGAACTCTTAGCACCGTTTTGTAATAGAAAACGAACAAGATGTAGCACATCCCATTTGCTCCACTTGTCATAACCATAGCTTTTTAAAAACATACAAAATTTATATATATAGTTAAATAAATTCATGTATTTTAGGATGCAATAGTTACCGCGCTTCCTCTAAAGCATAGCGTACTATTAGGGCATGAAGTGGCGTATTGCCTAGAGAGTCCGGTTCATTGATGAGCTCTTTGCATCCCCGCTCTAATAAAATTCTTAAGGTACTTAAGGTATCTTCAGCCGATTTGCGCGCCGCAAAAATAACTAAAAAGAATAATAATTTATTCTTATCTGATACTGAAAAATAATAACCTACTTTTGTCATTGCAAATGCCTTAACTAACATTCCAAAAACACTTTCGTTACTTACCAACATGCAGGAGTGTCATTTGTTGGGTACAGGTGCGTACAGTTGTCACGGCACCATGTTGTATCAGAAGCTCCAAAAAACGTCCTTCATGCAACACAGCCTGATGAATGGGATAATATTCATCTTTAATTAAATTAATCTCTTCCGAACGTGTAATAACTAATTGCTGCACACAATTCCAAGCGCCACGTTCACATGCCAAATGTAGCAGTGGCTTTTTGACCCGAAAGGGTACCTACAACGAAATAATTCAGTGATATTTTGTTTTTGAAAAAGTTACCAAAATTACCCAAGGGTCTTCCATTTTTTGTGCTAATATATTTAGTACATTAATTTGATCACCATCAATAGCATAGCAAACGGCGTTCTGTAACTTCGTATTTGCACGTTCGCATACATTTGGAGCAGTACCAACATCATCATAATTGCCATGGTACTTGCCGCTTTCCTCACAGTTGTGTGAATGTACACCTGGAAAACACATCCGTGAATCTGTGTCGATTCTTGCTCCATGCTTTAAAAGCAATTCGACGCACTCTTCATATCCTTTCAAACAGGCTATATGCAATGGCAGTGAACAAGGACTACGATTAACGTCTGGCCTATGTCGGTGTAGCAACCACTTGGTGAGGTCGATGTGATTAAGGCCCACACTACGTTGAAGTATGTTATAACCGCAATCATCGTGTATTACAAGAATATTTTCATTCTAAATAATATGATCCAAATATGCACATTATCAAATAATATTATAACTTAAGAAAAATATTAGTTAATTCACACCTTCGGAATTTGCAACAGAAGACTTTCCAATGTCTGGATAGACACCTTTGGATTGGCCCGTAAAATTTCAAAAAGCGTTTGAATACGTGCCTCTGTAGCCTTGGATACTTTATGGCCGTCACGATGTGAAAGCAATGCTGACCCTGATCGAAACACCTGACCCATCTTTTTTCAATGCAAACCAAGCAAGTACACAAATGTTAAAGCAAGGCCAGCTTTTGTTTAATGTACGACGATAATGGCCAACTGAGAGCACGTTTAAGGATAATGGGATGATATTTGTTTAAATAACATACGCCCCAACTATTTCATTTTTACCAATATTAACGTAAATGATTTCAAGAAAATAATCTGAATCCTGCAAATATTGAACGAAATTGTATTTGTTGTGAGTCGTTACGCCTTTGCTATTAAAAACTGATGTGAGGAAATAGGGTTTGAGAAATTTCTATTTGGTTGGCTTTTTAAAGAATTTGCACTTGTCTGTTTACTTTCGTTTAACTGGTATTTTAACTAGTTTTATCAAAAAACGCTATATTTCATGATGTTATTTAATTTTATTATTAGAATCGAAACATTTTGCAGCAAATCAAACACTTTTTCACGCAATACACACTTTTGACGCAAATAAATTCAGTGTTGCCAAACTGCAAGTATAGAAAGCTAGTTGAAAACAGACTATAAATAGCGAAATTGAATAATACAACAAGTGTTAAAAAGAAATGACAATATAGAAACATAAACAAATTTGTTTACAAGTTTGAACTCTAATAATTTTGAAACGAAAGTGGATTCAGCAATCATTTTAAATTTTAACCGATTTTAACGTTACCATAACCTGGTAGATATTATTCGAAAGTAATTAGCATAGAGAACATCGTAAATGACTATGGAGAAGAACGACACACCACAACGTTGGCTCCCTGCGGGGAGCTACAAATAGAGGTAGACGCCATGGTGGCGCAATGCCGAGTACAAATGTCCGCTCAAATCTACCCACGGTTGACAGCCAGCCGTTTCCACAACCTGGTAAATATTTGTCGGAAGTATCTAGCGTAGAGTAGAACGACCCACTGAGTGATGAATTTATACTTCTCCTCTCCGTCGGATGAATTCAGAGAAGTCGCAAATAGTAAACAGATCATATCAGCACGTTTTTTTATTTTTAACTTAAAACAATAAATTAAATTAAAATGTCTTAATAAATTATATATATTGTCTAATATTTTTTATAGAGCAGTTCAGACATTTTTTTTAGTATTAAAAAAAAATTGTGCACAATACATTAAAAAAAAAAACGTTATAGAGCACATTCATAATAATAGCCCTTACAAATCTTGCAACTTATAGATTTATTATTGTCATCAATTGGATTCAAAGAATAAAAGTATTTCTCAAGTTCGCTAAGAATTTCAACTTGCTTATTTTCGAGGAAGTCGTATGTAAGATTAGAATATTTTGTGACGCACAACATAAACATTTCATATAGCACCTTCTCAGTAGGTATAAATGTACGAAGGACATCATTAATGGTATCACCGAATTCATCCATAAATGTTCTTGCCAAATTCATCAACAGGTAAAAGCTTCTTTCGCACATAAAATTCGCCATCGTGTCTAGTAGATCAATGAAACTATTTGAATCTAATATGTTGCGAACAAATTTAAAGCCAGCGGCAGCGAGGAGTTGTATGGGATTTATTTCCCCGTCCAAAGTATAGTTAATTAACAGTGGGAGTTCACTAATAGCATTACCAACCACCGTTCCTGCTGTAGCTTGTGCTAATAATGTGCCGATTTGTTGTATAAAAGCCTCTTTAGATGGTATATTATTTACAACTCGAATAAGATCCATTTTTTTTAAGTTTTTGCCCATTCTCATACATTCACTTGAAATTTTATCAAATGAATTTCTAGAAAATTAAACATATTTAATAAATTACCACCTACTTATGGTATTCACTCACCTGGTCTGTTTTCGAATTGCCCTCCGAAGTGATGCACTGCCACCTCGAGTTGGAATTTTCGTAACAAGTGCTAGATTGTTAATAGAATGTGTAAAAACCAACAACGACGACGCAAGCTGTAAAATATCTAAGCTGCTTGGACCATCGTCATAGCTCTGCTAGGAATAAATTAAATTATGTCATTAAAAATCTAATACTATTTTATTAAATTCCTTACCAAATACAAATCATAAACAGTATTTACTATGTCAGAGCCAGAGAGTACAAGCGATGTTACATTTACGCCACCAACTGCTACCTTTGCCATCTTAAATCAATACAAATTATATATATTCACATATCTAAGTATTATATACATACCAATGGTACACCTTTACCAGCCGAATTGGCATAAGCTAGCGCATTCATAGCACCAGTTGCTCCCAGACCAGCGACGCCGCCGGCTACTCCCAACCACTTACTTCTAGCTTCCCGATCGGCAAGTGATGTGGACTGACCATGCTTATGGCGATCTTTTAAAAACGTTGCTGACCGCACGGCTGTATAAGCACTCGTTGCTACTGAGACTGCTGTTGCAGCTAACATGACAGGTGCCGCTATCGGCATGACCATTGAGAGAGCAAGGGGGGCTGTCCCTGATATTATTCCACCCACACCTATTGCTGTCTCAAGCTTTCTCATGGAAGTTGAATTAGGTGTTGGGCATATTTCTAGGTCGACCTATAGTTGAAAAAGATCGGTTTTCATTCTATTTTTTATGTTTTCAATAATTAATCTTTCATACAGATATGAAATGCATGTTGTGACATATATAATTACCTCATCATTTTCATTTAAAGTATACACTCCATTTGATGGAGCTATCATGGTTCCACTAGGAAGTATATTATTTTTTAAATACTGCTGCCAATTCTGATAGATTCGAGAGTGTTCATCAATAAATATCATACAACAGCCAGAACTATTATTTAAAGCTAAAAAAATCATCCTCATATTATTTCCAATTCATACACATATAATCTAATTTACCACTTACATAAGCATTTGCGAGTTCGTACGACGGGATGGAAGGAAAAGTTGGTCGAGTGTTTAGCAACTTCGTAGTCTCTCTCTTCAGTAACCATTACATAAATAATGGATGAGAGCAGGACACGATTAGTATGCTTACCTAAAAATAGGAAAGGATGAAACAAACTTTACCAAAACCAGCAGAAAATTTAATTTTTCAGAATCAAAATACTGCATAAAAATTATAATTACGTTGTGACCAAACATTTTGAAATAGATTATTGCGCGCTTTTTGTATTTCATTTTGACGTTGATCGTCATCAGGTAAAATGCTTTTGATCTTCTCCTTTAAAATTTCTGATTGTTCACTAGATAGGCTAAAAAAAATTAATTTTTAAAAATTAATCAGGCAAATGTATCAAAGCATCTAGTACTTACGAATCCCAAACAATTTCCATACCATGACCATTATTTCGAGCCAAGTCATTTTGTACCTCAAATATCGTGCGATGTAACATTTTTAGTAAAGTATAATAGTATAAGTATATATTTCATATATTGCAATTATTTCGCACAAAACATAAGCCACAAAACAGTAAGAAAAGACAATTCACAAAACATAAAGTAAATAACTCTCGATCTCTATAGTAACCAAGCAGTTATTGCAATGACAACACGAATCCTTTATATAATTCGTCAAATTTACACATACATTCTTCATAAATTTTCTTAACGATCCGTTAATCATGAATATATAAAAAAAAATTTTAACTTGAGAATATTGAAAGAAAAATGTTTGTGTTTCCCCTTCAAATAGAGATTATAGATCAAACTAATTAGGGTTGCATTCGAAAAGATCACAAATTGGGCAGAAATATCGATATAATTTTTTCGATCACTACTACATCTTCACTATTATATTATTAGTCCTCTGTGACAGCAGTTGAGTCTCTGAATGTTTTGTTGACTCAACATAATTAGGGAAATTAAGCCCAAGTCAATTATAGTTTAAATCCCAGACGAATTAGTTGACAGCGATTCCAGAGGTTTACGTTAAAGATTCTATGGGTTTCCTAAGATGGAATTTAAAAATCTAACCGATACTCTCGTATACATAAAATCTTTTTCTGTACATACAATTAATAGGTGGATAGTGTTATAAAAAGTAGTAAAATAAATTTAAGATATGATTATCAACTATATAAATTTTTGTATGAAGAAATAAGAAAAATTTATCACACATCATAGAAAGAGTTCTATATCAAATTAATGATTCAATCATATAATAAATTTTTTCTTTCTGGCGACGTTGCTGGCATCTCAAACAGTGCATATGTATGTGATTCGGCATTATATTGAATTTTAATTTTTTTTAGGTTGCAAGCAATAAATCCAATGAGCAACATTAAAAGACACTGTGTCGATAGTTAGCAACAAATGTTTCTGCGTATAAGCCCAGTCTTATAACACTGATTTTGGTTATCAGCTGTCTTTTGGCCGGTCTCTTATCACAGTTAAACATTGCAAAAGAAATGTTGCTTCAACGGGGTATTTTAACAAAATGGGCTATAAAAGCTCCAATCAAAAGTATTCTTGACAGCGTTCAATTCCGCCTTATAAGCCAGAATGCAGAGGATAAGAATCCTGATACAATTCCGCAAACATCCGCAAAAGATTCGCCACCATCAAATTTACAAAAGAGATCACAAATGCATTTGGTAAATGCTTTGGAAAATGATGTAAACGAACGGCGTGCAATTGACCCAAAAGAAACGTCTATTATATTATTTCCTGGACAGGGAGCACAATACGTTGGTATGGCGGCGCAACTAATGCGATTTCCCTCAGCGCGATCTATATTCGAATTAGCGAATGAAGTATTGGGTTATGATTTACTCAAAGTGTGCCTTGAAGGTCCACGCGAAAAACTTAATCGTACTGAACATGCTCAACTAGCTGTGATGGTATCCTCACTGGCCGCATTAGAGCAATTACGCGAAGAAAGACCGCGTGCTATTGAGAATTGTGTAGCAACAGCGGGATTTAGTTTAGGGGAGATTACTGCATTAGTTTTTGCCGGCGCATTGCCATTCGACAAAGCGTTGCGGTTAGTACAGGTACGCGCTAACGCAATGCAAGCGGCTTGCGATGCTGTGCCCAGCGGAATGGCGCTAATATTATACGGACCTGATACGCAGGTTGGAACTATTTGCACACAAGCTCAACAATGGTGCTTGGAACGAGGTGTAGAAGCTCCGTATTGCGGCATAGCAAATTATATGTACCCACATTGCAAAGTACTAGCTGGACATATGGACGCATTGCAATATATTGAAGTAAATGCAAAAGCTCTAAAAATAAGACGAATGAAACGTCTACAAGTAAATGGTGCTTTCCATACACCGATTATGCAATCCGCCGTTGAACCTTTTGAAAAGGCACTAAAAAACATTTTTATAAAGGAACCACTCATTCGAGTGTTTTCAAATGTGGACGGCAAGCCCTACAGAAATGCGACGCATATATTACGTCAACTACCAAAACAAGTGAGTGGTGATAAACGTAATGCACAATTTTAGAAATTGATACAATTCTCTACTTTTTAGATTGTAAAACCAGTAAAATGGGAACAAACGATGCATTTAATGTATGAACGTCGCCAAGGAGTTGATTTTCCGCGAACATTTGAGTGCGGACCTGGCAAAGGATTGAAACAAATACTCGATAAAGTTAATGCGAAGGCCGCGAATACAGCATTCAATGTTGAAGCGTAGTAGTTAAACAAAACTTGTTTATATATGAGTGAAATTTTGCTTTTAAGTGATTGTTTTCAATAAAACGTTAAAGTTGTTTATAGTAAGATAATCTAATTCGTTTTCTTAACTTGAAACTCTATAAACAGACACGTTGCTTGTAATAAAGTAAATTATAAAAATAGCTAAAGCACGAGTTTATAGTTTTTTGTTGTTATGAACCTAAAATACCTATTTCAGGAAATTTGGAGGTTATACTCGATTTATGAAGAAAACTCGTCGCCTGACCAATTCCGTCAACAGCCGGTTAACGGAATTTACCTGGATTTTTTCCGCCCAAGGACTGTTTTTTTTTGGCGATTTAACGCTGATTGGATCGGCGAGTTTTAGATCTCTCCGTTTCCATCTGGATGTACAAATTTCGTGGTAAACTTAATATACTGTGTTCAGGGTATGCAAACTAAATAGAGCTATCGAACATAGATTATTTTTCAAGAATAAATCTGAAGATACTGTTATAATAATTGAACTTTATTTATATTTTTAGCCTTTTAATTTATATATATATATAAATATTTGAAGAATATACAAAAAGAGATTTAACTTTTGTCATCTCGTGCTCGCATCCTATGCACAAAAGCTGCACCCTTGTTTTTGCGAAAGTTTTCAAAGGGATCATTCATATTAATTCCAACACCCTAAGAAAAGATCAGTAATTAACGGCATTGTGGAAGTGATTTGTCACAATTTTATTACCTTAAACATGTCTTTTCTATCGCGCACTTCACCTCCTGAGATGGGTTGTTCAATACCCTGTTGTTTCGAGCCTAGGCCAGTACCTGAGCCAGCCCAACCCATTTTCTTCAGCATTTGATGGCCCTTATTGGTTTCTTCGATAAATTCATTGGGTTTCGGAAAATTTCCACCACTGTCATAATGATAATTATTTAAAATATTTTAAGCTTATTTGTATTTGATAGTACTATTGGTTTACTTACAAGAAACTTGGCGGAGTAACAGATCGCTCACGTCGTGGATTGGCACGTTCGGGTCTATTTTCACGGCTACTACTAGAAGAATCGCGTTCTCGGTCATTTCGTTCTCGTTGTGGTGAACGTCTTGGTGATCGGCTACGTTGACTATAACGATTATTGCGGCGATTGGAGGATGAACGAGCTGGAGGTGGTGATCGATATGGTGAGCGTGACTTAGACCGGCTGCGACTTTTGGAACTATAAATTAACATACATACATAGATGTTAATAGAGGAAAACTACCGCTTTATATGTAACGGAATTGTTATCACTTTAGCATATTTACTTACCGATAGCAACGTTTATTGAGTTTTTTAGATTTTGGCTTTTCCAAAACAATCGGCGAGGGCGAGCGTGTTTTTTCGCGTTCACCCTTTTGTATTTCCTCTTCTTTCTGCTTTTTCGCCACGTTTTTCACCTTATAGTACTCGTACAATCCCAGCTTTTCCCAGCCTTCACTGTTTAAAAAAAGGGGTGTATACAATATAGAAGATATAATTTAAACTATACATATATGTGAAAAATGAGAATGAATGCATACGTATCACGTGGTCGATCATGTGTCGGTGGCGCGTAAAATGCCGCTAATGCGTTAGTTAGCCGCTCACTTTGAGGCGCAGGTGGTGGCAAGCGAATATCCGCGGGATCAAGCGGCTTGTAGTTATAGTCATCTAGACGTATCAATGGTACCATCAATCCAGCAGGCAAATCGTAGTAAGGCGCTGATGGTTTCGTTTCCTCTGCTTCAGTTTGTGGCGTCATAACGCCCAGTTGTCCAGCTGTGACTTCTTCATTGTCTAGCATATGGTGTGGCGGCATTTGTGCTTGCGTCAATGGTGGCACATTTGTTGACAAATCTGTATGTGCTAGATGTTGTACGGTTCCCTCTACATTTTGCTGAGAATTTTGCAATTGTTGATTCTGTTGTTTTAAAACTAATTGTATGGCAGCATTGAGTGCCAGCACGTCTATGTTGGAACCTGCGGCTTTAAGATTAGCTCCATCAATGTTGCCAGCGCCTACACCGCTGCTATTATTGCCAGTATGCGGAATGTTGTTCATTTGAGCAAATGGTTGTTGTAAACCAAGTGGCATTGAATTGGCGGCGGCATTAGCTCCACTAGAAAAACCTGGAGGCGGTTTTGACAAGTCCGGTATGAAGAAATTTCCCGCATTGCTTGGCTGTGTCATATTATCTAGCGTGAAATTATTTTGTTGTGGACCACTTGTTTGGCCATAATTTATGTTGTTATCATATTTTTGCTTTTGTGATTGTTGTTGATAGTGATGATTTCTGTTGGCATTGCCAAAATCAACGGAACCTCCACCAACACCTCCACCACCACCACTATAATTGCTGTCATCAACACCCGGCGGCTTCATAATTTCGTCGTCATCATCTGGCATAGAAACCTTTTGCGCCATGAGTGGAGGAATCTTCGAAACAACTGGCTGTTGTTGTTGTTGCTGCTGCTGCGGAGGTAACGATGCAGCTGCGGGCAAAATCGCAGCTGCATTTGGCAAGACAGACGCCAGCATTTGTTGTTCCAACTGTTGCTTTTGTTGCTCCAATTGTGTGATTTGTTGTGTGGCATGCTGAATAAAGATTTGATGCTGTTTCTGGTAGCTAAATTGATTGTGGAGTTGACGAGACGACAAAAAGTGCAATGTAATCGTATTTACTATATGTAGTATACTCAAAAATAGGTGTAAATTTTGCATACTTCTCTAATGTGGCCTTTGTGCTTTGCGCGAATTTTGTAACGATATCTTGGTGCATATTCTGCAAATTCGTTTTGTATTCCTGCATTGATGAATCGGGCGATTGCAGCTTCGATATAACGCATGCATCGAAAAATTTTGCTTTTGACTCCCAAAGCGATAATAGTTTAGTGAGTTTGGCACGCTGATCTGCGTTTGCGACTTTAAGGAAATAAAATAATACATTTACTATAGACTAGCGCTTATATTTTTATAAATTATTTGCTGCAACTTACTTAAATCTGCACTGCAAAACATTGGTATGACCACATTTTCCAAATCGTTCTTCAGATCATGAGAATTCTTGCGTACGCTGCAAAAACGAAATATTATTTTAGATGCAAATCAGTTAAAAATGCAGAAATTGGCTGAATTTTTAAGCTTTCTCTTTTAATGTAGTACATATTTTTATTCTTTAAACTGATTTCTATTAAATTAATGTTTGCACTTAAATAAATTTACTAACGTTTTTTATTTTTTTTTAAGCCAATTTTATTGTTTTACCAATTATAGTTTTTTATTTTATTTGAATTAAAATTATTAATTATAAACATATTAAAAATGAGTTGGCCCAACTTACCAGTGATGGAGTATATCATTTACTAAATATATAAGATGCAATTTTTGTTGAAACGTTGAACCATTGACCAAAGCCCTAAAAATAAATTCACAAAGATATTTTCCGTGTCTCTTGCCCACTGTAAATTGATTGTTCTCTATAAAGTCTAATTTTTACGCGAAATATTCGTTCTACTTCAATTTGCAAATTTGTTTTTTTCTTTTTTTGAATTAGGAAAAAGGCTTTTTAAGTCTACACAAAAGTAAGTATTTCAGAGTGTACATTTCAATCGAAAAATGCATTCCCTGCAATACTGACCATTGAAAATATAGTTAAAATGTCTAGCTTTTCTTTCGCTTCTTTGCGTATTCAATTAAACGAGTGAGGGAGCAAGAAATTAAATAAATAAATTTATATTCAAAAGAAAGTTAATATGGGTCAGGCAAAATGTCGCTCCTATTGCATATCTTGGTCACCACGAGTGGAAGAGAAATTTGTTTGAGTTAATAAATTAGTTAAATAAAGTAATTGATTAACTGACGCATACTTTTTTAAAAGATATTGTAAAACAACATTGCTTTTTGCGCTGTCGGATGAATGCTGTAATATCCAGTTTTTGCCTAAAATTGCAATACCAAAAATGTTACTTTATATTGTTAACATTTTTGCAAGTTTTAAAGAGTATTACATATAATAACATAAGGAATAAATATTTTCAATAATAACTATATTTAACTTTTTTTTTTTTGCTTAATAGTTAATACGAGCTCAAGAATTTTACAAACTATTCAACGTCTTTATGGATTTTCGCATATTTACCTGCAGAAATGCTATCCTTGGTGCAGGACTCAATAATTGGCTGCAGTATACCATCGAATTCTCGCAACGCTATGCTATTCTCCTCGGCCTGTTTTTCCAAGTGCGTATTTTGCGCCGTTTCAATGGCCTCATCGACTTGCTTAGATTGTTGTGCCATCATTGCCTAAAGTTTTTAGTATTTTTTTTAACGTAGTGCAAAGACGAAGGATTGAGCGAATTCGAACCACAACATTTTCAAGGCGAAATAGGTTTTGTTTGTTTTTTTGTTTTGAGGTTTGTTTGTGTCATATGGAGGTTTTAAAAATATATAAGTAAAGCAAACATTTAAATATAGGCTTGAAGGCGTAATAAATGTACATATGTGCATTTGCATATTAATTATTTCCATACTATAGTATGTAAAAAATAACTTAATATCTATTGTTTTCAAAAAAACACGTTATAATTTTGTAAGCGCAAATTAGAATGCAAGGGTTTTATAAATATACACCTGAAAATTGTAGCAGATGCCAAAAAAACTTATCGAAAGCCCATGTAACTGAATAAAATCGCAACTAATTCCCCACGACGTTAAAATTGATCATGTTAATGGTATACATTCAAATATACATAATTATTTATGTATATAGTATACATATAAGCGGCCGAAGGAAAAATAAACACAATTGTAATAAAACTCAGTTAAAATACCAAAGTTTAATAATTAAAATTCTACAGTCACAAATAAACGTTAACACTGCATGTTGCTCTCGTAGTCGTACTGATTACAGCTTCCGCACTTTTTGATACTTTTTTATTTCTTTTTCCTCAAATAGTTAGCTGAAAGTTGCAAATATTTTTGGTATATTAGGAAAAATTTGCGTTTTAAAATAGATTGTACTCACTTTTCACTATTATTTAATAACTATTCACTATAAATAATTAGGTGTCAACTGCACAAGGCATGGAGAAATAAGCAACGGGTATAACTCCAATAACGTAAATTTCTTTTTTTTCAAAACGCGAAAATACACAATCTACATATACAATTTTATATTTAATCGCTGCTCCTAATGTTGAACTTTAGCTTACAAAGACTTTTCCCCAAGAATTAAATTATAAACAGCTTATTTAAGTATGAATTACCGAATGTTGTGCGGAGAGATTCGACTCGGACTGATGAATTTGTTCCCGTAAAGTGTTTTGTTGCATATTAATAGCTTCTATTTGCCCCGTTATATTTATTGCTATACTCGCACTATTTGCGGATGTTGGTGGAGGTTGTTGTAAGTTCATACTGAAATTATTTCCTTCATGTGAATTTTGGGTTAATCCCGATGATTGTGCTATGTGCATTTGATTTGGCGGACCTTGTGTGAAATGATGAGGCAGAGCTGGCGATAGCGTTTGCTGATTTTGATTATGCGGCATATGATGAACTGAAGTATGTGGAGAGGATTGTGTCATTCCGCTTTGTTGCTTCAAAACTGCAAATTGGTAAACATTTTATATTTTAATAATATTCGGCTTAATAAAGTATATTAATAAGAAAAGAACTGAAAATAAAATCAAGGTGGCTTACACGCTTGTTCTGCGACCACTCTATATTGATAATAACCAGCGTATTCGCCTCCATAAAGAAAATCAAATTTTGGATTGCCGTGCTGCTTTTGTTTGGTGATCATTTCAAATTCGGGCCCATTTCGTGCAACAAATTCTGCCAATTTGTCGATTATGTTGCGAAGACTGGAATCTGTGTAAACAAAATTTTCTTGTAATAAAATTTACATATTCCAATGTATTTTAGTTTTTAGTGAACCTAATAGGCGGTTTAAATGGGGTTATGCTGTGGTCACGAACTCGCGGTACACAAAATACGTTGCTAACATCACTAATTATGCTTACCTCTTGGTGGAGGTGGTACATCCATCATTATGGGTTCTTAATTATATATTTTAACTTTGTATTAGATATAATTCACTTTTACTGAATAACTTTTATAGATCTCATGTTCACTAAAATTTTTCATTTGACGCCATGTTCGGCAACATTTGCATCAATTTTTTTTTATCGAATCGGAACAAAATGAAAAGGAAACAAATGCATGTAACTGAACAAAGGGTGTTCAAACTATTTCTTTCTTTTACAATTCCAATCACCCAGTGCTTTATATAACTTTTTACAGATTTTCAAAAAACATATTAATTATTTACATTAATTATAAATTTTGTCTGATTTTTCTTTTGCCATTATCAAAAAATCAAAAAGTAAAGTATTTGCTTGTTTATCTAGCGTTTGCTTGTAATTATTGCCTATAAATTTTGAACTGGTTTTTGCTACCCGGCAAGATAACTATAGCTTAAATCTGTGAGAGTTTGGTTAAATTTTAACTTATATGTTGTTGCTCCGTCTATTTTTTAAATGTGTGAAAATTGCTATCAAAGTCCCAGTTGAAAGAAATATAGATCTATCTGTATGCGTGAACAAATAAATTTATTTTTTTGGGGCCTAATGGACGAGAACTAGCATGCTACGTTAGGCGAGCTAAACTTCTTTCAGATGAGGGCAGCTTATAATAAAAAGCATACGTTCAGTCAAAAAGGTATTATTTAAAAGGGTTTCAAATCGGAATTAGTAAAAAGTGGGCTCGTCATGTGTTGAGTTAAAAATAATTAAATTATTAAATTGGGTTTGTGTATTTAGCGAAAATCAAAACCAAGGGAAACTGTGCTAAACGTGGAAATTCAATAATAATTGCTTTGTGCTAAAAGTTATAAATGGATATATGCATATATACTTACATATTTATATTACATGTTCAATGTATTATCCATGATTCGGTAGTGCATAATGCAATTGCAAATCACAGAATCGTAAAATTAAATAAAAAAACAAGTAATCTGATGACAGAAACTTCGTAAACCTAATTTGCATTAATTTAAAAAGGGAAAGTAAATTTACCTCCAAACTAACATGTTATGTATTTACGTTCTATACGAATGTATAAATGTTGTAATCAAAGGTAAACCAATCACATTTTAGTACCAGGTGGGCTCGTCGAGGGCTTGTCATGTGAAAAGAGGTGGTAAAATGAAAATAAACATAAACTGGTAACGATGCTATCGGGCCGAGCCTTTTAAGGCGTCAATTGTGTGAGTTGATTTAATGATTGGCATTTTTTTTTTAATATTTTCAAATTATTGTTTTGAGTCATTGATCAATGAATTTATTTTCTAAAAATGACCTGACGACTTAATCGGGTTGTAAGTAATGTATTTTAAAAATTATTGAAATAATCATTGATTTAATTTTTTTCTTTTTATTCTGTAATGTGAAAATTTGAATTAAAAATTTTTTAAAATTTAATTTCGGATAATACCGGGGCACGATTCCGATTACTTTGGCGGAGGGGTAAAAAAACCGAATTTCCGTATAAATGGGGTATGTACGGACAGGGGAGCTTCTCCAGAGAAGGAATATCCAAAAATAACATAAAAATAACTAATATTTTTTGAAATATTCACGTTTAAAAATTCAAAAATTTGCACTAAGAAAACATGTTATTTCTCTATGTTTCACTAAATTTTTTCACGTTCTTTACACTGTATATTTAAATATACACTCTAAGCTTTGAAATAAGCTTACATTTCACAATTATTTTGCAATTTTTCAACTAAATTTAGTATTTTAAAAATCACTTGTCAAATTTATGGCTGAAAAGTTTAGAGTGCTTATATTTACAAGGAAAACCAGCATTGCCACACCTCAAAAACCAAAAGTGAAGGTTTTTTCAGCGTTTCACAGCGTTTTCTTTGTTTCTACTTTCGAGTGATTCCTTTTTCTTTATTAACCATAAAAAAAACTATAAAGACGATTTTTCAAGCTAAAATTGAATATGTGAACACTTTTCCATATACATACATGCATATATGAATATGTGATTTATATTTAATAAACATAGATAAGTAAAATCGTGTGATAACATTATAATATACATATATGTTTATGATTGTAATATAACATTGTTATATACATAATACCCGGGGTGACTGAAGTACTTTCGCATAGTACTCCTTTCTGCGTTGGCGGCCTTCGGCCGCGCTTTAAAAAAATAACCCTGGCCGAGCGAATACCCGGGGTGACTGAAGTACTTTCGCATAGTACTCCTTTCTGTGTTGGCGGCCTTCGGCCGCGCTTTAAAAAAATAACCCTGGCCGAGCGAATACCCGGGGTGACTGAAGTACTTTCGCATAGTACTCCTTTCTGCGTTGGCGGCCTTCGGCCGCGCTTTAAAAAAATAACCCTGGCCGAGCGAATACCCGGGGTGACTGAAGTACTTTCGCGTAGTACCCCTTTCTGCGTTGAAAATAAAAAAAATATATTGACTTTTTGGTATAAAGTGGTTATAATTTATGGTTATCATGCACTCAAAATTTAAGATTTCGTTATAAAATAGTAAATTTTGGTTATTATATCTGTCAGCGATTTCCATTTACTTTTGATGATACATTGGTTTGTATTTTAGGCGACAATATATATATTATATTATTTAAAATATGAGTTTTCGTACTGTACTCATGTACTGTACACTTTATTACGTAATATTATTATATAATATTACTTATACATATGTATATATAATATTATTATATAATATTACTAATACATGTATATAATATTACTTATTTGCTTAATAAATTTAAAAAGCAAAATATCCATATGTATGAATAGAGGAATTTTTGCGAAAAAGAGGAATTTCAGCGAATTGCCTTATCAACACATGGCAGCGCTCCATTTCGTCGTAATTTTTAGTAAACAAATGAAGTTGAAACAAGTGTAAAATGTAATTTTTAAAATAAAGATTTTTTAGGTAAAAAACCTGCTAAAAGAGTAAAATGTTGATTTATTTAAAAGATTATAGTGCAATTTAATTAATTTGAAGTGAAAAATGTGAAAAAAGTGTGTTTAATGTGGTGAAATAGCTCCTTGAAATGGTCCAATTTTGCGAATTTTTGAACTTTAAGGCCGAATATCTCCTAAACTAAGCGTTTGCGGACCCTATAACCCTATATGTTTTTTAATCGGGAGGACTTCCTCTTTCCAACGGTACCTTCAAATCGCGGCGCCAAAGAAATCGGAATTGTGCCAATACCGGATTGAAAAAAATGCAATCTCGAGCTTATAATTAAAAATTAAAAAAAATTTTTAGGAATTAACATTAAATTAAATTTCTACAGTTTCTAATCCCAAAATCGGAATTACAAATTTCATTTTGTTTGAAAATTTGGGTTGAGTTTAGTATCGCGCCGGTTAATTTTGGCTCACTGTACCTAAACGAGAGAACCAAATTGAAAATTTTAAACACGCATGTATGCTTAAGTTATCGAACTTTATTTTAAAACATATTTTATAAAAATCGGTTCACAAATTTTTCTACAAATTCACTTTAAAAAATGCTATTTTTTGCAATTTCTAAATATATGCAAGTGTATTTTCATCTGTTGTGCATTGTACCAAACCAATTATGAATACATTTTCACGCACATATATTACTTATGAATTATAAAAACCACTAGTAATGTTTTAATTACATTTGATTGTTAATTTCTTTGTAAATCTTTAAATAAAATACACCTTTTTCTGCATTGAGTTCAATAATGCGAAAAACCAAAATGACTGCCTAATTTGAACTGTCAAACTACCGAGAAAGCACGAACAAAAGGGAATAAATTAAACCCACTTAGCAATAAATGTATGAAGTGAACGCGAAAAGGTGTTCAATGCTAAAATACTGTGTATGGCAGAGATAAAGAGATGTTTAACTCCTCTCTCACTGGAAGTGAGAGAGCAATTGCTAAACGTCAAAACCACCTAAACTCGATCAACTGTCAAAGTTTAGGTGGTTTAGCAATTGGAAACGAGCGATGGCCAGATTGAAATCTTACCAAAAAATATATAAACGGAGGGATTTGTTGCATCGTTCAAGACCGCTTTTAAAAAATGTAAAACAATGAAAATTAAGTAAATTAGTGATATTTAAAGGTATTTGATGAAACGTTTTGTAATTTGAAGCATCATAGTATTATTTTCAATAGAAAATGAATAAAAAAATTTAATGAATGAGAGCTAACAAGCCTAAGTCTTTGTTTTGGGTATTGAAAGGTCAAAAATCAGTTCTTCTAATATACTTTAAAAAGATTTAAATAGTTTCTCCATACAATAAATAGCCACTACATAGTAATTTTTATTCGTACTCAATGTTGGGTGTTTTAATTTAAAATGCCCAAAAATTCTTATTTTGTTCGATCTGGCCGCAATGGAAAATGTTATAAAAAACGCTTATTTTGAGGCGCTCTCACACTGGAATAAGTTGAACATCCCTTTATTCCTGGTGGATGGCGTAGCCGGTGTTGGCGCGATACTAAACATTCCCCGAAAATTTTAACCTCAAATATTCGGGATTAAAAATTGAAAATCTGAGAGGAGTGAGTTACACGGTAGACGATTTATCGAGAAATCCGTTACAATTAAAATGGAATAAAAGCCGAATTGCAATCAAGATTGCGAGAGCATGGAAGCGGGAAACATTAGTGTTGAATATATTTTTCAATTGGAATTATATAAAGAAATAACGAAAATAAAAGAAAAGGAATATGCCCAATGCTAGGGTTATCATACCGGTTTCAGCCAAAATCAGTCCCGTTGCATATGTAATACCGGCTCAACTTGGAACTATCACTAAGCTGCTACAATCGTCATTCATTAACATCTTCTATCACATATTTTTCGAATGCTCCAATTTTTTAATAAAAACAAATTTTTATCGCTGGACAAATACTTGTGAAAATTGTAAATTCATTTCTTTGAAGTTATATTGAACAAGTTGAATATTCTTAACGGTCTCAACTGAGAGGCGGTTACACTCGTTACTCACTGTGTATTGATTATGAAAAAATGCGCTCGCAATTTGCGTTGTGACCAGGAATATACAGCAAATACTGAACTATTATCAAGATTTCAGAAAACGACTCAGCGTTTTTATTAGCTGTAAGGAATTGACACAGCTGGTCATTAACAGATTGCGCAGAAATCTCGTCTGATATTTTTCGGTCCCCTTTTTTCAATTTCAAGAAAGTATTGAAATTTGCCAACTGATCGATCAATTTGTTGTCGTCCATATGAACACTTTTCGAGTCTACCAGAAAATATTAAGCGTAAAAAATTGCCCATTCCGGATTCGGATTCAATTTATGATATATAAATGTTGTAAATTATATAAGTAAATTCCGCAAGTTCGAGTCGAGACATGTGTGTGACATATGATTCAGTCACATTTCCATGCGACGGTGTTCATGTATGTATGATATGTGCGTTTCAAAACTCAACCGAGTTCAACTCGCTCAGGAACTTATACCGAAAAAAACCTGCGCGAGTTGAGTCGGTCGAGTTTTGGAACGCAACCATGAATGATATGATTCATGTAAATCCATACTACGCGTGGCGCGCAAATTCGAAACGTCTTAGTATACTGACACGTTTTGACGCTCACTTTTTTCACGCACTCGCTCAAAAAAAAAAAAAAATTAAAAAAAATCGACGATTCTGGAGGTAACCAGGGAATCAGTGCATTTTTCACGAAAATCAGGAAATCAGTGCCGAAGGTCAAAATCAGGGAATCATTAAATGCTTAAACTGCGGATAAAGTGGCCATATTACACGCAACTGCAGGCTGTACAATAATTCAGTTAGACATAAACGAAAGCTAAGGAAGATCAAGCAAATATCAAATCCAACCAATCGTTAAACTAAAACGAGCCAACCGAAAAGGCACGGACTGACTCCCGCAAATGAATGCCCTGCATTCTGCATTTCACAAAGCATAAGTAATGGTAAAGTAGTAACGTTACGTTAACGATGGTAAAAAGCACATACTGACTGGATACGGGCGCGTCACATCCCATAATTCGATGTAAACCGTTTAATAAGGAAATAAGACCATTAGCTGAGGCAAAGTTGTCTACTTCAATTGGAGAAGATAATCCAGTTCTCTGTGAAGTAAGGTACGAGATCGTAATTGGAAAGGCAGCCAAGTTACACAATTATAAAGTGGCATCAAAATCGACATGGAGAACAGGATTATACTTATGCAAATATGAGAGTGCCATTTATGTTCGGATATGATAACAAATACAATGTTGCATGAATGATAATACCAGAGAGCCAGCACATTACACCAAAATCAGAAGCAGTTATTTGGGCAAAAATAGATGGAGACTATGGGAAAAAAACTTATGATTTGTTGAGGCCACAGAATAATTTACACCAAGCTTACGTGTAGGCGAAACCTTCGCTATGACAGGGCAGGATAAATGTGTTCAAGTAAGAGTAATAAATGAGTTCAATCACACTTTCCAGAAGAGCTATATTGGGACAATGTCAGGAAATTGAGGCCAAGATAAATTGCTAAATACGTCTTGAGGAAGATTCCATTGCAGTAGAGGCGTTCTTTCACAAGTAATTGACCAGAATCAGAAAGTGGTGCCGTATTATAGTCAAACCATTAGCAAGCCTGAGATAAATTATTGTGCACATAACTCGCAGGGAATTACTGGCGTTCGTGAAGTGCATAAAATATATTCATAAGTTCCTTTATGACCAGCGTTTTGAAGTCGGGACAGACATTCTATATTCTACAATTCAGAAACACAGAAGGACAGTTGGCACGACTGGTTGAGAGTCCGATTAATAACAATAACATCAGATTTGGAGAATCTCCAACTAGAGAAGAAAAAGCTGCAGAAAACCAATGGCAAAGGAATATTGGGCACAATGGAATAGTTTAAAGTTGGTGTCAATTTACGAAATGGGTCGCTATTTACTATTCTACAGTTCGCAGAAGATTGTTTGACCGAGGATGGTCAATTTTACCGAAAAATCATCTTTTCGGATGAGGCTCATTTCCACCTCGATGGTTATGTTAACAAGCAGAATTGTCCCATTTGGGGCACAGAAAACCCGCACGTAATCGTCGAGAAGCCAATGCACCTAGCACGAATCACTGTATGGTGCGGATTTTGGTCTGGTGGAATCATCGGCCCATTTTTCTTCAAAAATGCAGAAGGAACTGCAACCATCAATGGTGAGCGATATCGCGCAATGTTAACCGAATTTTTCTTGAAGCAAATTGAAAAGGAAGACATGGACAATATTTGGTTCCAGCAGGACGGCGCTACGTGCCATACAGCAAATGCTACACTCAATCTTTTACGCCCTATCTTCGAAATATAAAATTTTATATGGCCCACCCTATATTTAATATTTAAATACCGACAAGGAAGATTCCGTGCTTTAGCTTTCTCACACAGTGGGAAAGCGGCAGTCAGGCTAGACAATTTTCGGGTTTTCTAAATAGAATGATCTCGTTATTGATCGAAGGATTTTTTTATAGATTACAACTAATTTTTTCTCTAAACAATTTTTGTTTGCAACTTTGCAACATTTTTTTTTCCAAATGTGTCTATTAATCTCGACTGAGTTTCCACAATTTTTGCATGAAAATTTTCAAAAATAAACAAATGTTTCTCTTTAATATGTTCAAAGTTGTAATAAATTAATTCATTTATTGTGTGAAAAAAAGCTGAACATACTAGGTAATTTTTCGGCCGTCAAAACTCACGTAACCCCTTAAAAAACTAAAATATAGTAAATGATGGCGGGTTCCGCTCAATTCTGGCACACATTTTTTATCTTAAAACTACTACTGTACTTGCCTATTTCAGAAATATTTTCGATAAACGGTCTGTTATAAATATAAAATTGATAACAGACCCGAAACCAGCCTACATACATTCATACATATATATGAACATATACCGTACTCGTATCTTAAGTTTTATTTATTGCGATTGCTATATTACCATACAGACATACATACATATGTTCATATATGTATGTACATACATATGTATATACTAGTACAAATATATACAACTCTGTGGTAAAAAAATGTCCCGTTTCATTCATATAAGTATCGGAGAAAATCCTTATCTCGGTACCCGACTGATCAATTTCGACTAAATTTATTACGTGGCATTCTTCTCATATACCACCATTGAAATTTCTCAAGCGTTTTTGAGAATAAAAATTAATCCGGGATGCGTGTTGTTATATTTTTTTTCTCTAAATATTCACTCAACAAAAACTTGACCAACTGCCTGTACCATTTACTCAAACTTGCGGAAAATACGAAAAGTTAGCGAACGAAAGAAAACGCGTGCGGATTCAATAGCGGTCTAATTACAATTCGTTTCTTTATTTTAGCAACTAGATGACTTAGCCTAAATCTTAAAGCTAACGGGAAAAAACAGTTGGAATGTTAGTATGTATGTACAAAAAGGAGGTAAGTATAATTCTTTTCGTTCAATATTGTAATAGATTATGGTAAGTATTAAGGTAAGTAGTAGATTAATATTAAGGTAAGTATAATAAATTTTCTTAATTTAATTTTTAACAATTCAATAGTTTATAATTTTTATAATTCAGTATTTTACAATTCAATTATTATTTTTATTTTAGGTATAAATTTGTAGATAGGTCGCTTGACGCAACACCGGCCACCTTGACAGGATCAATTTCCTTCAACCTCCATTGGAAGCAAGGCCAGCTTGTGGATGGGGCGCTTGATTGTGCCCGCCTTAGTCGCCACTTCTGCGACTCGCACCTTGCCGTCTTGGCCTTCGACGGTTGCGCCGACGCGGCCGATTACCCACTGCTGCGGCGGCACGTTGTCTTCGTGAACGAGGACGAGATCGCCTGGCTGCAGGTTGCGTTTGGGGTGGAGCCATTTGTTGCGCTCCTGAAGGCTCGTTAGATATATTTTGGACCACTGTTGCCAAAACTGTTGCTTGAGACAGCAAACAAGTTGCCATCTCTCGCAGCAACGAATTGGGTCCGCTGGCACTTGTGCTGGGGGCAGTGCTCGCAGAGGACAACCGATTAAAAGGTGCGCTGGAGTTAGTGCTTCTCCGTCGTTGGGGTCCTGGCTCAACGGTGTTAGGGGACGCGAGTTCAAAATGGCCTCCACTTCGGCCAGTAGCGTTGAGAGCTCTTCCGTTGTTAGTAGAGCGTTGCCGAGGGCGCGAACGATTAGATGCTTGGCGGACTTCACGGCCGCCTCCCATAATCCGCCGAAGTGCGGCGCCCTGGGTGGTATAAAGCCGAAGCTGAATCCTTCTTCGGCTGCGAACCCCATTAGTTCTGGCGCTTGCGCTAGGAACGCCTCCTTCAGCTCGCGCAGCTTGCGGTCGGCGCCGACAAAGTTGGTTGCGTTGTCGCTGAATACTTTCTGTGGCATCCCTCGGCGACCAATGAACCTTTTAAGGGCGAAAATGAAAGAATTAGTAGACAGGTCCGAGACTAGTTCTAAATGTACTGCTTTTGAAGTGAAGCAAACGAAAACTGCTATATAAGTCTTTACGGGTGGTCGACCACGTATTTTTAACGTTGTATATATGGGACCACAAAAATCTACGCCACATATCAGAAAGGGTCGTAACGCTCGAAGTCTTTCAACTGGCAAATTTCCCATTATTTGGGTTTGCAACTTCGGCTTGTAATGAAAGCAGTGTGTACAATTTCTTACGGTTCTACTGCAAGCTTCTCTGGCATTAATTAGCCATATGCGTTCTCGAAGAAGCGCAACCAACGCTTTTGCCCCAGCGTGGTGATTTCGAAAGTGCAGGAAACGTAAATAAGTGATAACGAAATGCGAATTTTTATTCAGTAATAATGGGAATTTGGCATCGTATGGGAGAGGTGCATTCAATAGGCGACCTCCTACTCGGATTAATTTAAGGGAAAGCGACGTATCCGAGTACTCATGCAAGAACGGGTTGAGTTTTTGCAAGTTAGCGGGTAGCGTCGTGCCTTTAGTCAGTTTTTGGATTTCGCTCGCAAACTCAGAATGTTGAATCACCTGGACAATTTTCAAAAAACTCAAGTTTAATTCATCTGCCGTCAGAGCTCTTCCCACAGTAGGCATCTTTGGTCGTCTGATCCATCGTAATAAGTATGCGACCACGCGAAGCAACTTTTGATGAGAAGAGAATTTTTCAATCAGCTCCATTATAGTGTTATCTTTCACATTTGCAGAAAATGTGACAGCGTTTTTCTTCTTCTCTAAGGCTTCGGTTTCTGGGGAGAGCTGGAAGTGAGCGTTAATTGGCCATAAAGCGGGGTCTTCTAGGAGGAACTGTGGACCGCCAAACCATATAGAATTATTCAATTCGTCCACGTTACAACCCCGAGACACTTGATCCGCAGGATTTTGTTTCGTTGGCACATGTCGCCACTGTACATTGTCAGTCAATTCTTGGATTTCGGACACTCTATTTGCGACAAAGGTTTGTAATGAAGATGGATGCGTTTTTACCCAGTGCAATACAATTTCAGAGTCTGTCCAAAATATAATTTGCTCGAATCGTCGACTCAACATTGGTGCAACTCGTGACCATAATTTGGCAAGAAGATGTGCTGCCGAGAGCTCGAGACGCGGAAGAGACTTGGTCTTCAGCGGAGCCACTCTAGACTTTGCAGTAAGCAGCATGCATTTGACACCACTAGCAGATTGGCTTCGTATGTATATGCAGCATCCGTACGCTCTTATTGAAGCGTCGGAGAAGCCATGGACTTGGCATGTAGCAGTCGACTCTAGGTTTACATACCGAGGAATGCTAATTGACGAGAGCTGCAGTAGGTTGGCTTTGAAATTCTGCCAGCTAGTGTCGAGGCGCAATGGAATCGACTCATCCCAATCTAGTTTTTGAATCCAAAGCTCTTGCAATAAGATTTTTGCTTTGGTAACTAATGGGGCTAATAATCCAAGAGGATCGAAAAGGCGAGCGGAGACTGACAATATGTTCCGTTTAGTGGCTCGCAGATCAGTAAAGTTGGCATCCAAAACAAATCTAAACAAATCCTCTTTCGGCAACCAATGGATTCCTAGTGTTTTAGTAGAATTTTTGTCATTGAAACTTAATGACTTTTCAGTGCAATCACTGTCGAAAAATTTAGGGTGGTTCGAAAACCACTTTGTTAAAGTGAATCCTGCCGAGTTTAATATTTTAATTACTTCACTTCTTATAAGATCTAGAGACTCAAAATTTTCAGATCCTGTTAATAAGTCATCAACATAAAAGTCTCTTTTAATGGCCAATGAACCGAGTGGGTATTTCATTGTATTGGCATCACTGAGCATTTGCAAACACCGTGTTGCGAGAAATGGAGCAGGCGCAGTGCCGTATGTTACGGTGTTAAGACGAAAAATTTGAATTTGCTCAGAAGGATGCTCTCTCCACACAATAAGCTGACAATTTCTGTCTTCTTCGTGCATAATTATTTGGCGATACATTTTAGTAATGTCCGCTGTTAGTGCATACTTATGTAAGCGAAAACGAAGAAGAGTTGAGTATAACTCTTCTTGGATGGTTGGACCTACCATCAAAAGTTCATTCAACGCTATTTGAGTTGAAGATCGACTCGAAGCATCAAATACAACACGTAGTTTGGTTGTTGTGCTCTCGGGCCTTAAAACGCATTGATGCGGAATGAAGTAGTGTGGCTCACTCGGGATCTTATTGTTCGTTGGGCTCATGTGACCCAATGCTTTATATTCATTCATAAAGTCCAGATACATTTTACGAAGTTCTGGATCTTTTAATGTCCTTCTCTCCAGGGCCTGAAACCGCCGAACTGCGGTTTCATATGAGTGACCGAGTAACTTACGGTCAGCTTTAAAGGGCATTCTAACTTGAAGCCGTCCTGAAGGCAATACTTGAGTTGTATTTACGAAAAATTTTTCACACTCTTGTTGCTCTAGTGTGAATTTGATGCCATTTGATTCTGAAGGTAATTCTTCTAACGCCCAAAATTTTTGGACCACCGAATTAATTGACGTTAAGTCATCTTCAGATTGGCATAATGTGCTAGTTGCAGAAGGAGGAGGACTTAGATTGCTAGCATATTTGCCAGACACAACCCACCCTAAAAGGGTTTTCTGTAGCGTTGGTTGATTAGGGCCACTTTTAATTTGGCCAACCGCTAACAAATCGAAAAAGGTTTCTGCACCCAATAAGATATCAATCTTTTTTGATTTATGGAATTCTGGATCCGCCAATTTAATATTGTGCGGAATTTTCCAGCCATTAACATTTATGTTATGGTCTGGATGATTAGCCGAAATGCAACGCATTATCCAGAATTCCGCCGAAAATTCGTAATTATTGACCCGCGACTTAACAAACGCGCTTAGTTTTGTCCCCACCTTCGTGTTGGAATTTCCAATTCCTATTATGTTTAACGTTTTGTGTTGGCGACGAATCCGCAACTTTTGTGCCAAGTCCTCTGTCATAAAGTTGACTTGGGAGCCTGAGTCCAGTAACGCTCTCGCAGGCAGGTATTCACCATAACTGGTCCTCACTTGAATAATAGCTGTCGCCAACATTACCCGATCCGGCATACTCGCTGTATGCATGGCATGTGTGGTTGATGGTTGCGGATGAGATGCAGCGGGGAAGGAAATCGGGTACTGGTGTAGCAATGTGTGATGCGATCGATTGCATACACGACATCGATCCGCTCTACACTTGGACACAGTATGCCCCTTACGCAAGCAATTTATGCATAAGGGCACCGATTTCACAAACTCAAACCTCTGTTGTACCGGAAGCGCCTTGAAAGTGGGGCAGGCAGTTAACTGATGTTCCTTTGACTTGCATTTTTGACAAGGTGGCTGCTTTGCCTCTGCAGCAACTAACGCTGATTTAGTCCTATCCATGTGTGGCTGCTTCATGTGGCTCATGCTGGTTGTGGCTCCGGATTTCGTCCTCGAACAAGATGCTCCTTCCGCTGCTAACTGCTGAAACCTTCTATTTAGAGTTGCTTCGCAATCCTTCCATAATGGTAAGTGATCGTAGTCAAGTTGGTCTTCCCACTTGGATCGGGTGGCAGGGTCAACCTTTGTCATAACTATATGTATTATAATGGCGTTTGTTATTTGCTTCTCATCGCCCAGAGATAGCAAAGAGTCATAAACAGCAGACACTTCATCAATCATTGATCGCAATGAAGGCGCGGATGGCTTTGGGATGGTTGGCAGCTCAAAAAGTTTAGATATTGTATTGAAAAATATCAAGCATTTGTTATCATAGACCTTTTTGAGGCTTGCCAACGCTTTCGGATAATTTTCATCCGACATCTGAAACGCTTTAACTGTTCCCAGAGCCTCTCCAGATAGACAATTTACCAAATGGTTAAATTTTTCTATATCTGGGATATTTGGATCATTATGAACCAAGCTCTCAAACAAACTCATAAAATTTTTAAATTCTGAATATTCTCCCTTGAATTTCGGCAAATTCATTTTAGGGAGCCTTGAGCTGTGAGAAGCTACGAAAGATGTTTCGGCAATTGACGTTCGGTTTTTGGCTAAAATATTTTTAATTATTGATTTCGTTTCAACAATTATGTCCTCTAACTCCCTCGGGCCATGTCGTCTTCATCAATCTCTTCAATTTTAGATTGGCATTTCATTAGCTTTTCGCTATGTGAATTTAATATGTCGAGCCGACATTCCAATTCAATTGGATCTAACGACATGGTTTTTTCTAAAAGGCCCGTCTTTATTCGCAAAATACTATTTTTTGCCACCGTCCTTTGACGCTTTAATGACTTTAAGTCGATTAACTCCTTACTTGGAGAGAGGTTGGCGATAGTTGGCTTTGGCTTGCTCATTTTGCTTGTTTAAATTAAATTTCCGAAAAGACAAAGAACTACAACGGTTGGCAACAGATATATTAAGAATCGATACCGAAAACGAAAAAAAAGATATATATATCGATTCCCAAATATACGAAAGCCAAACCAATAGCAATAAGGTTGGCAACAAATATATTTGGAATCGATTGCGAAAACGAGAAAAAATAATATCGATTCCCAAGTATATGAAAGCCAAACCGATGAGTTATGCAAAATGAGCACTAGCACAGTCGAAAATTTAACGCGAAAAAATATTGTCCAAGAATTAAATTTGCGAAAACACGAGATAATATGCGAAAAAACTGACCGAATAAAAATTTTAAAATTATGCGATTTACAAAAAGGTCGCACCTTAATGCAGGCAAATCCGCAATCCCAAAATCCCTTCACATTCACTTCACTATATGTATAGTATATAGTACGTATATGTATGATATATAATATATGTAGAAAACGATATATATATATATGTGTAAATAGGCGTGTAATGTGAAAAGGGAGAGCCAAAAACTGAAAGTGTGCGTTTGCAGTTTTATTATTATTGTTTTTTGTTTGCACCACTTTCAATAATTCGCACTCGTTACCTGGTGCGTCGGCTGTTTGCCGGCGCTTACGTCCCTCTGGCACAGGATACAGCGGCAGCTCATTCCCACGACGACTTAAGCAGCAGCGGATAGACGGCAGCAACGAAGTGATGGCACCAGCGGAATTATAGGAACTGCGGAGCGATGACAGCAGCAGCGACGTGATGGCAACGACGGAGTTATAGCAGCAGCGACGGGATGACAGCAGCGGAGCGACGACAGCAGCAGCGACGGAGTTATAGCAGCAGCGGAGTGATGGCAGCGACGGGATGGCAGCAGCGGAGCGACGACAGCAGCAGCGACGGAGTTATAGCAGCAGCGGAGTGATGGCAGCGACGGGATGGCAGCAGCGGAGCGACGACAGCAGCCGCGACGTGATGGCAGCAGCAATGTGATTCCAACGGATAGCGGTGGCAACGGCTTGCCTTTTTTACCGGCACTTTGGGTTTTACCGGTTTTTCAGTCTTGCGGCACTTTAAGCAAACGGTTTTCCTTTTTTTTTTTTTGAAACTGTAACGCAATTAAATTTAAAGATTTTCTTTTTTTTTTTTTGTGGTTTTGTGGTATTTCAAAAAACGTTTGAGCCTTTATTTGCGCCCAGCACTGTACCGCATAAATGATTCACCTTGCGCTGTACTCAAGTACCACCTTTTATTTTAATTCTTAGGTTGGTGAATTTCTCACTTTACACTTTGTCTACGTATACGCTCACACTCCACAATACTTCCCTTTTCCTCTTTTTTGATTTTTGACACTGAGGTAAGTATACGGGTAAGTATTTTAGTACTGCACTTTACACTGTATGTATGTAAATATGTATATTATGTTACAGATTTGATTTTCACTGGTCACGTATGTATATGGATATGTATTTATTCTTTTTCACTGGTCACGTATGTATATATGTATTTATTCTTTTTTAGGTTTCACTGCACGCACTTTACATATCGATATGTACTTGCATATACATGTGTATGTGTATAATTGGATTCTTAATCCTCTTTTTTTTTTTTTTAATTTGTTAATTCGTTGTTTTTTTTTTTACTTTCACTGAACCGTGAACACCGAAATCCGAAAACCGAACACCGAAAAGGGTACAGTAGGCAATTGGTCGCGAAAATAAGGTTTGCACTATTAGTATTTCAAGTTAAATTTTTTTTTTTTTTAAACACGCATTTGTCCCTGCTCGGGCGCCATGAAATTTCTCAAGCGTTTTTGAGAATAAAAATTAATCCGGGATGCGTGTTGTTATATTTTTTTTCTCTAAATATTCACTCAACAAAAACTTGACCAACTGCCTGTACCATTTACTCAAACTTGCGGAAAATACGAAAAGTTAGCGAACGAAAGAAAACGCGTGCGGATTCAATAGCGGTCTAATTACAATTCGTTTCTTTATTTTAGCAACTAGATGACTTAGCCTAAATCTTAAAGCTAACGGGAAAAAACAGTTGGAATGTTAGTATGTATGTACAAAAAGGAGGTAAGTATAATTCTTTTCGTTCAATATTGTAATAGATTATGGTAAGTATTAAGGTAAGTAGTAGATTAATATTAAGGTAAGTATAATAAATTTTCTTAATTTAATTTTTAACAATTCAATAGTTTATAATTTTTATAATTCAGTATTTTACAATTCAATTATTATTTTTATTTTAGGTATAAATTTGTAGATAGGTCGCTTGACGCAACAACCATTTTAAAATCCATTTGATACTTTCATTTTCCAGTACCCAAATCAAGAAGCAATTAATATAACGGCATACAATTTTGCATTAATAAATCCTTTAAAGTGTGTCATCTTATGACTAAAAATTGCCTAAATTCAACCACAACTGTACAAGCGGTAAGAACCGAATATATTGACCACAGTATCTATAGTTGAAATTTATATGAAATTTTATGTATGTGTATCAATACTTCCCTGAGCCCGTTTTAAATCTTTAGTGCAGTCCTTAGTGTCATGCTTTTCACCAAATTTTCGAACAGTTGATGGAATATTAGAATATCCTTCAAATTACAGATGAATGCATATCACTACATTTTTGCACATTTTTGTTGCCAAATCTCTAAATGTAATGTGTGCGGTATTTTGGCAATCAGAGGTTTGGAATCGCAAAATATATTTGAAAGCAGATATTGGCTTTGGTGGTGAAAAGGAAAGCTCCAATGTTATGTAAATTTTGCTCGATATGCGAGGTCACTAAACGATATAAATAGTATCTAGGTAAATAGCTACGGTCAATGTCTGATGGCACACTTAGGCCTTTAGGCGGCCCCTTGTGAAACCACCGGGACTGAAATCCCCTAACTCTATTATGCTTTCGCCGAATCACCCTGTGCGTCTGATTAAGTTCATCAATTGAAAAAGTTTTATATATACAACCTCCGACACAACGCCAAGAAACCAACAACTTAGATGTTCTATTGTCTCTTCATCTTTTACTTCTTGACAGTTTCTACCATAAAAGTTTCATGGTTCCGCAGTCTGCTGACATGTCTACAATAATTTCTTTTGAATTTTAATTGTTGTTGCAGTTGTTGTTGCTATAGAAAACATTCATAAATAAATTTCGAGGAATGGTGCCCAGTTGATAGTCCTTGGCCGGATGAAACTTCGGGCCAGTTCCGGTCCATGTACTGCCCATATTCCATGATGCCACATTTTTCTGCTTGTTAAGCAAGTCAGAGATTGTCTCCATTGGGGCTCAGCTACAAATCTATATAATGTTTGTCAAGTAAATACCTAGAGGTAGCCTATATATTCGTTCTTTATCGGAGTCTAGTAGTATGGTGGTGTCTGTTTTGCAAGTTAATTTTTTATCGGAGTCAAATAGTAGGGCCAAGAAGGCCTTCTTTAATTGTTGTGATCTGCGCTTAGTTTGATGGAATGAAAGCGCTTCTGGCATTTGATTGTGTTAAAAGTCACAATTTCCCACACGATTATCTAGTTTGGACTCTTCGTTATAAATAGGTACTTATTCCTGTGTCATTGTCCACCTCATCCTATTCCACTACTCTCTGCAAGGGAACGCCATATTGGGGACCAAAGTTAAGTATAATTAGAATTACATTATTGTGTAGAAACGGGAACTTGCTACGTCCCCCCTTATATATTATATATGACTAATAGCAAGTATGTGGGCAATAAATATAAAATAACGTTTATTACTTAATATGACGTTGTTCTAAGTGTCCCCCAAATGTATACACTAGCTGCTCTTTGTATGGTTTCCATATGCCTTTTTGCGTAATTTTTTTTCCATTATTTGCCACCATAACGTATGTCATAAACGGCTGTCTAAAGCCAATGAGTTACATGGGGTTACATGGAGACTAACCAATGGCCCTACAATTCCTTTACGGATATAAAGTGCTATAGCTGCTTTCTTAAGCGTCTAAGTTTAGTTTTCATGATAGCTTCTTCTGGTATAAAATTTTCGATAATTTTTTTAATTACTATTAATGGTGATTTACATTGGTAGCATTTTTTTCTACTTAAATACGTATTGCGAAAGGTTATGGTATTATAGTTGGCGGCGTAAAACTATTGCTTAATTGATTCAATAAATTTTTCTATTGGTCTTTTTTTATTATACGAAAACTTTTGTCAGCCGAAATTCAGTATTTCACGAATCATCTATTTCGAGGGTCCCTACTTTTTTTTAAAGAAAAAACACAGAAAGAAGAAAAGTAACGGTGTGATATCGCATGATTCTTTACTCATCTATACTCATATATTTACCGATGATATTTGAATTTTTGATTTTAAATAAATCTTTTCATACAATGTTTTTGGCACCGCTAAGAAGATGTTTTTGAACGGTGCCTCCGAAACCAGCTGCCAATGGCTGGATTTCCAAAAAATTCACAAAATATTATTCAAATGTTGCTCTTAGTTTTAAAAATAGTTATAAAGTTAAAAAAAAAATGGTGAAAATAGGAATTTCAAATTCAAAACGCACATAATCCCTTAAGGGGGTATTCTACTCTAGAAATCAAATTTTGGGCACTTTTTTGAATTTTATTTAAAAAAAAAACAAAAATATTTTTACTATCCATTTTTAATGGTGTTTTTATTGATATCTTAAGAATATAGAAAAAAAAATTTTTACAAAAAAATATTAAAAAATAAAATAATTAGAGGAAGGTGTAAAAAAAGATGGCGCATCCTGGTGACATTGATCCTGACTCTCCTGGTGGTCTGAAAAAAAAATCAAAAGAAATTCTTAATCAGTAAGGATGCTGTTATAGTCCGGGAACATGAAAAATTTGCCTGAAAATAAAAATAATTTTTTAAGCTTTTTTTTCTTGAAATTCCTGAATTTTTTTTAAATATTAAAAGCAAAATTTTTGACACGATGCTGGTAGGAACGATAAAAGATTATATAAAGAAGGTTCACACAAAAATTCAAATAAATCGGTTGTATAGAACTTGAGATAATGCCGGTATCTTGTGGAAAAAATTAGTTTCGAGAAAAACGCGTTTAAAGTTTAGGAGACAATTCTAGTGAACACTGACGCCTCCTCACAAAATCGGCTGTATCTCCGAAAATAAGTCGAATTTTGAAAAATCCTTCCAAGGTCATATTTTTGAAAGTCTAAATTTTAAATATATGAAAAAAACGAATTTTTCAAAATTCTAGAGTAGAATACCCCCTTAAGGAGATAGTTTATATTTATAAAAATATCCTGTGAAATCGGCAAGGTCGTATCTTGAATAGTTTTTGAATGGCAGCGTTCTAAATTGCTGACATCATAACTCAATGGGAAATTCTTCGATCGATTTCAAATTGAAACGGAGTATTCTTGAATATATTTACTATACAATGACATACGATCTTTTTGAAAATTGTCAATTTGGCATTAAAAAAACGACTGATTTTTTTTCAGAACTACGATATTTTGTTAATTTTTGATATTTTTCAAAAATCATAGGTCATTGTATAGTAAATACCGTCATATATCAAAATTAAAAAAAAAAACTTTTAAATATACATAGCTGAAAATATATCTTATTATGGGTCGGCTTTAGTATACCGTCCCAGGATTTCGGGAATAAAATGGGTATGGTCGGATAGAGGAGATTCTTCAGATCACGAATATATATGGTCTTATAGTTTCCGAAATATTCGCGTTTAAAGTTGAAAATTTGCAATATTTTAATTACATATTTTCGATATATAAAATTAATTTTGCACTTATATTTTTCGATTTTATATATACTAACAAATCACTTATTCATTTGCACACATTTATTTTATATACTAAAGTGCAAAAATTGCTTTTAATATACATTTCAATTATTGTTGAATTATTATTATTTTAGAATAACAAATGAATTGCAAACGGTCAAATAATCAGTGTTACCTTATCGACATCATTTGTAAAAATAAATTTGTCGAATAATTAGTGTTACCATACTAACCTAACCTAACTAACATACCCTCTATGACATTGCTACTTCTTCGCGTAGAACTCCTTGATCAGGATAATCTCCTCTATCCGACCATATCCTTTTTATCCTTGAAATCCTGGAACGGTATACTAAATTCTTCCCCTTATTATGTCCAAAGAACTTCGAATCATTCAATCGAGTACTTTTTTTTTATAAAAAATGCATGACCAACATTTGGGCGAATGTGCGGAAATATTCAATAAGCTTTAATCCAATTTGGTTAGTCCAATAATACTGGATTAAGAAATCATAAACTTCCAACAGCCTTTCAGGCCCGAAATCAACATTTGTGCACGTCAATCTCTGAACTTTTTGTAAAAGCTCTTTATTATTTTGTATCATTGAACTTGCTTTGTGTCTGGGTGAATAACTAATTGTATACACAGTGTGATGCCGTACATTTTGGCAACAGATTTTCTTGAATAAATTGCATTGAAACGCATTTACACATGCTGAGGCGGTTCTAAAAACAGCGTATATTTGTATTTAATGACAAAAATACGTTTCGTCGCACAATCAATTTTACACCTGCTTATGTATACTTAGTATGTATGTAAGCGCAATAAATAGTATATCATCTATGTATGTACATATGTATGCAGCTATATAATATGTAATAAAAAGTCGAAAGCCCGCGCGTTTAAAACATCAATATGTTAATGTGAATATCTCATTTATATTTGCAAATATCATTAAAAATGTGGCATTGGTGTTAGCGAAAAGGGGTGTGTACATATACATACATACATATGCATGACACTTCACGCCAACGACTGAGTACAGTATATATTTTTAATGTTAAACAGCAATGTTTGAATAGCAAAGTATGAGCATTTCGATATAAACGTGACTTCAAAATTAAGAATGCCTATTTTAAGAGACAGCAGAATAATAGCATGTTTTTGAAATAAGTGCTCTTCTTCTTTACTGGCGTAGACGTCGCTTACGCGGTTATAGCCGAATTAACAACAGCGTGCCAGTCGTTCTGCCTTTTCTCTGCTTGGCGCCAATTGGAGATCCCAAGGGAAGCCAGGTCCTTCTCCTCTCCTTTCCAATGGAGTGGAAGTCTTCTTCTTCTTCTTCTTCCCCCGGCGGGCTTTTGCAAGGTTCCAAGAAAATCTGTTGCTCTCGAGTCAAATTTGTTCAGCGATGAGGCCCTTTTCTCGCTCAATTGGTCTGTAAACAAACAAAATTGCCGCATTTGCGACGGAGAGCAACCTGGAGAGATTAAAGAGCTCCTATTTTATCCAGGAAAGCAACGGTTTGGAGTAGTTTGTGGGCCGGTGGAATGATCGGTCCATATTTCTTCATATATGACGACGGTGAGAAAGTAACCGCCAATGGCGATCGTTACCGCGCCATGTTAACCGACTATTTGATAACTGAAATTGAAGTCCGTGATCTTGGCGACATTTGATTTCAACAAGACGGCGCAACTTCCCACACATCGCATCAATCAACATCGGATCAATCAATGAAATTGAGAACACTTCGGTGAGCAGATAATTTCACGTTTTGGTCCGGTCGATTGACCACCAAGATCGTGTGATATCACACCACTATAATTTTTCCTGTGGGGATATGTAAAGTCTATTCGGACAATGTCGCTTTTATTCATGCCTTGAAGCAAAACAATCACGCGTGCTACCAGTCGAAATGCGAACGAGTCATCAAAATTTGGACTCAACGGATGGACACTCACCCAGATTTTAAATCGTCTCGTCATACTGATCATTTATATATATCTAATTCTTTATTTATTAAACTCTCTAGCAACATATTGCAAAAATATAAAAATAGTCACCAGCAGTTTGATTAGTAGCCGGTAGCCAGGTATATTGGCGCTAGTAGCTCAACACAATAGGGTTATAACACTCTTACTGTAATTCTACGTCGAGATTCTCTCTCAGTTTTGTGGTGATTCCATACCGTATGAGAGAAGATAATAAAAATGCCTGTTTATAGCGAATTATGGACCATACATCATATCTAATCGATTTCAGCTGGCGTTCATTAATGTGAAAATTTTATTTCGTCCATGTGACTCAGCAACTCATCCGCATTTTATATTATACAAGTATGTAGTATGCCATGAGGTCAATGAGCAGCGCACAAAATTTATTGATATAATCACATCACTTTCTTTGTTAACCATTTTGCTGGAATATACATTGTGACAAAAAAGTCCCCGTAATTGTAAATAAAACGCAAAATATTTAATTATTCATCAATAATTATTTGATCATCTTCAAAGTAATCCCCACCAGATGTAATACACTTATGCCAACGATTTTTCCAGTCATCGAAACACGTTTCATAAGCACTTTTTGAGATGGCCTTCAGATCATTCACCGAATTTTTTTAATCTCTTCGCTAGTACGGTGGTTGATCGATGGTACCCATTGCGTTTTTGGCTTTAAATGTAGTCCCAGTCATGGCTTGATGGGATAGTGCATTATCATCGTGCAAACAATTCCGTCCGTTTCGACGGATGCGCCTCAATACGCCCAAATAAAACTCCTTATTGACCGTCTGTCACACCAAAACAATTCATGATGTACCATGATAAGTGGCTTTGGCGTGTTTTTTGGTTTCGGTTCGTTATTTTACCTTCATTCCGATCATTGTTGACTTGTTGGCATGTCAAACTAATAAACCCATGTCTCATCGGCAGTTATAATGCTCTCCATGAATGTGGGATCGAAATTCGCACGATCGAACATGTCCAAAGAGACCAAATCAGCTTTATCCGGACGAGTCGAGCAAGAACGCGTTTCATACCCAAAATATTCACCAAAATCATTCGAAAGGAATTGCGAGTGTCTCGAGCTATCTTGCCATCTCTCTAATACTTTCCTTACGATTTTCAGACACCATATCTTTCACTTTTTTTAATAGTTTTTATCAGTTGAAGAAGTCGAAGGTCGTTCAGACCGAAGAAAGGAATGTCTTCAAAGATTTCTCGACTGTCTTTGAAGAACTTTTACTACGCGGAGGCTAGTGTTTTTGATAAAATTGAATCACCATAAGCCTTTTTCTACATTTTCACCGATTCCGCGCACGAAATTTGGTTAGAAATACAAAATTTGAGACAAATTCTTTGTTCGATATTTTACCATTGTAAAAATCGCAACGGCCTACTAAGGTGTACTGACTTAAGCAGCTGCTGTAAACAAACTGGTTGACAGAGCGCACTCATATTTAGCATAGTAATTAAAGACAGTCCTACAAACTTAGCAAAATACATTTTTTTTAAATATCATTCCCCCGGCGAATTTAATTACCGTCTCCGGGTGCTTTTTTGTCACAATGTACTACTGTGTCCAAAAAATAAGGTGACATTTGAATTTAAACTGCGCGCGTCGAAGGATTTGGAGAATTATTTTTTTGTTTAGGTTGGTAGTAGTGACAGTCACATTTATGTCAAATTTCATGTCAAAATATTCATTAGTGTTTGAGATACGTGTCGTTTTGTGAGCTGCTAAAAGTTAGTTTTTTGTTTCTTGCGATGTCGAAATTTGTTGAGCAAAGAATTTGCATTAAATTTTGTTTACGGAATCAATTTTCTGCTGCGGATACGTTGAGGATGGTGCAGAAAGCCTTTGGTGATGAGGCTATGTCGAAAAAAAATGTTTACAAGTGGTATAGTGAGTTCCAAGCCGGCCGTAAACGTGTCGAAGACGAAGAGCGTCCAGGGCGACCATCAACCTTAACCGACGAAACTCACGTTCAACAAATCAAAGATTTGGTGTTGAAAAACCGTCGATTAACAATTAGAGACCTTGCTGATGAAGTTGGCATATCGAATGGCTGAGCCAATACCATTTTGAAGGATGTTTTGGGCCTCAAGCGCGTCAAATCTCGACTGGTACCGAAAACATTGAATTTTTTGGAAAAAAGGCGTCGCGTTGAAACGATGCTTTCCGACTACCAGGGTGTCATGAAATGCATTATATCTGGCGACGAGACTTGGATCGATGCTTACGACCCCGAAACAACCGATCAATCGAGCGAATATCCTGCCAAAAGAGAACCGAGACAAAAAAATCGCGTCAAAGTCGCTCAAATCAATGTTGACTGTTTTCTTCGAACCGATCAAACAGTCAACAAGGAATATTATTTGAACGTTATGCGTCGTTTGCGTAACGCTATCCGCCTAAAAAGACCGGAATTGTGGAAAGACAATTCTTGGTTTTTACACCACGATAATGCACCATCCCATACTGCCCTCGTAATTCGTGATCATTTCGCCAAAAACTCAACTCATATCGTTCCGCAACCACCGTATTCACCTGATCTGGCGCCGTGCGACTTCTGGCTGTTCACCAAGCTCAAAAGACCGCTCCGGGGACACCGTTTTTATACGATAGAGGAGATTCAAGCCGCAGCGAAGACGGAACTGAAGGCCATCCCGGAAAGTGACTACAACCAGTGTTTCGAAGATTGGAAAATCCGTTGGCATAAGTGCATTACATCGGGAGGGGATTACTTTGAAGGGGATGAAATTAATTTGGAAGCATAAGGAATTTTCAAAATAAATCAATGTCACCTTATTTTTTGGGCACAGTAATATATATGGGTTTGGGTGTGTGTAATAAAAGAAATTATGGAAATTGCTATTGCACTTAAGTATTCGTGAAACAAGTGTTTTACGATATGATAATTTGCTTACTCGTAAATCTCTATTAATATAGCTGGCAAGTACTTGAAATTGCAAATACTTCTAACTGTGTTCTATCGCAAAGTCGAGCCCCAAAATAATATGCAATATATCTATCAAATATTATCTCAATTATATGACACGCGCCTTTGATATCATTGTTGTTATCATTGTCGAACACTTATCAACAAACACATGCACACACACACATATATTCACGTGTTGTTTTAGTCACAGCTCTTAGCTTCCTTCATTATTAAGGCATTATCCTTCGTTATCCGGGCAAGCGTGTCGCTGTATTCCTTGCTGCCGAACGACCGCATGATCCCTTTCTCTTATTTTGTTGGCACGATTGGACGTACATCTCAGCGTTTTCTGATTTGTCATTGACATTGTCAACATTGTCATTGCTGTCGTCATTGGGACCCTTGGCCTCAACAAAAGCAATTGCAGTCGATTTTTCTTATCATAATTCTCGTAAAATATTTTTTATTAATTAGTATGTATGCGCACATTTACACATACATTTATATAGTCAAACGTTGTTCTACTGTCGTTATCGCACATAAAAGTTCCATCGTTTTGCTCCTACCAGTTCGTTCGGCGATCATTTGGTTAATCGCCAATGCTTTCGAAATTGGCTGTGTCCACGTCTGTCACTTAAATGCGACCGGCAGTTTGTATTGCGTATAGCTGGTGTACAGACGTGTTTTGCGCTTGAGAGCACAGTGCATTAGTAAAATAAATACTCGCACACTTACTACACATCTGCATATCTCTAACGCACAACAATTTGGAGTTATTGTTGTTCGTTTACTATCATCTTTACACATTGAAAATCAACAAGCGATCGTCAAAGTGCGAGCTTTAAGTGCAGCTGTACCGTCGACTTCAGAACTTCCAGAGTTGCATGTAATTAGACGCAGTTTGTACTTTACCCTCTGAAGTAGACACAGTCGAGCTGGATTAGTGAGTGTATGTGTTTTGTATTGTTGTTGTTAACATATTTGCCGCTGTGACTGTTTACTGCGGCAATTAAAGAGCAAATTCAATAGTCGTAAACATTTGTAGATTAAACATGCCGATTTATAAAACTATACGTTAATTCTTAAGTGTGTGCTATGTTAACTTTAACGAAGGTTTTGTGCTATAGTCATAAATAGAGGAAGTTGTGATAAAAATTAAAAAAAAATTTTTTAAGTGGAACGCAAGGTGCTATACAACTGATTACTTAATTCTTATTCTACTAACATTCCATTAGTTGGGAGTAAAGTGCGAAACGAGTCTCATAAAACAAGAAAAAAAAACCACATTGAAGCTACTTTGTGACAAAAGTACCCGGAAATCGTAAATAAAACGAAAAATATTTAATTATTCAACAACATTTACCTTGTCGCCTTCAAAGTAATCCCCACCAGATGTAAAGCACTTATGCCAACAATTTTTCCAGTCATCGAAACACGTTTCATAAGCACTTTTTGGGATGGTCTTCAGCTCCTTCAACGATTTTTTTTTATCTCTTCGATTGACTGTAAACGGGTTCCACGGAGCGGTAGTTTCGGTTTGGGGAACAAGAAAAGATAACACAGCGCCAAATCTGGTGAAACGGTAGTTGATCGATGATATTCATTGTGTTTTTTGACTTTAAATTCGGTCACAGTGGTGGCTCAATGCGATGGTGTGTTGTTCTTCCAGAATTCCGAAAGTTTTCAACGGTTGTTCTCACGCAAACGCCTCAATCCGGTTAAATGGAACTGCTCATTGACCGTCTGTTCCTCCGGAACAAAATTATTATGCACTAAACCACGATTATCAAAAAACAAAAAAAAAAAAAAAATGATGAGCATCACCTTGATTTTTGAACGGATTAAACGTGTTTTTTTTTTTGTTTTTTTTTTTTTTTTAGTTTCCGCTCGTTTTTTCCCTTCCATTTCGAGGATTATTGACTTGTTTGCAAGTCAAACTCATAAAACCATGTCTCATCATCGCCAGTTACAATGTTCTCCATAAATGTGGGATCAGAATTCGCACGCCAAGCATGTCCAAAGAACAGTCTCTTTTTTTTGACAAAAATTCATCTTTATCGTGACGAGTCAAGAAAGAACGCATTTCAGTACTCAATAGGGCCTGGATGGCCTCTCTATTCCTTCATTATTTAGCTGTCGTATGAATTTTAAAAAACTCGTTTCTCCTTTGCGTGAATTTAGTTACTAAAAGCTTCACAGTTCTTTAACACTAAAGCAAAGCTTTATACTGACCTAATAAGTCTATAATACAATATTACCAGGGGTTACTATGAAATAAGAAGGCAAGACAAGAGTAGTGAAAGAAAAAATCTATTTCCTATGTTGAAACAAGAAATTTGTTGTTTAGTATGATTTAATTTCTCATTTATTTCTGGTTAGTTAAAATAAAAAAATAAAATATTAAATAAAATTGAAAAAAAAAAACAAAAATGTGGTTAGTGCCACAACGGTTTGTAAACAACTTTGCAAATGCACGTTTCTCTGTACGAGTACAGACCTACACATGTATATAAATTGAACCAGTTAGGCTTGGCTATGTTCGAACGCGGGCGAGCATTAAATATTTGGCCATTTGAAAAAACACACGTAAGGCAGAGCTAAGTGCGAATGAAACCTAATATTTGATACTATCGCGATTTGAAATACCTATATAAAAGGTGGCGATATATTTTCAGATGTTGCCAAACTTTCCATTAAAAATGTTGCAATTGATAGCAACACTCATTATTCGTCGAAACCTTGATTAGATAACAAACACATATTGTGACAAAAAAGCAGCCGGAAATTGTAGTAAAATTCGCCGGATAAATAATATTTACAAAAAATGTATTTTGCTAGGTTGGTAGGACTGTCTTTAATTACTACGCTAAATATGAGCGCGCTCTGTCAACCAGTTTGTTTACAGTAGCTACTTAAGTTGATGCATCTTAGTAGTGCTTTGTGATTTTTACATTGGTAAAAATATCGAAAAAAGATTTTGTCTCAAATTTTGTATTTCAACCAAATTTCGTGTGCGGTATCTGTGCAAATGTTGGAAAAGGCTTACGGTGATACAGTTTTATAAAAATTGCAAGCTTCGAGTGGTAAAAGTTTTTCAAAGACGGCCGAGATATCGTTGAAGACATGCCTAGTTTTGGACGATCTTCGACCTCTTCAACTGATGAAAATATTAAAAAAGTGAAGGATATGGTGCTTGAAAATCGTCAGGCAAGATATGGCTAGAGACATCTCCCGCTTGTCCGTTGAATGATTTTGGTGGATAGCTTGGGTATGAAACACATTTTTGCTTGATTAGTCCCAATAAACCTGAATTTTTTCAAAAGCGTACCGTAAACACACTCTTTAGACATGCTTGACCGTAGGAATTCCGATACCAACCACCGTATTCATCAGATTTGGCTCTGTGTGATTTTTTCTTGTTCTTTAAACTGCCGCTCCGTGGAACCCGTTTTCAGTCGATCGAAGAGATAAAACACAATTCGCTGAAGGAGCTGAATGCCATACCAAAAAGTTCTTATGAAAAGTGTTTTGAAGACTGGCATTATGTTGTATTAAATTTGGTGGGGATTACTTTAAAGGCGACAAAATAAATAGTTTTGTCACAATGTACTGGGTATCTTATTAAATATTTAATGTTATAGTTAGATTTCGTCAATGGGATCTGTACTAGGGGGTCTAAGAGGTAAAAGGTCCATATGTCAGAGTCCATTTTAGCAAATCGCAAGTTATTTATTGTACATTTAAACAGAGTAATGTGCTGGAGAGTTTATAAGATATGGCTTTTCATGTAAAAATGGCTGGTTCCAGACAATAGAACAAATTTTTATAATCTAGACTCAAATTTTATATTTCTGGCATTGTTGTTCTAGATTTTTTGCACTTTTACAGCACGGGTAAGGTGGTGATATTCAATATTTTTACAAAGTTCTGCTCAGGCAGTTAACTGTTTGTGAGAAGCATACATTATAACTTCACTTTTCACACCCACTTTCGACGCTTGCCACTTTCCTTAATGACCCCATGTACTAAATTTCGCAGCTTAATTGGCTAATGAGTTTGTAAACATTTTGTGGGTGTGATAATGGTCCAATTCACATATTTACGAAATGTGACTCGCCATTTATCATTATTAGCTTAGTGCTTAGGTTTTAAAAATTTTAATTTTGCATTTTTTTGCGATTTTTGTATTACGTTATATCCTGTTTTTAAGTTCCCCAACAACAATTTATTGGATAAAAATATTCTACCTTGTGAAACATGCTGCTGGAGTATAAAAGCACATGAATTTAAACTGCACTCTGTACCAATGTGTTTTCGTTCGAGCGAAAAGTATGCCGGTTTATTTACCCGTAGACCTGCAAACAAATAATCGTATGGAATTTCCCAGAATCAGTTATAGCCTAACGTTCCAACAGTTAATAATAAAATGGTTAAAATATAATAGGTTAATAACGTCAACGACTTCAGTAATTTTCAAATACAATTAGGTAATCCAGCGCGGACTGCAGTACACGTAGGCCAAATAAACGAGTTTTGTCTTATGTTTACACAACTCTTTGTATATGTACATAGTACGCAAAATATTTTGTTTATTCGCTCTTATGACGTCCACACTTGTTTCCGCTCTCGACATAAGGGGCTCGACCGAGTCACTCCCATGTTTATGCTTGAATATCACCACTTGGTAGCTTATCAATATACGAAGAACGTATAAATGTTTGCTTACGTATGGATGTGTATAAATACCATGTTTTACATATATACATCTGTATATGTATTATTTACACATTTATATATGTTACAGTGCCGATTCGATATGTGTGTTCTATGGTATAAAAGAGCTCTAAGGGGACAAGTTATGCAAGGCGCGCGTTTTATGGTCTTGTATATCAAACTTTATGAATTTATAGCTAATATTTGACGAAGGTAATATTATAAAACTTGCGATTTTGAAGGCTTGCTGGGAAGCTAGATTGAAGTATTTAAGAGTGTACTTTCTGTATTGATAACTTTGTTTATAAAAAATTGATTTTTTTTCTTGCATTTTTTTTTGTCAAAGAAAGAGGGAAAGGAAATGGTCACTTGAGTTTTTCTCCACGCTTAAAATGCTTATATATTTGCTTTTGGAAGACCGTTCACTGTTTCTCACCAAAAAAGTGGAACTTGTGGAAAAATCTTGAAATTTTTCGAAAAATTAATTTCCTAGTAATTTTCTAATAAGGACGCAACAAAATTAGACCGATAGGGACAGCAAACGACGCGCTATTTTCCCGTTGTCTTGTCATATGTCTTCAGTAAGGTTTGCCATTCTATCATGGCAAGATATACAATCCAACAACGAGTAGAAATTATTAAAAATTACTATCGAAATTCGGAGTCAGTCTCCTCAACTTTAAAAGCGTCATAATCATCCAATTTATAGTCGTCATAGTCATCATGTAAGATCAACAATTGAACGTCTAGTGGAAAAAACTTGAATCCATAGGCACAGTCCAAAATGTTCCCGAGCTAGTGAGACAATAAGGAAGATCCAAATCAGTCTCTTACACATCGTTTCCAAGCGTTAGGCATCTCTGTGACGTCGTTGTGGCAAATTTTGCGAAAAGACTTATGCTTACAAGATCAAATTGACGCAAGAAATGAAGCCGCTTGACCACCAGAATCGTTGTTTGCTCGCAACAGCTTGATTTTCATTGAAAAATCATTTTCACCGATGAGGCTCACTTCTGGCTGAATGGCTAAGTCAAAAAGCAAAATATGCTATATTGGTCAGGGCAGCAATCCACACGTACTCCATGAGTCACCATTGCATCCCGAAAAAATTGCGGTTTGGTGCGGTTTATGGGCCTTCGGCGTCATTGGGCCGTACTTCCTCAGTGATGATCAAGACCGGCACGTTACTGTGAATGGGAATCGCAACCGCGATAACCGAATATTTTTGGCCCGAATTATATTTGGAATTGATATAATCTCGGACAATATGTGATTCCAACAATCGATTTATGGAAAACCAAGCTTGGTTAACGTGTTATCTCACGTAATGGCGCAGTCAATTAATTGACCGCCTCGATCGTGGGATATGACGCCATTAGCCTATTTCCTGTGGAGCTACGTCAAGTCTATGGTCTATGTCAACAAGCCAACGACGATTGATGAACTTGGTACGAATATCGAACGTAAAATTGCAGCAGTATCTGCCGATTTATGCTTGAAAAGCGTTGAAAATTGAGTTCAACGTCTGGACTTCTGCAAGCGTGCTCGTGGTGGTCATGCAAAGAAATCCGAGGTCAAAATCGCTATCATTAATACTTCTTGAGTTATTCAGCTTTTTAAGTAAGGCTGTATGCAATTTTCATAGATTTTTTATACATCCATCTATAAAAAATCTATAAAGCCTTACTTAAAAAGCCGAAAATCTCGAGAACTATTAATGATAGCGATTTTGACCTCGAATCTTTTTTATAGCAAATAAAATTTCCTAAAAATTCGTCATTTAAATTTTTTCTATAGCTCCTGTCATTCTTGGAAAAATCGGGTTTAGAGCCCCGTACTACTTCGCCGCTGTGAGCTACGACTTTGTTGCACTGGGCACTTTTGCAGAGTGGACAATTCTGAAAAATATGCGTCTAAAGTCAAAGCGATGCCATAAAATACCTCTGATCTGTAGGAATTTAAAGAAAAAACTCACGATTGTAGTGTATTTTCTATGGAAAATTTTTACAGGCTTTGGTCCAGTTCTTAATGTTAATATTAAGGGCTAAAATTTTCAGGGAATTTTTTTTAGGATATTTCCAAGGAAATTTCGTGACGGGACTGAAAAAAATTAATGGTTCAATAAAAAAACACCATAATATATATATATAGATTATATTGATGACATTTTAAGCATATTTGTCATACAATATTTTTCATCTGAGTTTTGACTGCAACAGTGGGAGATTAGGGTGGGAGTAATTATTTGTTATGATAGGATTATCAGTTTACAATTTATAAATATTAGCATATACATTTGAATTTGTTCAGTCTAATCGATTTCTACTGTGTTTTGAAAATAAATTCAATGAACTTTGCTCGTTTTCATTTACATATTGCATAAGTTATGCATTAGCAATCATTTATGTATGTGCAAATGTTTCCATAAGTGACTAAAGAAATATGTAAACCAATGCCTCTCAATTTCAGCTGGTGCATTGTGACTGGAAAACTAATACTTGCATTACAAGGCAGCTAAACCATTAGTCACGGAGAGTGCTATAAACATGACGGAAGGCAAACGCTTGCTGAATGGGCCTAAGCGCCGTATAATTACCTCCGAAACACCAACTACCACAAGCAAGAGTCTCGTAGGCGTCATCGATGAGGGTACCAGTAGCGTGCAGTTCTCACTATATTCGGTGCCTTACTTTAAGGAAGTGGCTAAATATCAGATCGATTTGAAAATGATAACACCACAGGATGGCTGGTTTGAACAGAATCCATTGGAACTGATGGACGCTGTATATGAGTGCTGTGAGAAGGCGTGTGCCCAACTGCCCGCGCTAGGGTACAGCGTAGCTGATATAAGCTGTATTGGCGTTACGAATCAACGAGAAACGACTGTTGTATGGGATTCACGAACTGGCCAACCGTTGTACAATGCGCTCGTTTGGAAGGATATACGCAGTGAGCAGAGTGTCGATCGTGTGCTCTCCAAATTGGACAATCAAGACAAAAATCATTTCAAACACATTTCGGGTTTACCCGTTTCACCTTATTTCACTGCGCTGAAGTTGCGTTGGCTTTTCGACAATGTCGCTGAGGTGAGAAAGGTGCATCGTGAGGGATTTTGTAAGGCTGGTACCATAGATACTTGGATTGTGTGGAATCTTACAAAAGGTAAACAATGCTGGATAAGTTAATATACCCATATCTAAATTCTAATTCTTACTTAATCTATTTATGCAGGCGCACTACACATCACTGATGTCACAAATGCCTCGCGCACACTCCTGATGGACATCGAAACCTTGCATTGGCATCCACAGTTGCTGCGTACTTTCAAAATAGACCGTAATATACTGCCCGAAATACGTAGTAGTTCAGAAATCTATGGACCCATTACCAGTGATCGATGTGTGCTCACCGGTGTACCAATTAGTGGTATAATTGGTAATCAACATGCCTCACTCTTGGGACAAATGTGCGTCAAACCCGGCCAAGCCAAGAACACTTATCGTTCTGGTTGTTTTCTACTCTGTAATATGGGAGAGCGTCCAGTTATTTCAGCACATGGTCTTATCACCACAGTCGCCTATAAGCTGGGACCAAATAAACCAGCCATCTATGCATTGGAGGGTTCTGTGGCGGTAGGCGGTCATGCTTTACGCTGGCTAGAGAATCGTGTACGCCTGTTGAAAGACTTTACGCAAGCGGAAAAATGCGCAGAGGAGGTGGCGACAACCGGCGATGTATACTTCGTGCCTGCCTTTACGGGTCTCTATGCACCCTATTGGCGTAAGGAAGCGCGTGGTTTAATTATTGGCCTCACGCAATATTCCACTAAACATCATATAGTGCGTGCCGCCCTGGAGGCGATCTGTTTCCAAACACGCGACATATTGGAGTGCATGCATCAGGAGAGCGGTTTCCAGCTAAATAAATTGCATGCCGATGGCTCGATTAGTATGAATAATTTACTAATGCAATTGCAGGCCGATACGGCTGGGTTAACAGTTTTTCGCTCGCAAGTGACTGATACTACCACGTTTGGTGCAGCGCTGTGTGCAGCACAGGCGGAAGGTATAGATTTGTTCAACTTTCATCCGGATGAGATACGGTATGATGTTGTGGACTATGACACTTTTCTACCCACGAGTACGGACGACGAACGCCATCATCGCTACGGTAAGTGGAAGCGTGCAGTGGAACGTAGCATGGATTGGGTAATTAAGAAACCTACACGCCAAATAACTGATGAGACGTATAAGCTGCTGTCGTCCATACCGCCGGCAATATTTGTTATGACCACTTTTGCTATGATCATACATGCGACAGCGAACAAATAGTTGCTAGAATAAGCTATTTTGCATATAATATATACGATTTTATTGTATTGAGTACTGATGAAGCTAAAAGTTTTACTTAATTTACCATAATTGCCATGACAATCGGAAGCTTTTTTTTAACATTTGTTGTTGAATATTTTGTAAGATTTTTCTTAATTAATATTTAAGCATATCAAAGTACTTAAGTACTTAATTAGTTTGCCATTTTTAAATTATGTTCAATGAAAACCTCTTAGTCGGCTACAACTTATCCTTAAGTACTTATTAAGTTTTGGTTGTGATAAAATGCTTAAATGACAAAATATTTTATATGTTGTAAATCTTTTCAGACGGCTTTGTGTGCCGAGAGTGCTATCAACTTGTACATATATACTTAGATTAGCTAAATTATATTTTTATACACCATTGTATAAACATAATACAACTTAGAAATTGTAAGCGTTACGATGCGTATACCAAATGAATTTAATAAACACTGAAGCGTATGTCGATTTCAAAAAGTGATTTTTTTGTTTTGCATAAATCACATCTGGAGCATTCATATAATGTGCAAGTTAAGTGCTCTTCCGAAACTAATTGTGGTTGAAAAGTCAGAAAAGTGAAGCGTGGCCCACACACCTGAATTTCAAACTGGTTTTTCTCGAAACTACATTTTTTAAACCGGCTTTTCAAAAACAGTTATATTGATTAATTGCGTGAATTAGGACTTTTGAAAAATATTTAACCGTTTTTGTTTTCATAAAAAAGTAGTCGCAAAAAATCATAACATTTTGTGCTTTAATGTTTAAAAGCATGCAAAAAATTGAATTTTCCAGATTTGTAAATGATCCTAATTCCGGACCGGTGTTAGCCATATCCCTTCGGGTTAACATGCAACTTGTCTTTTTGATTTTAGGTAAGCCAGTGTGCTGGACTCAAGTACGCCGTATGCCTACCTTTAAGTGGTTACGTGGGTTTACGGATCTCCAAAAATCGAATTTTTTTTATTGGTTTATTAAATTCTAAAAATAACTCTTAAAATATTGTCCTATATTTAAGTTGATCCGAGTAATAGTTTCGGAAATACACCCTTGAGAACTTGTGCGCTCGAGGCTAGCAAGGCTAAGTGCGCCGTTTTTAAACGCGTTTTTCTCGAAAGTGTGTTCTTGCCAACGCGAGCGCATCTTTTTTCCGAGGGGCCACTTGAAATGGCGTCGTAATTCCTGAGTTAAAAATTTTTCTTCAAAAACTTCAAAATTTCGTTGTTAATAGTGTATGCTCATAACAGCAAAAAATTCTAAAAAAGTTTTAAATTTTTTAATAAGAAAAAAATGTGAGAAAAATGCTGTTTTTTACCCGAGTAAACCCATGTTACCCCTTAATTACCTTCAATTACAAAATTTTTTTCTTAAAAAAGTTCATAAGACTTAATTAATGTATAGAAAAAATTTGGATATTTAAGTTTTTTCATTTCACTACAATAAATTCCAAAAAAATCTTTAAAAAACGGTCGTTACACAAGCTTAAAGAATATAATCTATCTGTGGAGTTATATTAAATGAGTTGGAATGGGTTTCTTTAAAGATTTCTAATTTTCTAAATTGAGATAACGACAGTTTCGTCGCATTAATTTTTTTGGAATACACTTCACAAAAAAATGCATGGCACCCACTAGCATGGACAAAAGGAAGAACAACTTTTAAGCTTACGCGTTTCAACTCTACTCAGTTGAATTGAAGTTAAAGCAATTCAACTTGAGACAAGCCTAACTCTTTTTCGGTATAATGAACTTCAACTCTTTTCAATCGAAGTTTGTTTTCAATTTAGAAAGTGAAAATTTGAGAGATACCTAAAAGTGGAAAATTTTTAAACTAAAAAAACAATTCAATTCAGTATTTTAAAACTTCAACCAGAAAGCAGTTGAGTTGAAAACCGTAATAGGGCTTAAATCTAATATGAAAGCTTGATATTATTCATTTAATTGACGGGACCACGAGTTACGTGGTCTCATGCTGCCAGCGCACGACTGCGACCTTAGCCTTAGAGGCTGGCTGTGCAATCTGAACTTGGGCCGCCACTCCACCAAAGTAGCCAACAGCCGATCTCCACGGTCCATTCGAGACTGTGTCCGTATTCCACTTGCATGGTTAGCTTTATCTTCTTATAGCCCGAGGCGATGCAAAAATAATAATGAAAATACAGTTTCGGTTGAGTTAAAAATCTTACAGCAATCCATAAATCTTTGTAGTTACTTTTAAAATAAAATTAAAAGGCCGTTATTAGGCGTGGCATCCTACAAGCTGCTAGTACAAAGATAATTCAAAATACAATCCACGCAACCGAGAGAAACTATAGCAGCTTTAGCACGTCTCAAAATACGAAATGAAAGTGATGTCGAGTGCCACACTAAAACATCATAATTTAAATAATAGTATTTATTCAATCAAATAGATCCCAAAAATGTCTGCCATATGGATACAACGGCTTCGTTTGCATATATACCCGTTTACTAAAATTTCGGATGACCCGGTGCATCATTTCGGTTATAGTGTGCAGAGAAAAAAATCTAAATCGGATGATCATGGCCACTTAACAGTACCATTTCTCGAAAATAACAAGTCAAACTTTGCAGACAATGTGCCCATGTTTAGCGGTGAAACACTAGGCAACACATCGTCTTGTTGCAACTAGAGCTCGTGGGCGTCGATTTCATCAGATTCCGGGAAAAAGTTGGTCAACAATTGATGGTAAGGGCACTTTCTTATCGGAAAAAATAATGCCCGATGAGGGTACCTTACCACAATCGGTGAATTTTAGGAGATGCAATTGCGTTTTCTGAACTACACCACAATAGCAATAATTTTGTTTGTTGACGAAGCCATTAAGCCAGAAATGGGACTCATTTGTGAATATGATTTTTCGATAAACGTGAATTTGTGAATTTTTCGGAGAACCTGAATTTGCGCAATAATCTTGGACAATTTCCAAGCGTTGCACCGTGATATGATGAAATAGCAACCCTTACCGAATACACTGACAAAATTTGACACAAATTCGTAAACAAACCTAGACGCTACGGGCTGTCAAAATCTCGTCATCCCGGTGGGTAGGCTCTGTACTATAATATCAAATTTAATCAAAAACTTGCAATCCTATTGATATCTATGTAACCATAACTCACCTGGATTTAATTTATATCTAGTACAGCCTAATATCATGAAGGAAAATTTTCAATTCGACCTTCTAATATCAAATTTTGAGAATCTTTCGAGAACTTCTGCTGCGGTGACTTCAATGTCATGATGCGTGTACATCAACGCCAGGCCGATCAATCTATCTTGAAGAATGTTCATCCTTAGTCACCTTTTCATTCTGCGAAGTGTCGAAAAAGAGCATTCAGAGCTCGAATTTATCAAAATAAGTGTGCAGGTAACTTGTTATTTTTTGACTTTTGACCCTCAATAGCACTTCCAGAAATCAAGTTGCTTTTCCCGCTGTTTCCTCATTTTTCCAGTTACTAATTTTTGTCAGAGCCTTGGTTAGGTAGATGTTCACAAGAAAGGCTGTGTGTACCGGGGTGTGTTGTGGTACAACTTCCAATCGGCTGCGATGTCTTGTTGGATCCGATTGACATTTTGTTTGAGTCTCTTGAGGACTTCCACGTAAAACTTGGCGTTGACGGTTTGTCCAGGAGGAACAAATTTATGGTAGGCGATGCCTTTGATGCCAAAAAAGATAATAAGCATCGTTTTCACTTTGGATTTGCTCATTCTTCCGGTCTTCATCAGTGACCTCTTCCCGCCCTTCCAAAAAGACCTGGTGACACCGAAACACACCACTTCTTGCTAAAGCAACACCTGGGTAAGCTTGCATGATCATATCAAATGTTTTTGTCGCAGATTTACCGTGTTTCAAACAGAATTTAATCGCGTACCTTTGCTCTGACGAACGCCACATTTTCGGCTTGCACCACTCACAGAAACTTGTGGCGCGAAAATGTTTGTCTGACTTTCCAGGTGCTCGAAGGCAACGAACCAACCGCTTGTTCGTTAGCTTGGAACGTTCTTTACCGAATCGTGGTGGGCGCACGCTCCGAAATGCAGTCGCGGCGGGAGAAAATCCCTTTTACTTTCCGGACAAACCCAGTATAACCACATCAATAAATTATTTTATTTTAACTGATTTGAGGTCTCAGAACTGTTAGAACGAAATGGATAATTTAGTTAGTTTTTTTTAGACCCATCGATGTTGACTACCTGAACCTGTTGTGGGCACGACGATTTTGGCCAACATTTACTGTTGTACACACCGCTGTAATTTCGAAACTTAAGAAGAATGTCATGGAAATATTTCCATATATTTATTTATATTTTTATAGATCAAAATCAATTTATTATGGTGAACGCATATTTATATTTTCATTAGATATTTAGACTTACAGAATGACAAAGCACAAAAATTTAATTGGAGTCATTAAGTGCGATACAGTCTATGTTTCTTTAACCGTTCATCAACCTCCTCATTTCAACGAAATCGTGAGGACACAACAAAATATTAGCGTGTTGCAGCCACAAGCAGGCTGGTTCGAACAGGATCCAATGGAGATTATATCAGCAGTTTACAAATGTTGTGATGAGATAGATAAATTGTTAACGAAGACAGACTTTACGGTTACTGACATTGTAGCCGTTGGTATTACCAATCAGCGTGAGACTACAATTTTGTGGGATCCACGAACGGGAAAACCGTTTTATAATGCAATTATGTGGAAGGATATACGCACTGATCAGATAGCGGACCGTCTTGTTGCGGAGGTAGATTCACAGCATATCAACCATTTTAAGTTCACATCAGGTTTACCGATTTCACCTTACTTTTCGGCGCTGAAAATACGTTGGTTGAAGAATTATGTACCAAAAGTACGTACTGCATGCTTGGAAGGACATTGTAAGTTTGGTACAATCGATAGTTGGATCGTATGGAACCTCACTAACGGTATAATAATGTGTTCCCACAGTCATATGAAGCTAATGGACCATATATATATAAATTTTTAGGTGAACTGCATGTGACAGATGTGACAAATGCTTCGCGCACTTTTCTCATGAACATTCAAACATTACAATGGGATCCGCTTTTATTGCGAACGTTTCGTGTGGATCGGAAAATGTTACCGGACATACGAAGTTCATCTGAAATGTTCGGTCATATCAAAAATGAACATTGCAAAGGCTTGTTGGGCAAACCAATAACCGGCATTATTGGTAACCATCAAGCGGGTTTGCTTGGTCAGTATTGTGTTAAACCAGGCCAAGCAAAAAATAGTTATCGATATGGATTGTTTTTGCTTTGCAATACCGGCGAACGCTGTGTTATTACAGATCGCGGTTTAATTACGACAGTTGCATACAAATTTGGGCCACGAAAAAAAACGATATATGCGTTAGAAGGTTCTGTTCCCGTGGGAGGAGCGTGTTTGACCTGGCTAGAGACACGTTTAAATTTTATAAAAAACGAAGATGAGGCACAGGCATTTGCCGAGGCTGTGGAAACTACCGGCGATGTGTACTTTGTCCCCGCTTTTACCGGTCTCTATGCGCCGCACTGGGAGCAGTCTGCTCGTGGTCTAATCATCGGACTGACACAGTACTCTACGAAGAAACACGTTATACGTGCGGCACTCGAATCGATTTGCTTTCAAACTCGTGATATTATTGAGTGCATGTACGAGGCGAGTGGTAGGCAGATAAACAAAGTCTATGTTGATGGTGTGTTCTCCGAGAATGATATGTTGATGCAGCTGCAGGCCGACACCTCGGGATTGGCAGTGTATCGCGTTGCGGTGGACACTATCTCTTTGGGTGCAGCGCTATGTGCAGCGCAGGCGGAGGGTATTGATTTATTTACTTTGGACCCGAATAGGTCCTATGAAGATGACTTGAAGAGAGATTTATTTTTACCTACAAATACTGAAAATGATCGCGTTCAACGTTATACAAAGTGGAGACGTGCCGTGGAGCGTAGCAAAGGTTGGGCTTCGAAGAGACCGGGTAGTGATCTTACCGATTCAACTTATAGATTGTTGGCTTGCATCCTAGCTGGAGGTTTCATTCTTGGGACTTTATTTATGATTTTACTTGCTGGCTGGGGTAAGAAAAAATAAAACCTATAAGAAATATGATGAAAACAATGAGCATTACCTTAACTTTCGATCGGCTTTGTCGTGGTTTTTTCGGCTTTGGCGGGCCTTTGGGCCGCCATTCGGATGTTTGGTGGTTCGTAAGTATATCATATTCGCAGACCCATGTCTCGTCACCAGTAATTATGCGTTCCATGAATGTAAGATCCGAATTGGCTCGATCCAGCCTGTCTGCAGCTATCTGATCTCGATACCTTTTTTGAAGGAAATTCAGCGCTGTCGGTAAAACGTCGGAAAAACGTCTTGCAACAACGTGTGACATCTCCAATTTATGAGCAATCTCTCTCAAGCCCACATGGCTATTTCGGCAACAATTTCCTTCACTTTTTCAACGTTATCATCGGTCACACTCTATACCACGCCTACTACCTATATAACCCAAAAAAATCAATTTTATTCTTTCAGTTTCCAGAATACAAATCAAAAATAACTTAATATGTAACGATAAAACTTTTGTACGAATAGTGCCTTTGAGGTATGCCACCTTACGACTAAAAATTTTGTAAATTCCACCAAAACTGTTCAAGCCCCTAGGTTCTGAATATGTGCTTATAATGACCATTTACTGAAAATATGGGATAGTTTAATGTCTGTTTGCAAAAATGGCTTGAATACGGTCCCTGAGCTCCCATATACCTATTATCAAGGTTCTTAAAGTTTTCGCGGACTTTATACCACATATATTTGGCAACATGTGAGTTATCTTAATAAAACTGAGAGAACGTGTTTTTTTAAAAACGGGAAATTTTTATGGTTAGAATGAGTAAAAATGCTGGTGGTCACATAATTAAGGACACTCCCTTTTTTTTAAAACATTGGTTTATTTTATAATTTAAAAGCGACATATTTTTTTTAAACTTAAGTTACCATATTTATTATGTTCTAAGATATAGACTTATTGAAAATTTAACGAAAAAAATGTTTTCAATTCAACGTGCGACAAAAAATTAATCATATATAGTATATCTATTTTGACTTGGTCAACTAATTAAGGACACTTCGGATTTTTGGTTAGTATATTAAAAATAATACTAAAAAAACTAAAATTTGATTATAAATTGATGTTTTCAGTTAGTATTTTGTCGGATAACCTATTGATTCAAGCACAGATTTACATCTTCTAGGCAGACTACCGACCAAACGCTAACATCGCTCAGTTGATATGCTCTACCATATTTCCTTGACATTTTGAAATAATTCGTCAGCATTTTTGCTTGATTTTTACCCCAAGCCTCCTGTGACATCTGGGCAGCGGTTTTCGACTGGATTTAAGTCCGGACTCTGGGCAGGCCAAAGCCAAGTTTTAACACTGTTAGCAGTGTGCTTGGGGTCCTGCATAAAAATGTATAGTTCAGGCATGTATTCCTCTGAAAATGGCTTCATTGTACCTGACAATATATCTTTATATAAATATTGGTCCATTCTTTGAGTTATCCGTCGAATAGGACCTCTGCACACCGTACCACGAAAATGCAGCCCAAACCATAATACTGCCTCCACCACGCTTAACCGTTTTTAAAGTGTATCGAGGGTGAAATTACTTGATTGGCGGGCGTCGAACAAATTGTTTACCATCTGAACCAAGCAAATTAAACTTAGATTCATCGCTCCACAGTATTTGTTTTAAAAAATCTAACGGTTTTCCGATATGCTCCTTTGCAAATTTAATACGACTCTTCAAGTGTTTGTTTGATACGTGCGGTTTTTTTCTTGGGATACAACCCCGTAGCCCATTTTCAAGAAGACGACGTCTGATGGTTCGTGTTGATACATCGTTGGTCAGTTGATCCTTTATCGTGCCGAAAATTTGCCTGGAAGTTAAAAACGATTCGCCTTGCAAACTCTACAAATTACACGATCGTCCTTTGAAGTAGTTTTTCTGGGTCGCTTTTTTCTTATTTTATTCCCTGTACTTCCGTAATGAATCAGAGCATTGTGAACCATTGATTTTGAGCACAAAAGTTCCTTCGCTACTGCTCTAATGGACATTTTTTCCTTCACGTACTTGTAAATAATCATTTTCCTCAATTCTGGAGTAGAACTCTTTTTTCGTGTCCTTAATTGTGTGACCAAGCACCAGCACACTCAAAATGCAAACAATTCATCAAGCCGCCGAATTTTAGTAAAAGTGTCTAAATTTGTCACCAAACACGTGCTAGATTTTTGTGCACAGTTATAATATACCGATGCAATTTACAGTGGGTCTCTAGGCGAAAATTTAGTGCTAAAAATATTGAACTAAAACGCGTGCTTTATTCAACTTTATTTTGTCCCTAATTATGTGGCCACCAGTATATGAAGGCATCTCCTTTCCTTTTTCTTGAAAGTTGCAAGAGTATGAAATGTTCAGTTATAACTGAACGTAGCTTTTCCTTACTTGTTTTCTACAATATTTAGTTTTATTTAATTAAAAATTAGAATCAGAGGAGATCCATTTCATTAGGGCTCAACGAATTGCAAATTTTCCGCAAACCTCAAGGTTGAGAGAATAAAAATTGTCTTCAAGACCTTTCAAATATCAATCGATGGTAGATTATCAAAGCAAATACTTCGCTGTTGCTAAATTTATAATTTTAATATTAAATTCAATACTTCATAGAAATGTCGTCCATGATTAAACTGATTTCCTTTTGCTATATTTGATTATCAGAAAAGTTCAAAGTCTGGTAAAGAGGTAGTTTTTTGCGATTACCGCCAAGTATACATTCTAGTACTCGTAGATATATGTACATACGTATGCAGATAAAGTATACGTGAGTTATCTTTCTAAAAGTACGCCAGCGGCACTTAAATTACCAAAAATAATTCACACATTCCTTCATATTTTAGTTTCACTTATTTTCGTCAATTCGATAAGAAATATTAAAGAATTATATCATAACGGCGTTAACTTGGAATCTATTGAAAAAATCTTATCAAATTTTGTACTCTCACCACATCTGGCATGGTCAATAGTTCGCTTAATGGTTGCTTATAACACCTTTAATAACGGGTGGGCCATCTAACGTTTGAAATTTGAATTATCTATATTTCGACATTGGAAACGTCAAATACCATTCGGAAAGTGAAAGATATTCAGTAAAAAGTCGAAAATTTACGAAATGGGTCGATATTCACTAGAAGAAAACTGGGAAATATTGAAAACTTTTTTCCAAAGTGGTGAGTCCCCAAACTGTGAGAAATTTGACAAAAAAAAAATGGACAGACAAAAAATGCCATTTGTGCAACAATTTGTCAAGCGTGTGCGTGAAACTGGCTCGTTGGTGGATAAACCAAAACGTCAACGTTCATTTGCCGCGCGTTCAACCGAAAATATTGCGACTGTGGCTGAAAATGTTAGTGAGAATCCATCCACCTCAACTTGCCGTCGATCGCAAGAATTAAACATTCCACATTGAAAAAAGACCTCGCTATGACGCCATATAAAGTTCAATTGTTGCAACAGCTGAAGCCACTTGACCACCCGAGCCGTCTACAATTCGCAGATTTGGCAGAAGATCGTTTGACCGAGGATGGTCAATTTTACCGAAAAATCATCTTTAACCATCAATGGTGAGCGATATCGCGCAATGTTAACCGAATTTTTCTTCAAGCAAATTGAAGAGGAAGACTTAGGCAACATTTGGTTCCATGGTTCCAGCAGGACGACGCTACGTGTCATACAGCAAACGCTACACTCAATCTTTTATGCCCTATCTTCGAAAATCGCATAATCAGCAAAAGAGGTGATGTGAATTGGCCTCCCTATTTTCTGTGGGGAGCTGTTAAAGATAAATGTTACGCCAACCATCCAGAAACAATTCAAGATCGAATGTACGAGATTCAAGCTGCTGTAGCTGCCATAAGGCCTGAAACCATCGAGAAAGTACTCCAAAATTGGGTGGATCGGATAAGCTACTGAAAACTTAGCCGTGGTGGTCATTTGTCCGAAATTGTTTTCCACAAATAAATTTCATAAAACAACCTTTTAAATAAATGTTAGACCTTTGTAAAATATCAAGCCGTTTTTTTATTGACTTTTTAAATTTAAAATTTTATATGGCCCACCCTGTATATAGAGATATGCATATGTTCATATAAGAAAAATTATCGAAAATTGAAAATTCTGGTTGTCTTTTTGACTAACAGAAACAGGCAAATACAGCCCAGTACAGAAACTTAGAACGATATCTACCGATACTAATAATTATGATAAGAGAAATATGTTTTTGTTGTTTTTTTGAAATATCATCTCTTTTAAATACAGCGTCAACCAATAGAAATGAAATTGTTGCTAGACCTTTCACATGTAAAATAAGCCAGATAATAAAATTGATTTCTAAAATTTTTTATGGCGTACCACATTATGTTTAAGGAAGTATATCGACTTCATTTCGTAAAGACATAATGACAGATATACTACAATGTATGCGGGATCATTAGATGGGCGAAGATTACCCTATGTCATCTGTAAAGGTTATTTTTGATACCCACCCGATACCCTAAAGCTTGTATTATCTGTTGTAAGCTGAAATGTTACACAAAATTTGAAATATCGGAATGTAGGAATTTGAAAATCTCAATGTCGCCAATTTTTTAAATTTAAGACACGGACTTCGAGAGAATTCTATACAACGGATGATCCAAGTAGAGGAAGTAGCCTTTTTTGACAGATCACACGTGAGTCGTATCAAGGTGTCATGTAATATTTTCAGTATTGTTTGGCATTTCATCATGGAAAGACTTACGCCTAAATAATGTTCACAAATCCGTTCAACTTTATTACGACAATTCACGTTCTGTAAAGAATGTGTTTCGCGCATTTCGCTTAACTGGGAACTTTTCGCAACACCATCACCCATCTTGAGACCCATCATTCGACCGAGTAGACCGCGTTCAGTGCGCAGTGAAGAAAATATTAAGTTGTCAAAAAAGTCTTGCGGTATTTTCGCTAGTTGGCGCTGAAAACGCGTAGTTCTAGTTTTATTCGTCGCATCGGGTCATGCTATACCTTTTTGGAAAGCTCATTTCACGCGCACGTGTTTGATTGATTGTCGTTTCTTTTAAGTCGTTCGTGAGTTATAGCGTTGCAAACATGGAGCAAAATAAAGAGAAAATACGGCATATTTTACAGTACTACTACGATAAAGGCAAAAATCCATCTCAAGCCGCCAATAAAATTTGTGTAGTTTATGGACCCGATACAGTTTTCATTTCCACCGCACAACGATGGTTTCAACGTTTTCGTTCTGGTGTAGAGGTGGTCGAAGATGCGCCACGCTCCGGAAGGCCTGTCGTCGAAAATTGCGATAAAATCGCTGAATTGGTCGAAAGAGACCGGCATAGTAGTCATCAAACCGTTATAAACCGTTTGAAGAAGCTTGGAGTCACTAAGAAGCTCGATGTATGGGTGCCATCCGAATTGATTCAATAAAAATACCGCAAGACTTTTTTGACAACCCATTGTACCAGCCGTAGGTAAGAGCGTACACAAAGACCGTGGAGAGTCGATGCAGCGTCGTTTGCACCAAATTGGACTGACGTATGGAACGACTTGGCGCATTTTACGTCGCGATTTTTAATTGAAAGCGTACAAAATACAACTTGTGCAAGAACGGAACTTCCCATGAGACATTCGACGTTTTCGAGCCAAATTTTGGAGCTAAGGAATACATGATCAATTTTATCCAGTTTTGGTATTAAGACATATCCATTTCCAGCAATAGATGCTCTCAAAGTTGTAATAAAGTACCGCAATGACCAATACGGTACAAGCGGTAGAGGAAGTAATTACCTGATTTTTTCAGTTATTGGCGACACGTCATATTACTTGCAGAAAAATGTGCTCTCTTTTTTTATAGACCGATACTCTCGATAAAAAGTCAGCCATTGGCACTGTAGTCTACATATTTTGCATCTGGAAACTTAAAAAGTTATGGTCCGTCCGTTTTGGAATATTTTTGGACGTGACTCTCGTTTTATAAAGAAAAGTTCAAGATGGGATTTAAAATTGCATTATATGGAAAGTAGGCATAATTGTGATAAAGCTTTAGAAGTTTGTGAGATATGTGCATTAAGCCCTTTAGGAAGCGTTTCGTATCAGCGTAGCTTAGTTATAGTTATTTCGAGAATTTCGCTTATTGAAATTTGTGGCCGTAATATTAGCTTGATTGCCTTTATCTGCAATAACACCATCCCCATGGTTCCAAGGAGCCCGTGTACAATGTTTCATTACGATATCTCAATTTTTACTAAAGTTATAAGTTGGGCGTAGAGGTAGACATTCACTCGAAATTCAACTCTACTCGTCATACTGATCATTTATATATACATAACCCTACATCTAACTCGATTAGTTCTAGCTTATACATGTTGTACGTGAGGAAATATGAGGAAACCTTGGAAGCATTTTATTATTCTGTGGCCTTATAACCGCATGTGCCAATATTACACGCAAATACGCTCCTAGCTCTAAAATTTAAATATTAAATCTGAAGACCAAACTCTATAAGTCATTCATAATTCCCAGTCTGTTATATGGTACAGAAGCTTGGACGATGACAACAACTGATGAGTTGACGTTGCGAGTTTTTGAGAGAAAAGTTCTGCGAAAGATTTGTGGTACTTTGCGCATTGGCCACGGCGAATATCGCATTCGATGGAACGATGAGATATACGACGACATTGACGAATTAAAAAACTGCGGCTACGCTGGCTAGGTCATGTTGTCCGAATGGACGAAAACACTCTAACTCTGAAAGTATTCGAAGCAGTATCCGCCGGGGGAAGCGGAGGAAGAGGAACACCTCCACTCCGTTGGAAGGACCAGGTGGAGAAGGGCCTGGCTTTGCTTGGAATATCCAATTGGCGCCACATAGCGAAAAGAAGAAACGACTGGCGCGCTGTTGTTAACTCGGCTATAATCGCGTAAGCGGTGTCTACGCCAGTAAAGAAGAAGATGTAGTGATGTATGTATTAACATATCATTTATTATGTATAAAAAAATATTGTATATTAACATTTATTCGATTAATTATTTATAATAAATATTTTAGTTACTTAATATATTATCTAAAACAAACAAAACGTTTTAAGTAGTTGCCATATAATTATTCAAAAATGAAGTACTCATACACAGTTCATACGTATACATATGTACATGTTTGTATGTCAGGTTGCCGGTTAAATATAAAATCTGTAATTTGTATTATATAATTTATTGGAGACGAATTATGTACGTATATACTCGTATATGTATGTGTATTACACATTTGTAGTCCTTAAATTCTTTTTGAGCGTCTTTTTTCTTTCAGTGGAGTTTTGTATTTTTTGTTACAACTTATTGTAAATATATGTATATGTATGTCTTTTGAAGCTTACTTTTGTATTTAAAAATGAAAAATCTCTATAAATTAATATGTATATATATGTGTATATATCATTAATATATGTTTTACTAAAACGATGGCTTGCTGCTGCCCATGCCACGTGCGGGCAGACTATTTGTTTTCGCAGTGGGATTATCACGGGCCTGCGAATGCGCCACCACAATGCTTAAGCATTGCACCCATTCCTCGGCATTTTTGCCGTCCTTGGGTTTGAGTATTAATGTCTGATCGGCGGTGAATATTTCGAATGCTTTTGGTATGTTGCGAGCGCCGCGCGATACCTTGACGGAGCGTATTTGATTTACGTCAATGCTTTCGCCACCACTCTGCAGGGATTAGAGGTTAAAAGAAAATTGTTTGTTAGATAAAAACGAACTTTAGTGAAGTCACTTTAGCTTACCGATCCTTTACATGATAAGTGTGCGCCAGAGAGCGTAAAATATCTTGTGCGCCAACGTCGAAATAGGCGCCATTTGCCTTTCTTCTCTTTCAGCTGACCCTCGATCATTGGCTGATTGCTACCGTTGAGAAAGCCAACGGCTTTATCGGGATGATTACACAGCAGACAGCCCCACTGGTATTCCAATTCATTGCAATTTGGATTGGAGGTGTCCGTCTTGGATACTTCGAACACATCCAAGAAGCCAGAGTGGCGTAATTCATTGACGAGAATCTCACGATCCTTCAGGAGCAAAATATTTTTCGTATTCCGGAAAAAATAATAACAAAACCAAGATATGTAAGTATTTTTAATATTCCTATATAGTCAAGGTATATACAAACCTTTGCATTGGGAAACTGGCTGGTGACCAATTCGGTGAAACTGCGGTTCTCGCACTTGAGTATTTGCCAAATGTTCTTCAAATTGCTGATACCGGGCTCACGAGTACTAAGAACGGTTTTTTCTTTCACCTAGTTGTGGGATGATAGAAAGTAAAATATTTTATATATTCATGAAAGGTTTAAAGTTTAAATTCAAACTTATCGAAAGGATCTCAAAAAAAAAAAAAGAGAATAAATAAAAAACGAAAGTATATAAAAAAATAAAATACAATACACAAAAGGACAAAATATGTAAAAGTAGCAATTTTTCAGATACAAATGAACTGAGGTGGATGGATGCCTTCATATGGAAGGCCTGTGCTTAGACATAGGTATAAAAAACAAGGAAGAACGTTAGCTTCGATTGCACTGAAGCTAAGATATCTTCACAAATAAAAAAGTGGCCATACAAGGCCTGAATTTTGATCAATCAGTTTGTATGCCAGCTACATATATAATATAGTGGTTCGATTTGAACAATTTTATCGCAGATTGTATCGTTCCGTCATTCCATCGAATAGAAAGGACCGTAAATCTTCCTCAGAACTTTTTTCTCGAAAACTTGTAACGTCGACTTGTCAAATGTTGTCATCGTCCATGCCTCTGCACCACATAGCAGAATGGGAATAATGCGTGACTTATAGCGTCATGAACGTAGCTCCTTTTCGAAGAACAGGTGGTGCGTGGCGATACCAGATTTAGAGTATGGTGAATATTTGGACAGTTGTTGATTTTCCAAGCCTAAAGTCACACTGATAAGATCCAATCAGTTTGTTGACGGTGGTCTTAAATCTTTCACACAATTCGCTCGATAGAACCTTATATGCGATGTTGAGGATGTTTATCCCACGGTAGTTGGGCTAGGAAACTTAAATTCCAATCGTTGGGCATGATTTCGTCCGACCATATTCTACAAAAAAGCTGATGCACGGTTTTGAACAGCTCGGACGGCAATGCATTGGTCCCCGCCGCTTTGTTGTGCTTCAGACGGGTGTAACTTCTTCATGGTCGGACAATGGAATGTCCGTTCCAACGTCATCGATTAGGGAATTGGGTTCACCATCTCCTGTTTTTATGCTTTCACTGACATTGACAGTGTTCCCTTAGTAATTTTATTATGGTCTGGGCATCGATTACTAGATCACCTTTAGGGGTTATACAAGAGTATGCTTCAGTCTTTGTTAGTCGCCGCATCTTTTCGTTGAATTTTCGAGCATTACCCCTTGTGGGCCAGGTTGTAAAGCTCTCCATACTCACTCTTTTTAGCATCTCTCGTTGTTTTGTCCGTAAATGCGTCTCGCTTCCCTCTTCAACTCGTGGTCATGCTGATCAAAATATATACATACATAGGTTACTATATATATTTCCGGACTAGGCAACACTAAGTGTTGCCAGATGCAATCTGACATTTCCATTGAAAAGTTTGACATTTTTTAGCATAACATCACTCAGAACGTTTTGTCATTTAATCGTGAATTGTTTTATTTGCAGGGAATTAAAAAATTCATCTCGGCCAAAAAATGGAATTAACTCGTGAACATTTTCGTGCGATCATTTTTCACAACTTTCGACGTGGATTATCACGACAAGAGTGCATCGATGAACTAAAATCTTTGTATGGCTATGAAGCACCATCCTATGCACTGTGAAAAACTGTTACAACGAATTCAATCGTGGCCGACACTCGCTCAAAGGCGAATTCCGTGAAGGTCGTCCAAAAACAGCCGTTGTGCCAGAAAACATCGATGCCGTACGTGAACTGATAATGCAAGACCGTCATGTAACATACCTTCAGATAGAGGCATGCCTATGCATTTCTCCCACCAGCATACCTTCGATATTGCCTGGTCGTAAAAAAGGTTTGTTCTCGTTGGATCCCGCACAATTTGACAATCGCTCAAATAAAGGCTCGTGTGGATTGGTGTAAAGAAATGCTGAAAAAATACGATCGCGGTGCTTCAAAAGACTTTTATAAGATCGTCATAGGTGACGAATCATGGATCTATGCGTATGAGCCCGAAACAAAACAGTAATCGACCGTGTGGGTCTTCCAAGACGAGCCAAATACAACGAAAAAAAAAAATATGCCTCTTTTCATTATTAGGCCAAAAATATATATAGCAGCCCTCGTATGTATATATGTATAGTACAAACATTCTACAAGGTCTCCAACGTTTTCTTCAGGGTTATGCCAACTTCGTGGCAAACATAATATGTTTGAAAAAAGGGTCTTAATATTAATAGAGTAGCAGTTCCAGGTGGAAAATACGTCTAAATCGTCTATACAATTGGCGATTTGTTCCAGGTATGATAACAGATTTTCCCCATGTTTACGAAACCTGATCTAACCACTCTTTCCTATAGTTTCATTCCAACTTATTGTGAATTCATTAAAAAGTCCTTACTTGTGAATGAATTCAGTTGTCATGTTGTTTCAAAATAATTTCAATTTTGGGTAACGACCATTTTCATTAAAAAAAAACTATCCCCACAATTTGTTGTTAAGTCAATATTTAAATGAATTACTTACATAATGTCGCACTTGAAAATCCAAAAACATCAAATGAATCCAGGTCTTGGGGTTGCGCGTGCGCATCGTAAAGCAGGCCTTCGAGTACATACAGTGGGGGCCTCGTATCTGACAGGCGAAGTGCAGCTTGGCGACCTTTTTGGTGCGACGTTCTGCAAATTCATTCGAAACTTTTTGACGTAAGTACCAGACGTGGGGGAAAGTGGAAGCATACAGCGATAGTTTGATGGTAGACGACGACGACAGACGATTAGACACATATATATGTATGGTATATAAATATATATGTAAGATAGATATAACAGCAGTGCAACGGGAACGAGACGAGAATGAAGAGATAAAGTTTGAATTAATTAAAGTACAACGGAAAAATCAAAACGTAAATGAATTAGTAAGCATTGTGCAGTGAAATTCAGAAAGGAGTAGGTCAAAATTGACGAAAATACAATTAGTTTAACGCATGCTTGTGATAATATGACAAATTATGATATTGTTGTTGTTATTTAGTACTGAGGCAACATCAAGTCACAGAGCCACTTGAGGTTAATTTCTAAAATTAGCTTTTAGTCTTTTGGGGAAGTGTGAGCACTCTTTGTTTTGATGTTTTTTCTCTGAAGCAAGACTTTCATTTTTGTTAATTTGTCTGCTTGTATTTATGTACAATAAATATATATATGCTCACCTTCAATGCTGCAACGCGTTGGCGGCGGCAGCGACTGTGATACATCGTCCATGTACGACTTAATTGAACCGAAATGTTTCTCGCAGAATTGTTGCACGGGATCGCGCATGATCTGATAGGGTTCAAAGGTGCTCATACGTTGATCCAAAATACAGCTATTGTTTGCATTGAGTAGTGTACGACTGGTGTTGTTGTTGTTTCGTCTTGGTGTCATATTGGTTGTGGGGCCGGAGACGATCACTTCATGTGTACTCTGCGTAAAATAATTTTAGTTAGTTTGTTGGTAGCATGTCTAACTCATACGCCGTGGCGTACTTAGTTTCGAGTGCTTACATTTCCATTTACGGGTAATTTCATGACAGACTTCTGATTACCATTGTTCTGTTGCGGCAGTGCTGGCGAAGCGTGATGCACTGAAACTGGATTCTGTGGTATGGAAATTGAACCTGCAGAACAGATATTTTATTGTGTTAATTCAGCTATTCCAAGGTTTAAATTGGATTTTGAGTGGCGGCTTTTTTGGTTGAATAATTGAATATTAGTTCTCTGATCGCCATTCACTTGGGAGTGGCCAGAAACGATTCTTTTACAGGAGGATGGAGTCATGTGTAGAAGTTCACGCAAGTGAGGAAAGTTCTCTGATCGCCATTCACTTGGGAGTGGCCAGAAACGATTCTTTTACATATGACTCAAGCAGCTCACGACTTCCGGTCTCTGACCAAGTATCCTCTGGGTAGCCTAAGAACATCCGTTTGAAGGCGAGCTAAAGTGAGAAGGCGACCTACTTAGGGTTGTGCGCTGGGTTTGGGACCCGCCACGTAAAAAAACACACCAATGAAAACAACCAAACAGCCTCGGATGAGAGACCCCCCTTTTGATGACGACCATGGCAAGCGAAATAAGGACTACGAATTGAGGGCATGCACCTGGAATGTCCGGTCCCTTAATTGGGAAGGTGCCGCTGCCCAGCTGGTTGATGTCCTCATGAAAATAAAGGCTGACATCACCGCCGTCCAAGAAATGCGATGGACGGGACAAGGACAGAGACGAGTAGGTCCTTGTGACATCTACTACAGTGGCCATATAAAGGAGCGCAAGTTTGGTGTTGGTGGGAGAAAGACTCCGTCGCCGAGTACTATCATTCACTCCGGAGAATGAACGTCTAGCCACAATCCGCATCAAAGCGAGGTTCTTCAACATATCGCTGATTTGCGCCCACGCCCCGACGGAAGAGAAGGACGATGTGACCAAAGATGCCTTTTATGAGTGCTTGGAGCGCACTTATGAGAGATGCCCCCGCCACGATGTCAAAATCGTGTTTGGCGACTTCAACGCCAGGGTGGGCAAAGAAGGTATCTTTGGCACTACGGTCGGTAAATTCAGCCTCCACGAGGAAACATCCCCAAATGGGTTGAGGCTGATCGACTTCGCCGGGGCCCGAAATATGGTTATCTGTAGTACTAGATTCCAGCATAAGAAGATTCATCAAGCTACCTGGCTGTCTCCGGATCGAAAAACCACCAACCAGGTCGATCATGTTGTGATAGACGGAAGACACGTCTCCAGTGTTTTAGATGTGCGTGCGCTCCGAGGTCCTAACGTCGACTCGGATCACTATATTTATGCAGCCAAAATTCGCACCCGCCTCTGTGCAGCAAAAAACGCACGCCAACAAACACAAGGAAGGTTCGACGTCTAGAAGCTGCAATCACAACGGACAGCCGAACGATTTTCTACTCGGCTTGCACTCTTGCTCTCTGAGAGCACTCGTCAACAACTCGGTACAAGAGAACTGTGGGACGGCATCTCAAACTCCTTACGTACAGCTGCAACCGAAACCATTGGTTTTCGGAAAGTGCAAAAGAACAGCTGGTACGACGAGGAGTGCCGTGTCGCAGCGGAGAGAAAACAGGCTGCCTACCTCGCAACGTTACGATCGACCACAACACGTGCGGGATGGGATAGATACCGAGAGTTGAAGAGGGAAGCAAGACGCATTTGTAGACAGAAAAAGAAAGAGGCCGAAATGCGTGAGTACGAAGAGCTTGATAAACTGGCCAACAGGGGTAATGCTCGAAAATTCTACGAAAAGATGCGGCGGCTTACAGAAGATTTCAAGGCCGGAGCATACTCTTGTAGAACCCCCAAAGGTGATCTAGTCACCGATTCCCAAAGCATACTTAAATTATGGAGGGAACACTTCTCCAGCCTGCTGAATGGCAGTGAACGTACAACGCCAGGAGAAGGCGAACCCGATTCCCCAATCGATGATGATGGAGCAGACGTTCCATTGCCCGACCATGAAGAGGTTCGAATAGCAATTGCCCGCCTGAAGAACAACAAAGCGGCAGGGGCCGACGGATTGCCAGCCGAGCTATTCAAACACGGCGGCGAAGAACTGGTAAGGAGCATGCATCAGCTTCTTTGTAAAATATGGTCGGACGAAAGCATGCCCAACGATTGGAATTTAAGTGTGCTATGCCCAATCCATAAAAAAGGAGACCCCACAATCTGCGCCAACTACCGTGGGATTAGCTTCCTCAACATCGCATATAAGGTTCTGTCGAGCGTATTGTGTGAAAGATTAAAGCCCACCGTCAACAAATTGATTGGACCTTATCAGTGTGGCTTTAGACCTGGTAAATCAACAACCGACCAGATATTCACCATGCGCCAAATCTTGGAAAATACCCGTGAAAGGAGAATCGACACACACCACCTCTTCGTCGATTTCAAAGCTGCTTTCGACAGCACGAAAAAGAGCTGCCTCTATGCCGCGATGTCTGAATTTGGTATCCCCGCAAAACTAATACGGCTGTGTAAACTGACGCTGAGCAACACACAAAGCTCCATCAGGATCGGGAAGGGCCTCTCCGAGCCGTTCGATACCAAACGAGGTTCCAGACAAGGCGACTCCCTATTGTGCGACTTTTTCAACCTGCTTCTGGAGAAAATAGTTCGGGCTGCAGAACTCAACAGAGAAGGTACCATCTTCTATAAGAGTGTACAACTGCTGGCGTATGCCGATGATATTGATATCATCGGCCTCAACACCCCCGCCGTTAGTTCTGCTTTCTCCGGACTGGAAAAGGAAGCAAAAGAAATGGGTCTGGCAGTGAACGAGGGCAAGACGAAATATCTCCTGTCATCAAACAAACAGTCGTCGCACTCGCGACTTGGCACTCACGTCACTGTTGACTGTCATAACTTTGAAGTTGTAGATAATTTCGTCTATCTTGGAATCAGTGTAAACACCACCAACAATGTCAGCCTGGAAATCCAACGCAGGATTACTCTTGCCAACAGGTGCTACTTTGGACTGAGTAGGCAATTGAAAAGTAAAGTCCTCTCTCGACGAACAAAAGCCAAACTCTATAAGTCGCTCATAATTCCCGTCTTGCTATACGGTGCAGAGGCTTGGACGATGACAACAACCGATGAGTCGACCTTAAGAGTTTTCGAGAGAAAGGTTCTGCGAAAGATTTATGGTCCTTTGCGCGTTGGCCACGGCGAATATCGCATTCGATGGAACGATGAGCTGTACGAGATATACGACGACATTGACATAGTTCAGCGAATTAAAAGACAGCGGCTACGCTGGCTAGGTCATGTTGTCCGGATGGATGAAAACACTCCAGCTCTGAAAGTATCCGACGCAGTACCCGCCGCGGGAAGCAGAGGAAGAGGAAGACCTCCACTCCGTTGGAAGGACCAAGTGGAGAAGGACCTGGCTTCGTTTGGAATATCCAATTGGCGCCAAGTAGCGAAGAGAAGAAGCGACTGGCGCACTGTTGTTGACTCGGCTATAATCGCGTAAGCGGTGCCTACGCCAGTAAAGAAGAAGAAGAATTGAATATTAAATAATCGAGTTAAAATTTTAGTGTTATGGCAAGGATTTCAAAAATAAACGGCAATTGTATTTGATTGTTTGTGCAACTGTCCCTAGTGATGATGAGCAGACTCTCAGATCTTACGGGGGTCTGGGAGGAATATAAATCTAGCCTAACCTCATATATCAAGGAGACTGCAAAACAAGCAAGCTTCAGGAGATTCTGTGTGTGGCTGCACAAGACTCTGGCCAGAGGCAAGACTGACACAGTACTAGCATTCGAAAGATGCGACGGGACGTATACGATCAGCATGGACGCACTTCCCGGAAACAATTCAGGAAGACCAGTGTCTACCCGAAGTTGAACACAAGCCATCTGGCTTAGATTGGGACTACGAACTCAATAAAGTGGGCCATGATTTCGTTCGAGAAATTCAAGGCCCCCGGGGTGGACGGTATCTTTCCAGCACTCTTACAACAGGGAGAGCAGGTTCTACTACCACACCTTGTTCGTGTACATCCCTGAAATATGGAGGACCGCAAAGGTGATCTTTATATCCGAGGTAGGAAGGAAGGAATATTTACTGGCAAAATCCGGTCAATTAGTCTATCTTCCTTTTTATTACAAGGGAAAATATCGTGGATTGTGAAATAAGGCCGAAGACGCTGAAAATTGCACCCCTGCATGTGAACCAGCATGCTTACAGAGCAGGTAGATCAACCAATACTGCTCTGTACCAGCTAACCTCGGTGATAGAGAGTTCGCTAGAAGGAGGGGAAGTGATGCTATCCGCCTTCCTAAATCTCGAAGGTGCTTTTGACATCACGTCTCACAACAGCGTATCCAGGGCACTGGATAAAACGAAGGTGGCAGCACCGGTGCGCACCAGAATAGCTGCAACCACGGTAGAAGACACAAAAATTTGTAATATTCATTAGGTTTAGTAGATTTGAGGTCGGATCGGATTCGGTATCGGATTTATTATCATTAAATATCTCAGTATGAAGTATATTATTTACTAAAACTTTAAGAACAACTTCACTGGCGGCTCTTAAACTGGTACTAAACCTGCCACCTATAGACCTCTCCGCAAAAAACTTCGCAGCAAAGTCAGCGGGACGACTGCTGGCTGCAAGAGAATTTACATTTAGAACATTCGGGCATAGTTCGGAGGATAAAGGCGGTTGAGCAAACAACGACTACATGATCCCACATTTCTACTGGGAAGGAAGGTTCAGAGTAGACACAGAAAAAGATGGCTGGCGTAAAGGTATGTTAGCTAAGCGCAACACTCTAAACAACTATATGGATGGCTCGAAAATGGACGATAGAGTTGGGCATAATTCAACTTCCTAAGTTGTCGGACCACTACAGTATATGTATGTGAAGCTGAGGTTTTTGCTATTGCGAAAGACGCGGAACTGGCCTCTAAGCCACCTGCAGGTAATTGCAGAGTCAATACCTATGTAGACAGCCAAGCAGCGATTAAGACAGGAACCTCGTATCGCTTATCAGCCAGAAGTGTCTTGGGAAGCAGTGCGGCAGTGGAAAGTTTTGCCAGAAGCAAGCAACTTTACTTCTATTGGGTAAGAGGTCACAAAGGCATCGAGGCAATGAAAACGGTATTTCGGAAGTACACAAAATTTTAATTGGCACTCGATAGAAGAGACTGCAGGAACATGATGGGTATATTAACTGATCACTGTCTGTCTACTACTACTTGTCTATTCGTAGCTTACTGGCCTACCAGATTAATCTAACCTAACCAATTATTTACTAACTGTCTAGTAATAAAAAGTCAGCTCTGTAATAAGAGATAAAATACTAAAAGAATTAAGATTGGTTACCATAAATCCTAAAAGTCTAGCAGTTTTAGCCATGCATAACTTAAATCCTACATTTCTCACTCACCAATTGACTGATTTAATGCATCAGTACTATATTTCAACAACGCCGTGCTCGAGTTCAGCAATGTAGTGGGGCCCTGGGAGTGCGGTCTGACTTTAGTGGGAGACGTCGTCACTGTGACACCACCTGAGGTCACTTGTGTCGAAGGAATACCCCATTTATTGTGACCAGTAATAATGACATTGTTACTCAGCGGCGGCACAGGTGTCACATACCCTGGACTGCTGGGGCTGGTCGGAGTTTTCGGCAGCGCACCAGCACCTACAGTAGTTGTGCTGGCGCCTGTAGGCGTTTGTACCACTACATTACCGCTAGATTGCGAATTATTTGCATTGTTCGAGCTTGAACCACCATTTTGGTTAATATGCTGTGATGAGCTGAGTCGCGTCATACTCTTGTGCAGGCCGCCCACCGAACCACCGGCAACATTGAGTCGAGTCATGCTGCGATGCGTATTGCCAGTCGGATGCAGACGACCAGTGCTGCGCGAGTCTCCCAGCTTCACGCGTCGTGTATAACCAGTATGAGGCGGAGTGGGCGGCACAAGCGGCGGTGCACCTGTCACGGCAGCGTTATGACTCTGTTGTATAAACGTTGTGTTTGTGTTCACGGCAGTTGGTTGAGTTGGTTGTGCTGTTGCTAAAAAAAAAAGAGATTTGTAAGTCAAAGTGTTACTTGGACTTCGTTCTTTGTACGTACAAATTTTTAAATGGGCGCTTAGTAAAGCCTTGCGACTGCCATCCTTTGGACTACTGGGACTGCTGCGACTCTTATTTTTGCTCTTGTGCATGCGGCCTGTGGTGGCAGTGGTTGCCGCCACCGAGACGGTTGTTGGGCTGGTGACTGGATCGGCAGTGATTGGTATCGATGTGGCTGAGGTGTTGGGCACATTATGATGGTTGGCCGTGGCTGCTGTATTCAGCACTGTGGCCACCACTGCTGCAGCTGCAGTTGGTGTTGGCGGTGGCGGCTCTGTTGGGCTATTCAAATTCACAATTGTCACGCCACCTGAAGTTTTATTGCTTACATCCATATTAATGTCGGACGTCGAGAGTTTCTGCTGACTATTAAAAGAAGTTTTTATTGCTTTTGGTTGTGTTAATATAATTTATATTAGTGTAGCTCACCTTAGTGCGTTCTTTTGACGTACACAAGCGAGCACCTTATCGGTGAACAATATGGGAAATGACGAGCATAGCTTGGTGGCTTCCTGCAGTAGATTCGTTTGTGATGTGCGATCTGCATGTGGCAAGTGTTCTAATACAAAATCAAGTGCGTACTGGGCGTGTTCCTTTAAGCATGAAAACAAGAAGAAGGAAACCTTTAACTTTTGCAATATTTATGGTATTTACTTCCAAATACTCACCTTATTCGTGCGTCCGGCGGAAGCGAGTATTTGAGCTGCCAAGGAAACCGTATTTGGATTTGCTTTGCTGGCCGCTTTGATTTTTTCGCAATGCTCAACTATCAAAAGCGGGCGCTGCTCGGAAATTTTCAGCAAAATCTGCATTGTTATTGTGGCAGTTTCATTGTCGTACAACAATTCGCACAGACGTGGCACACAGTTCTCAAGTACCTAATTAGAATTATACAAGCATAGATGTAGTTATATCGCAATTTTCCTATTGGTAATGGGTTTCTCTCTCACTTACCGCAGGTGTCTTTTGCGCAATAAGCAAATATAATTGCAAAACAGCTAGTTTTTCCTGTGAGTCACACTGTGGCAGCAGCGCTACTAGTACTGGTGCGTGAGGCGACACTTCATCTGGCGAAACCTCGTAAATTTGTGAAAGCACGCGCAGTAAACCGAAATTACCTATAAACATTATTTAGTATATTATTTTGTACAGTGTATTTATGAAGCGCATGATATAACTTACCAGACATAATGGAGTCCATAATAGAAGTTACATGTGGGCTTAGCAAGTAGGCATAATCGATGGCTGCTAAGGAGAGATAACTTGCCAAGTTTCGGGACAATTCACGGTTACCTTTCGGCAGAAATTGCACGGCGACTGGCAGCGAGATTTTCATCAGCTCCTTTTTGTCATAGTTCTGCAAATGGGTGAGGAGATAAATTATTGAAATAATGTTTCTATTATAAGGATTATTCCTAAGTGCAGCACTATTTTTTTACTGTATAATATTTATTTAATATAATATTTCTATTAGTGACTAACAAAGAAACGAAATAAGAATAGAAAATAATTTTATTAATTCATATTTTTTGGTAATCCCTTTATGAGCAAAAAAAAAAAAAATATTTTTTGGTAGCAATGTCTAAACACATTGGTTCTCACATATGGATTACAATAACTGTAATCACTTCTACTTGATGAAAAAGATATTTGTTATTAAAATTTGGTTTTTTATGATAGTTGAATGTAATTCGTGTTTTGTTATGTTCAAAACTCGGTGGAAAGAACCGTGAAATGAAGTAGATCAAGATCAATCATTCTAAAGATCTTAGAATTGTTTAGTACGGTCTTTTTGTGTATTTTCTGAGAAAACTTAACATCAAAATGTAAATGTCAGAAAGCAGAGTCTTCAAAGAAGATAACGTTTACTGACTTTAACAAAATCTGATATTTTAACGTGAGAATTTTTTTATTGAAACATAACGTTTTTTCGATTTTTAGTCAAAATAAGGTTTCTTCTTTAAGGGGTTTAATGGGTTAACGGTTTCCAAAAAATCGATTTTTTATTGTGTTATTATATTTGCCTAAATTTTCAGGTTGATCCGAGTAATGCTTTCGGAAATGAAGCCTTGCGCTCGAGGCTAGCTAGGCTATGTGCGCCGTGTTTAAACGCGTTCTTCTCGAAGCTGCTTTTTTGAAGTTGGTTGGCAAGATTTCTTGAAAACTACTCAACCGATCTTCATGAACTTTTGCACAAGTCTTTGAGATACAATACTTAAAGACTTGGACGAAGCTTTTTTTTCCGATTACAACTATGTGAAAAAAAAATTTCGAAATTTTCGCGGAAATTTTATTTTTTGTTTTGTAAAATTGTCTGCCAAAAATCCAATTTTAAATTTTTTTTCCTTCGTCTAAGTTCTAAGTTAAGGTTTTAACTAAAACACTTATTTTTCACTTTAGACGATACTGTAAGGAGTTATTCTACCAAAACGGGCGTATCTTACTGAAAATGGTGTCGCAATGGCAGAGTGGAAAATATTTTTTTTTTTTATTTCAGAATTTCTTTGTTAATAGTGTATGTTTGTAACAGTAAAAAAATTCGGATAAAATATTTCATTTTTTAAATGAGAAAAAATTGTTGAAAATGGGATGATTTTTACTCGGGGTAAATGGGTTCCTTCGCGTAAAAGAACACCTTAATATTTTAATAAAAATGTGAATTTTGTCTGGAGCATAAAAAGGTTATATGAAAAAAGTGTTGATACAAAAGTGCTAGATCTTTTCCTTATCTACAACTGTGCTATATAACTTTTTATACAGGACTCGTAGTTTTGCAGGAAATCGAGTTAAATATTTTTTAACTTAACTCAAACTTAAACTACGTCCTTCCGACTTCAGATCACCCGTAAATTATTTCTTCTTTTATTTTTGTGATTTTATCTTTCGCTTTCAATGGGTTTTATCTTACTATTATTTATTTTTCCTTTCAAAAATTATTCACCCTGGTCTACGTACGGGACAGAATATACTAATACTTTTTAATTTAAATTTCGCGCGAAAGTCAATTTGTCGAAATATGTTTTTCTAGATTGGTATGACTGTCAGTGATAACCGTGTCAAATATCACATCAAAATAATCATTACTTTAGAAACGCTTGTCTTTCTGAAATAAATAAAGTGCATTCGGCGATTTTTTCAATGAGTGAAATTATTCAATAAGGAAGTTCCATTAAATTTTGTATGCGGAATAAAATTTTTGGTGCGGAAACGTTCAGAATGTTACAAAAGTCCCTCGGTGAAAATTGTTTGTCGCGGGCAAGTGTTTTTAATTGGCACAAATCAAAAGAATTGAAAGAATTTGTGCCTTAGAATGGACAATTAACAGTCAGAAATCTTACTGGCATCGCTGGAATATCGGAAGAATCAGTGAAACCCATTTTGAAAGATCATTTGGGCTTAAGAAAACTGAAAACACACGGTTCCAAAATCCCTCAAGTTTTTCGGAAAACAGCTTCGCGTTAATGTCTGTGAAACAATACTTTTCGACTTCCAGGATGTCATGAAATGTAATATTACTGGCGATGAGGCTTGTATCTATGCTTACGACCTGGAAACAGACGATTATTCCGCCGAATATCGTGGCAAAGCGGACCAAGAACGATTACTTTTATGGGGACTACATAGATTTAGTCTTACTATTTTTTGCTTATACGGTCTGCCAAGAAAGAGCGTGGTCGTGTTAATTTATAAAAAAAAAAATATTTTATGAAACTTTCATATTTATATACATTGTACACATTACAAACAATGATGCAATTTGGTCAATAATAAGTCCAGTCACCACCGGCGTCGATAATTGCCTGGCATTTCCGAGGCATACTTTCTACTAATTTGACGGCGTATTCTAGTGGCAAGGATCTTCAGATCCGACGAATTTCGTAAGACAACTGCTTCAAAGTGTATGTGCGTCTTCCACGAAGCTTCTGTTTAATATATGCTCACGCATTTTCAATAGGGTTTGCATCGGGCGACTACGACGGCCAAGAACGATCCAATGTAACGATGCCAGATTGAGTTTTCCACTGAGTACAGAGCTTGCTGTGTTGTTTAGGATCATTGTCCTCTTGCAGAATCCAATCTTAATTTTTTCTGATGAACCATCGTTTGGCAGATAGCAGTAAAGCCTTTTTGTAGATTTTTATCATTTTCTTGGCATTTAGGTGCTACAAAGTGCCGAATCCCTGCTTTGAAAAGCAGCCCCAAAGATGCCGCTTTATTCCATGTTTTACGATCTGCTGAACAAGCCTATTGGGGGAAGTTGACCAGGCTCGCGTGAGGACAGAACGTGCCCATATAAAACATTCATCAGTAAAAATGACATTTTCAAAATCTCTATGAATATTCCCACGTGCCTAAGCGAGTCGCTTTGTCACAAGTTTTTCAGTCAACAGAGACTTCTTCATTGTGTTGCGCCATTTCAGATAATGAGTATGAAGAAGGGTTCGGATAGTTTCGTAGGATATATCTAAACCTTTTGCCATTAATTTTGCTTGTCCTTACCGCAGTGTTAAAGCAGGATTCCGCGAAAATAGATTCACTATTCCTTTTTCATCTTTTTTGTTCACTTTTCCTATCGAACCACGTTCTTGTAAATCATCGACATTTTTAGGCACTTTATATCGCTGTATCCACTTCTGTACAAATGACTTCGACTTTCTCATATATTTAGCAGCCGCTGATTGCTACATTTTGGGACCTTTCGGGTGGATACAAAGGAACACAGCCTCGTAGCGCGACGCGTACTTAGCAACCTTTGTTGACAATGCATCAAGGACAAAGCTTCCCTCTATCGGCTCACGAAAGAATTAGAGCGAAATCTTTGACAGTAAAAATATATTTCTCCTTTTACAAATGTTAGCTTGCCTGTTATAATGCTTTTAACTTACCAAAAATATACTCGAAATAATATCAGCGGCAATTTTTGCATGCGGTGGATCCTCTTTAGCCGTTCCAGCCGGCTGGAGGTTCCACAACAAGCATGTCTTCAATAAATCAACCAATGCGGCACAATAACGTTCTGCAGTCTTTGTCTCACGTATGCAAGAGAGCACACGAGTAACGCAAATCTCCACCACCGACTGATCATTATTGTTTTTGAGGTAGTCCGGATGTGAAATGATCGGACTGATGTCGGAGAGCTGTTTTTTTTTTTGGGGAAATGAAAGATATTATTATTTGTCTAAGCTTTCAACGAATACCATAAATAAATATATATGTACGAGTATAAGTATAGTTAATTGATATCATTAGTAGCTTACCACTTCGCTGATGTCGTTGACGATTTCCGAATTTGGTACCGAAAAAAGATCGCCAGCACGGGATAGATCACGTTTGGAAAGTACTTTTGTGAAGAGCTCGTGCATTTTACTGTTGTATTATTTTTCGATTTTTTTTCTTTTGAGTCGGAGTATTTAAGAATTGTCTTTTTTGCTTTTGATGTGATCACAATGCTTGTGAAAGTGGTAATGGTTTGCTCTCATATGCGCAAACATATACATGCACGTACACACAACTTATAAGAGTCCTATTTATGTGCATATGTATGAAGGTAAGTACGTGTATGGTGTGGCCTTAGTTAGTTCAGTCTATACATTATTAGGCAGCGATCACCGAAACGGCGATGAGCACATTTAGCACTCTTTAATCCCCTCTGCGACGGGACTGTAATGGGAAAAAAGAATAATACAATTAGCAAAAAATAAAAAATCACTTGCACAGAACATTTAATGTCCACAGACGAATTTTAAATAGATTTCGTTCGAAAATAGTTTTTCAATGAGTTTCTACATTCGCACACAATTTCGATATTGCTAATACTTGCGTCTTCTTTTTCTTCAAATACGCGTGTGAGTGCGTGAAATTTATATCAATTCACTAACTTCAAGCTTTTATAGTTTATTTGTGTCATTACTTTGTTTCGAGTTCAACAGGTCCACAATTTCACGGCTCCTCTTTAGCCCAACAGCAATGGTCGAATGTGACGTTACAACAATATGTAAACCATCTAACTTCGTTTCTACAAGCAAGTTCACATTCGCTTTTCAGGTGAAAGGTATATTGTAACTGGCCGTCAATATCCCGCTCTACCCCGCCCGACACTCTTTTGGCACATACCGCAATTAATTAGGTTTGAAATAGGTATTCAAGAATAAGCATATTCGCTGGATGTTTTTCCTTAACTACACTTACTTTGTTGTTGTTACTTTTATTTATTTTCTATTCTCCACTTTGTCGTTATTTGTAACACTTGCAATTTTTTTCGCTGAGGTAATGAAATTCTTGTGTAAAGAATGCTTTCTGCAACTGGTATTGGGGGTTCCCCACAGCTGGTACATGTTAAAAAGTTAATTAATTCAAACAACAAATTATATGTGCTCTGGTATTCCGGGTATTCCGTTGGGTCTAGTGATTTGAAGTTTAGATAAGCCCTAGTGAACTTACTGGCGCTTAACATCTTTTTACTGTCGGTGGGGTAGTAGGGGAAGTTGGATATATCGATTTAATATGAGATAAGGCATATGTCAATCTCTTCATATAAATGATAGTCGTACACGCTTTTTTTTTATAAAAACCTGAAGTTTCGTGGTGAAATCTACTTTAAGATACATTTTATACATCGCTATGTAATTGTTAGATCTTTCTTAATACTCGTATTTTATTCTTGGAATAGAACTAGTGTGGTTAACGTGTTAAAACCCCCCGCGGTTTATTAGTATCGGTTCAGCTATTCAAATCAGTGTCGGTAAATATCTTGTATGTAAAGTGCGAAGTGCAATATCGATCTAAATCTGTGTATGTTTCGATTTAAAGATACAGGAAATGTAATGGGAACATACTTCTTGCTCTAGCTAAAGAGGGTATATAAAATCATTTTCGATAGCTTTGAATGAAAGATTATGGATTGGAGATTCGGTATGTGGTTATCTCGTCTCCGGGAAAAGAGAATCGGAAAACTTTTTATTTCTTTCCATTTTCGAAGGAATGGAATGAAGTTGGCTTGGAGTTTATTGCTGACTTTGGTAGTTATCATTATTGTATAACAAAATATTGTGCTTTATCATTAGTCCTACAAGAATTGAGAAGATATTTCAAATGTTCAAGTATTACGTGTAGATTTCAACAGTCAGCAACCGAAAGGTTCCATCTGTTTTATATTTTGGCTCTCTAAAATTGGTGAATTTTCTCAACGAAAAGTGATCAAATCATAATACCAACATACTAGTGTGCCCAAAAAATAAGGTTTGTATTTAACTGCGCGCGTCGAAGGATTTGGAGAATTATTTTTTTTTTAGGCTGATAGTACTGTCAGTCACATTTACGTCAAATTTCATCTCAAAATATTCATTAGTGTTTGAGATACGTGTCGTTTTGGGAGCTGCTAAAAGTGAGTTTTTCGTTTCTTGCGATGTCGAAATTTGTTGAGCAAAGAATTTGCTTTAAACTTTGATTACGGAATCAATTTTCTGCTGCGGATACGTTGAAGATGGAGCAGAAAGCCTTTGGTGATGAGGCTATGTCTAAACAAAATGTTTACAAGTGGTATAGTGAGTTCCAAGCCGCCCGTGAACGTGTCGAAGACGAAGAGCGTCTAGGGCGACCATTAACCTCAACCGACAAAGCTCACGTTCAACAAATCAAAGATTTGGTGTTGAAAAACCGTCGATTAACAATTAGAGACCTTGCTGATGAAGTTGGCATATCGAAAGGCTCAGCCAATACCATTTTGAAGGATGTTTTGGGCCTCAAGCGCGTCAAATCTCGACTGTTACCGAAAACATTGAATTTTTTGGAAAAAAGACGCCGCGTTGAAGTGTGTGAAACGATGCTTTCCGACTACCAGGGTGTCATGATAAGAGGATGTCATGGCATTTTAACTGGCGATGAGACTTGGATCTATACTTACGACCCCGAAACAACCGATCAATCGAGCGAATATCGTGCCAAAAGAGAACCGAGACCAAAAAAATCGCGCCAAAGTCGTTCAAAAATCAAGGTCATGTTGACTGTTTTCTTCGATTGTCGTGGTGTTGTGCATTATGAATTCCTTCCAACCGGTCAAACAGTCAACAAGGAATATTATTTGAACGTTATGTGTCGTTTGCGTAATGCTATCTGCCTAAAAAGGCCGGAATTGTGGAATGACAATTCTTGGTTTTTACACCACGATAATGCACCATCCCATACTTCCCTCGTAATTCGTGATCATTTCGCCAAAAACTCAACCCATATCGTTCCGCAACCACCGTATTCACCTGATCTGGCGCCGTGCTATTTCTGGCTGTTCACCAAGCTCAAAAGACCTCTCCGGGGACACCGTTTTTATACGATAGAGGAGATTCAAGCCGCAGGGAAGACGGAACTGAAGGCCATCCCGGAAAGTGACTACAACCAGTGTTTCGAAGATTGAAAAATCCGTTGGCATAAGTGCATTGCATCGGGAGGGGATTACTTTGAAGGGGGTGAAATTGATTTGGAAGAATAAATAAAGAATTGTCACCTTATTTTTTGGGCACAGTAGTATATAGGACAAGTAAGTAAGAAATCGAAATGAAAGCAATAATATATAAAAGTTGTACTTCCCTAACTTGAATCACCATAATCCATAAAAAAACTTAGGGGTAGTATCGACTTGATTTTATATATATTTGCCAATATTACCTTCTACTAACATGCCATATACTAATAAAATATTTCCTGAAGTTCATTAAGGTAAAATCACCAGTCTTAAGGAGTAAAATCACCCGGATGTTATCTGTTTGTTATATGGGGGCTAAGTCAAATTTTCGCCCAATTTTGCACATTCTAGGCACAAAAATACACTGATATGTTGGCCGATAAATGCGGTATAAAGCTCCGCGGGAGTTAGAAAATTGTTGTGTTAGGTATATGGGGGCTAAGGAAATATTGACACGATTCAACTTATTTCTGAATTTCAATTTTGTATCTGACACATTGATCGAAATTTGCGGTATAAACTCAACTACTGGGGTCCTGGGTACAAGGGTCCAAATATTCGGTACCTTAGGACTTGAACCGTTTTTGTTCGACCCCAGCGGTTATAAGGCTGTCTAAGGCAATCTCGAAGGTTAAGTTTAATGTGTCCATGGTATTTAGTTATTCATTTATCGCGCTCTAAGTAGTTTTTATCAGTACTATTATCCTCCGATTTCATCCGCTTTCACATAGCAATATTACATAGTAATAATTCTTTTAAGAATTATCCTATCTATCTCGCTTAGGTTTTGGATAAGATAACAGATCAATGGGTAAAGTTAAACATTCAAAAAAGTCTACTTTTGAGAGGTGTATCGGCGTCTTATCTCTGCTGAATCCTTGTCTGTACATCTTATTATCCAATTTGACGTGTGAACGTCACGATTGTGAGCCGAAGCTTAAAAAAAAATTAAAAAAAATGAAAAACTCCTAAACTGAAATATAGCGCCCTTACTAAAAATCTGAATGTGTTAACGAGTTAAAATAAATTGGAATACACTCACGAATTTTTTTCAGTGCTTACAACTTGCTTTAGATTTGCAAAATACCTTGAGGGATTAACACATACTGGAAGTGGATTTAAATGCTTTCCTATTGTTAGTACATACTGAATTACATAAATTAGGTGACTGTGACAATGAGAAATTTTATGCGTACATAAGATGGTTAGGCGTTTACCTAAAGTACAACTATGAGCAAAAAATACTAAGACTTTGTTCAAAATTTTATTTTTTATTTATTTAAATATGACGTGTAAATAAATTTACCGACAGACTAGGAACTAAGGGAACTGGTGCTTAGGCTTTCGTCCCAACAAAATTTTAAAATTTTAATTAATCCTAAATCTATGTCGAAAAACTCACGAAGAATTAACGCAGTATGCGACGGTGCATTGTCGTGGTGCAAAAACAAAGAGTTGTTGGTTAATAATTCTGGCCTCTTTAACGAATAGCTTCGCGCAAACGACGGTGTTATAATCAATCAAATAGTATTCCTTGTTGACAGCTTGGCCGGTCGGAAGGAGTTCGAAGTGCACCACACCTCGATAGTCGAAGAAAACTATCTAACTATTGACGTGGATTATTCGGCAATGGCTCACATTTGTCACCATATTCGGCCGATTGATCGTCTGTTTGCGGGTCGTAGATCTAAGACTCATCGCCAGTAATAATACTTTTATGACATCCTTGTAGCCGGAAAGCATTGGTTCACAGACGTTAAGGCGACGCTGTTTTTCGAAAAAAATAGTAACTTTCGCATAAATCCACTGATCCTTCCGATATTCCAACGACGCCAGTAAGATCGCTGACTGTTAATCGTCGATTCTCAGGCATTAATTCCTTTATTTTATTGGATAATAATTTTTGTCAAAATTTTTGAAGATACCTCGGCAAATGAAAGAGTTTTCAATAGAAGCACGTGATTCCGATCGTTTAGGTTGTGTTTCAGCTATATGCTATAGTAGTCCGATCTAAACAATTTCATCAGAACTGTGGCGATACTTTACTTTGGATAATAATTTATTCAAACTTTCATGAAGTAAACTTGACAATTAAAAGAGTTTTCAAACAAGGATTTGTGTTTGATCGGACAGTTGCATGGTAGCTATATGTTATAGAAGTAGGCAAAAAGCCGCCTTAAATTTATTGAAGATTTCTTGTAAAATAAAAAAAAAAAAGTTCTCTATAAAACACTTTATTGTGATTGTTCACTTTGTATGGCTACTCTATGCTGTAGGCGTCCGATATCCGCCGACAAATGAGCAGCTTCTTGGGGAGAAAGTGAGGTGTGCAAAATTTCAGAGGATAACTCAAAAAATGAGTAATTCTTTCAAGCATATATGGGACAGAGTTACGGACTAAATCGATTTTCTAGGATCTCGATTTTTTGTTCTGGGTGTTAACAAATTTTATATACCATGTTGAAGAATAAAAATAATTAAGACAAGTTTCAATTAGATACATTAGTGAGAAGTGAGCTTCTTTACTAATGGGTCAAAGCTTAGGGGGAAGGGTGGTGGAGGAGTTTACTGTCAAGAGCTCGCTATCAACTCCAGCTTCAGACTTCCTAACTATTGTGTGTCAGTGTTTTCCTGGCCGAAGTTGCAATCATTAAGGTGGCGGATTTACTCCTCTGGAGTGTAGTCCCTTTCAGAGAAATGACTTCACTCAGATAGTAGAGCGGCGATACTAGAGTTGAACTCCTTAACAGTGCGTGTTGGGCTGGTCAAAGAGTGGCTAACCTTGCTATCAATAGTATCGAATGTCTTTGTAATAAGACTGGTATGGGTGCCAGACCACGGCGGAATCGCAGGAAACTGTAAAGCTTATGAGCTCGGTGCTCCTGTATCCTCTTATGTTTTACTACCAGATAGCTGAGCTTCGCGAAAGCTTGGTCAACGCTGGACCACCATCGGTACAGGCGCTATCGCAAAAGCGTTTGGCCTATGATCCATCGCAACAGATCTAGTCATCTCTTTGTCCTCATTAAGGCTAGCCTTTCCCAAGTTGTGTGGCGTTTAACAGGCCCACGCCTTATTGGCATCCATGCAGTAGAGCTGGGAATCCTGCCGGGCACCGTCTCAAGAAGCTGTATTGAAGCAGATGAGCTGGAACGGCAATTAACGCCTATGCAAATTTGTAGTGGCTACTTAGAATACTTATTTAAAATCTGAATCAGAATACCTAACTTAATCTCAAATCTGCGTGTTAAATTAAAAGTGGCATATGTTCATAAAGCAATTCGCAAATTGCGTTTGCGTGTGTGTTAGTGCAAATAGAGTTACATAATATTGGCGATATCAGTGCTGGAGTCGCTGTATGAACTCGGCGATCAACGCTTCATGCACAAAATACATTCAATTTATTAGTCGACGTAATACGATACAAAGGAGTTAAACATGAAACATACATACATGAACACATATACACACACACTTTTTCACGTCTGCAATCTTATAATATAAACATACACATGCATATACGTACATATGTAGTGAACAAAAATCGAACGGCCATGGGTTCGTATTGGAGAAATAACCGGATCGATTGAGAGTCAGTCAGGTTGGTAATCGGACAGGCGGGGAAACCAGCTTCGAAACCAGACGCGGAGACGCAACAATGCTTCCTGCTTGGTGGCATGCCAGTCGGCCGTCTTGTTGCACATTTGTTGCGTAGATGTTAATGTGCAACACACATGCACACCCTTGCTGCAAGTAATAAATGGCTGTTTTTGTTGCTACTAATCACGCTTGCGACAAAAGAGAGGCAAGCAACAGCTGCACATGAATATCTTATATAAACGGCAATTTCAGTTATGAACTTATAGCTCACACAGAGTTGTAATTGCAAAATTATAACTGCTTTTGGCGTTTTGTTATTGGCTGGAAATTTTTTGGATAACTTGTAAAAATTTATTTTGTGAAATGTCATTTCGGAAAAAGCAAAAATATGGACCACTAATTATGGTTAACATTAAAGTGTTAACTTAGCCCGCCTTCAAACGGATGTTCTTCGGCTACCCAGAGTATACTTGGTATATTTTGAAGAAAGAGGACAAACATGTCTCTAAAATAATACAAAAATGTTGAAAAATGCCACATAAATGTTGGAAGATATCGCTTTAGATGTTCCCTATGTGGAATAATAGCTCTCTGGGAGCACTGCTAAGAAAGCCGGTATAAGGAAACTGTGGGACGACGGCGTTTCAAGCTCCTTACGTATAGCTACAAACGAAACCATTGGTTTTCGAAAAAGGCAAAAGAACATCTAATGCGATGAAATGTGTCATATCGCAGAAAAGAGAAAACAGACTGTCTATCTCCCAACGTTATAATCGACCACAATACGTGCGAGATGGGATAGATACGGAGAGTTGAAGAGGGAAGCGAGATGAATTTGCAGACAAAAAAAAAGAGAAGCCCAAATGCGTAAGTATGAAGAGCTTGACAAGTTGGCCGACAGGGGTAATGCTCGAAAATTCTACGAAAATTTCCGCGAATAACAGAAAGTTTCTAGATCGGAGCATACTTTTGTAGAACCCACCAGAGGTGATCTAGTCACTGATGCCCAAAGCATACTGAAAATATGGAGGGAACACTTCTACAGCCTACTAAATGGCAATGAAAGCATAACACCGGAAATGGTGAACCCACTTTCCCAATCGATGACCTTCTTTCCTTTGTTCGAATAGCAATTACCCGTCTGGAGAACAATAAAGCGGCGTGGCCGATGGATTGCCGGCCGAGCTATTCAAATACGGCAGCGATGAACTAATAGAGAGCATGCATCAGTTTCTTTGTAGATAATGGTCAGACGAAATATGGCTGAGGATTGGAATTTAAGGGGGTATTCTACTCTAGAATTTTGAAAAACTCGATTTTTTCATATATAAAGTTTAGACTTTCAAAAATATGACCTTGGAAGGATTTTTCAAAATTCGACTTATTTTTGGAGATACAACCGATTTTGTGAGGTGGCGTCCGTGTTCACGAGAATTGTCTCCTAAACTTTAAACGCGTTTTTCTCGAAACTTCTTTTTTCCACAAGGTACCGGCATTATCTCAAGTTCTATACAACCGATTTACTTGAAATTTTGTGTGAACCTTCTTTATGTAATCTTTTATTGTTCCTACCAGCATCGTGTCAAAATTTTTGTTTTTAATATTTTAAAAAAATTCAAGAATTAAAAAAAAAGCGTAAAAAATGATTTTTATTTTCAGGCAGTCGCCATTTTTCAAAATTTTTTTTTTCGTGTTCCCGGACTATAACAGCATCCTTACTGATTAAGAATTCCTTGTGATTTTTTTTTTTTCAGACCAACAGGAGAATCAGGAACAATGTCACCAGGATGCGCCATTTTTTTTACACCTGTCTCTACCCTCCCTCTAATTATTGTAAAGTTTTTTCTATATTCTTAAGATATCAATAAAAACACCATAATTCAGCATGTGCAAAATCTTGGAAAAGACCCGTGAAAAGAGGATCGACTCACACCACCTTATCGTCGATTTTAAAGTCAACTTTCAAATCAGTGTTAACTTTATTATAACGGTTAACGGGGATACATGTAGAAAGTGCTGGCAAGAAGCTGGAACACCTTATCTACTACCTATCTGGCCTTATTTATAACTCGGATTAGATATTTAGGAGCTTCATAGTTCAAGGGACTGCATAAAATATCAGAATTAAATATCCAGTCATGCACAATGTAAATTTCAGCTCGCATTAAACTGAATCTTCATCTGGGATGGCATAGCATCTGGGCTAAGTAAGGCATGGCATCCAGCCATTATAACCAAACTTCGCTCGTTTATGTAAATGCTTAAAAATATTTTTAAAAAATTTACTCTAAAATACATCGTCACTATATAACCACTTATCCTCCACCTTTTCTGCTTTCCAAAGAATATACATACATACAAGGTCTGTCGCAAAAGAAACAGAACTTTTTAAATATAACTGTTTCTGGTGGCGCCACCTATTGGTGGGTATATGAAATAAAAAGTTTGATCTCTTGTTGACATTTCGTTAAAATTTTAAGACAATTGAATATCTACAATCGATGTTATCGATCAAAAAGTGACAGCAGCTTTTGGTGATCGGTCGTAAAATGCATTTTGAACAAAGAGCAAATATTAAATTTTGTTTTAAACTTGGGAAAACGTTTACTGAAACATTTCAAATGATGAAAAAAGTTTATGGTGATCAGTGCCTATCCCGTAGTAATGTGCGATTCCAGAAGTCAAAAATAAAGACAATGCTGATTTGTTTTTACGATTTCGAGGGTATTTCACACCGATAGTTCGTCCCACCTGGTCAAACGATTAATGCTGTGTTTTACCTTGGTGCTATGAAGCGTCTTTTGTCACGCATTCGTCGTGCTGCACCACAATACTGTGAGGCAGGGTCCTGGTGCCTGTTGCACGATAATGCGCTGTGTCATCGGTCGCCGCTTGTCACTGATATTTTGACAAAAAACTCCGTATTAACCATTAATCACTCACCCTGCTCACCTGATATGGCACCTTTGATTTTTACCTATTTCGAAAACTTCATTTGCCCATGAAAGGACACTGGTTTAAGGACATTTCAGCTATCCAAAAGGCGACGACCGATATTCTCAAGAGCATTCCCAAAAATGACCTTAAACACTCATTTGAAGTGCTAATTGACCGGGATAAACGCTGTATCGAAGCACAATGAAACTACTTTCAATAAAAGAATATAACTTTTGAAAAATATAAATTTTTTGTTGTTTTTTTAACAGTCCTGTTCTATTGGGTTTCAATAGAAAAATATTTTTCTGGTGACACCTTACAGATAAGACTTGCATTGCACATACACAGGTCTCACTTTAAAGCTTAGGCGTGGATTTTCCCATGACAAGCTGAATTAATTAATAAACGGTTTTGCGTAACAAATCGAAGAAACTCAATTTAGAGATAAGTACTTTTTAATTAACACTGATTTACACGCGACGAATTGGTGGGAACACATTTAATATTTAAATTAAGCGCTGCATTAAAAGAAGATAAATGGGCTTGTGAACAAAAGGCCTTGAAAGCAATACCAGTATTGGCTGGAATGGATGGCAGAAAATAATTTATGAATATAAGAATATAATGAAAACAACAACTAAATTAAATTACCAAAAACAAAAAAAAAACAGCAAAGCCGGCAAAATTGAATAACCAAACTGAAAAAATAAAATAAAATAAAAGTTCGCTCTTAATGAGTAGAATACCAAAATATGGCAATAGCAATAAATGCAAAGCTAAATATTGCAGCGAAGCGTTTATAAATCTGTCACTTCACACATACTCACATATATTTATAGCTCCATTTGTGCTCTTATGCTCTTATGCAAACTGATTCCGGACAAAACGGCAGGTAAATATGAGAGTTATACTTGTGTAGGTTCAGTGAAAAAATCAAAGCAACATAAGAAATAAACAATAATAATTAATTTTATAGAGCAAAATTTTTGGAAGAAAAGAGTAACGAGAATTCTGAAAAGTTCTCAAAGAATACCTCATTTGAAAAGTTACGCTCAGCAGTATGGTTGTTAAGAGAGACTCTACTGATATTGTCTAGTATATTTCAGAATATCGTTGTATATATCATACATACATACGCAAAAATATATGTACATATACAATATTCACTGTTTACTCTTTTGGGAATATAGTCAGTAGGAAATTCGACGAGTTATGAAGAGATTTTTTTGTTTAATTTTAGTAACAACGAGCTGTTGGGAATAAGAAAACAAAGAGCGCCACCCGAGCACGAGCGGAACAGTTTCTTCTTCTTTTCTTCTCTCCCCTTCGCTAACGGAACGCGGTTTGGGCGACAAAAACGGACCCCGTCTAAGCATGCACTTTTGGCAAAAAAAAGTGAGAATGACTGGTTTACTGAACGTCGTAAATAAAGGCTATTTCTTTCCGATTTTGAGTTGCTAAAATCGAAAATGTTGTAGTCAAGGAGTGAAGGGCCACATCAGCAACATTTACTAAAAATACAAAAAAGCTGTATGTGATGAAAAACTTTAGGATTGAAATTCCTAAGCAGGATACCCTTAAATACCCCACAGACCTTTTAGCACATCAGTCGCAAATTTTTCTTTCAGTTTTGTTGAGTAGTGTAATTAACCTTCTATAGGAAGGCCACAAATAAAAGTAACTTCACAAAAAGTCACGAAAACTCATTAAAATATGTTTGGTGACTGTAAAACGAAATCGAGTGAGTTAAATAGCATCACAGGCATCTCAGAAGAATGCGTCATTGACAAATAACTGTTTTCTATAGGACTCGTGGTTTTGGCGGAATTTGAGAGCCAGTTTTAACGCTTAAATATTTAACAACGCTCCACTTCTCCTTCTTCCCGAACTCAGATCGTCCGTAAATTATTTTTCTGTTAATGTTTGTTTTTTTGTCTTTCGTTTTCGATTAGTGTCGACCCGCTATGAATTTCTTTCTTTTTTTCATTTTCAAAGGGTTCTGTAAAAGTTTAGAAGGAGAATATTGAGAAAAATAATTAATAGGCTCCTCACCGTTCGAATTCGCCAGATTTGGCTTCCAGCATTTGCCTATGTAGATGCTTATTCTGCCGAATAATAATTTCATACTTTCTTTGACAAATCACGCGTGGGTTGTGTCAAGCTGTCATGTTATTTTTGTTCAGTATTGCTTGGCATTTCATCATGTAAAATCATACGCCTGAACAACGTTTACAAATCGTTCAACTATACTACGAAAATTCACATTCCTTAAAGAATGTGTTCCGCGTGCTTCGCTCAACTTTTTTGGTCAACGTAATCGGTGCGCTGAGTACTATTCGCCATTCTATCACCTATCTTCAGACCCTGCATTCATTATTGTATAATATTCGATCGAATAGACCACGTTCAGCAAGCAGTGAAGAAAATGTAGCTGGCGTCGATGACAGAGTACACGAAGACCGTGAAGAGTCGATTCGGCGCCGTTCGCAACCACTCGGACTGTGATATGGAGTAATTTAGCACATTTTATGTTGAGATCTTAAATTGAAAGCGAAAAAAATACAATTTGTGTAAGATTTGAAGCCACTCGAATCGACATCACGTCGCTCTATGAACTCTTGGAAAGTTCCAAGATAATGCGACGTTTTCGAGCCAAATTTTGTTCAGTGTTGGGGCTTATTTCTGGTTCAATGGCTATGTAAACAGATAATATTTCCCCATTTGGACGAATAGCAACCTGAATACATCCAAGAGGTACCGTTTCAACCAGAAAAAAAGAACGGTTTGGAGTGGTTTGTGAGGCGGTGAAATTATCGGTCCATATTTTTTCAAAAATGATGTCGGTGAGAACGTAACCATCAATGGCCTATTTGACGCCTGAAATTGAAGCTCGATATTTGGTTTCAACAAGACGGCGCCACTTCTCACCACATCGTATTACTCAATGGATTTATTGAGAGAACACTTCGGTGAACAGATAATTTCACGTTTTGGGCCAGTCGTCTGGTCACCAAGTTCGTGTAATATCACACCGTTAGACGTTTTCTTGTGGAGATGTGAAAAGTCTAAAGCCTATGTTGATAATATTGCTTCGATTTAGGTCTTGCAGCATAACACCATGCATGTGATTCGCCAGTTATCAGTCGAAATGGTCGAACGAGTCATCGAAAAGGGAATGAAACATCTGAGACTTAGCCGCGGTCAACATTTGAAAGAATGTTCTTTCGAATGATAATAAACTTTCCCCAATAAATTTTTATTTTCTGGGTTTTTCTTAAAAAATAAAGTAGGGAACTTCGAAATGAATCACGCTTTACTTACTTACTTTGGTGAATGTTTTAAAAGCCGTGGTTTTCTATTAAGTTTTGAGTTAGTGTAACTTTGAATTTAGTTTCTAACTCCTTTAAATGTCGAATTTTTAGATAAACCAGTCAAATATAGTTCGTGCAATTACTAGCTATGCCGTTTCTTCGAAAACAGTCAACACAAATAAAATATCATATTTTGTACAAGATTTTCCTGCAGGGTCAGCACAAAGTGTGAACATATCTCACCAATACTAACACAACATTCGGCAGTTACTAATATTCAGTGGCAATGCAGACACCTGAGGGAATTTGCTTACCTGTCACCTCACGTATTGTGTCTGTGTGTGTGTACAAATAGAAGTATGCGTGCGGCAGCCACATTTGTGTGAGCGAGTGGGATGACAAAAGCGTTTAAAGCAAGCAGTTGAGATGCCAAGCATGCATACAATAAACATATGTCATATATTCATATAAATATGTACGTACATATACAAATTAGGTGAAGAAGCGGCTGGTTGAATTAACAAATTTGTATACCTTCGATGGCAGTGATTAGTAAAACCTCAATTAAACTGATTATGTGAAAATGGCCGAGTGTTAAGCGGCAAATTGGACTGATCTTGTGGAGCAAAATATTGAAATTATACAATTTCTGCACAAATTAAAAATATTTTTTAAGTTTCTCAATTTTGTTTGCACAAAAGTTGCATTTGACGGAATTTGCATTACAAAATATATTGCACATTAATATTGTACATTGTACATTGTGCACGTGTGCATTTGTTTGTGTTTGACAGTGCAACAGTGCATAACGGTAATTTGTTACTTACCACATATGCAAGCAGCACCAGCACATAAGCTATTGCTTACATGCTGGCGACTGAAGCGTGTTGGTGGTTGCCACAAAAAGGCCAACAGCTGTTTGGGCCGCCAAACGCTCGCGTTGCAGAACACGCGTACACTGTGCGATCAGTGAACTGGTGGTCAGAGCAGCAGCGCTGTGTAAAGTATGTGTGTGTGTTGTGTGAGGGAAACGCGGATTTGTAGCGGTTAGGTTAGCAATTGGACGCTGGTTTAGTTGGTTTGAGATGGTGATTGAATGGAACGAGTTAAGATTTGATGCGTTGGATTGTGCGCTGCGGACCGGTTGGCTGGCTTTTGACGGACACTACAGTGGCGCGCTTGTATGGCAAGTGTTTGTGCTGCTTGCATATACTATAAATATGTGCGTTCACTCGTTGGTCTGCGCGAACGTTGGTAATACTACGCGCACATGCGCAAGTGCTCTACTTGTATTTGTTGGTTTTCTGTTTTTGGTAGTTAAATAGTTGGTTTTTTAGTTGAGTGGTGGGGTTTATTGTTGCAACGTAAATGCAGCGTGTCGATAAATATTTGATCATGTACATATGTATGTACTGAAATTATGGTTATATAGGCACATATGTACATGCATATTATCATCTAAAATGCAAAATAACGTAACATTACTTTTCATAACTTTACAGGCGCAGGAAAAACGATATAATAGAAACCACTCAGATTGAAACAAAATTTGAGTTTTGGTTATAAAGTGGTTGTATATTGGTTATGTATTGGTTATATATCGGTTATTATATATGATAGCAGTTTTCGTTTTTTTTTTGTTTTGATGATATGTTGCTTTGCATTTTAAGTGACTATACATATGTATGTAGACATGTGGTTTTAAGTGTGTATATGCCAAACTATGCTGCAATTGCCATAAACTTACATGCATTTCTTTAAAAATATTTACTTTCATGCTTTATATGCATAAATATGTAGATATGTATGTATATATGGTGAAACTGGTATCGCCAACTATTTATTAACAATTAATTTTTTTTTGCTGTTCACGTTTTTAAGCAAAATCTGATTTGAGTTATCAAGCCATGTATATATATATATGTATGTATGTACACCTACTCATACAAACGTGATATATGGAAATATACTCATAAGCACACACATACATATACGAAAAACTCAACACATTTAACATATGTTATGTATGTAGGTTTGTATGTATTAATACACTAGGAAGCGGCGATTTATATCTTGAGCATGACGATTTTTTGTTGTAGCTGTTGTGCGCGGTTGATGACGACGATAAATTTTGTTTTATTTACTACTGCCATTTCTGCAGGTAAACTTGCACACGTATTTATATACATATGTACATACAATCACATACAAATATATATGTGTGCATGTAAGTTTGCTTCAACATTTGCACATTTCGATTAAAATATATTTTAATATAAAATTAAGTGTTAATATATTTATATATTGCACTATTGATACATATCGTCACCTAAAATATGAAATAACGTAACATAACTTTTCATAAGTTGACAGGGGAAGGAAGACAATTTTATAGAAACCACTTAATTTGAAAAAAAAAAATTTGAGTTTTGGTTATATATTGGTTATATAGTGGTTACATATTGGTTATGTATTACTTATATAGTGGTTATATATTGGTTATATCTGACAGCGGATGCTGAAAATTTAATGCTACATACATATATGTAGTATGATGTAGTGTATCGTAAGCAATAAAAAACTCAATTTCGATATTTTTGATGTTACGATGTTTTGCATTTTAGCTGACGATATATACATATGTATATATATATTTTTTTGCTTTTATTTTTATATATTTATTTTAAATATTATTAAATATTATTTTCAAATATTATTAAATATAATTTTTTTATTAATAACTGTTATCACATATATTTTATATAGCATTGTACCTTATCATTTGCACTGTTTTCGCGATCTTCACCATAAAAATGCACAATTTTTTGCTCAGCGCATTTTTTCCAGCTCGAATTTCAAGCCGTAAACAAATTTTTATTTTAGCCAAAAACACTCAGAGTGCAGCAGAATGCACGAAAACGACAAACGCACACACGTAAGCATAAACACATGCACACAACAAAAGCAACGATAACTGCAGTTGCACTTCATTTGTTTTGCTGCAGCGGCAACTTTGTCATTTGCGCTGATATTGCGAATTTTTGTTATTATTTGTGTAACAAATCAGCAGCAAGATAGACGTGCATAAATGGAGCTACTAAAAAGCAACAACAAAAACAACAACAGGCTTCTTTAAATTGCACAAAAAATGTCACCGCTGTGGCGTTATTCAACACATGAAACAACAACAAAGGATACAGGCAATAAGTTATAATAAGGAAATGATTAAAATATGCGCGTAGTTATTCGTTTGTGATTTTTTTTTCACGGCACCACCCAGTCCGGTTAGCGCTGTTGTACCAGTTTTGTTCAGTTGGTTTCTTTTTTAACAACTTTTTTCTGTTTTACTTGCTGGTTTAGTACCTAGCGCCATAAAATTTAATGCCTTCACTCGCTCAGTCACTCACGTATTTTGTTCTTTGTCACTTTTTTGTGTAGTATTTTTTTATTAAACTTAAGATTCTTTAATTTCTGCAACTCTTGTGGTTTATATACTTGTTTTTTTCTTTCATTTGCGACTCATTTATCTGCGGACTTTGATGATGGTGGCCAAAATACTTAAAAATAAGAACAAGCCAGCCATCGACGGCGCTGGTAACGCATCAGCAATACAAACAAGTTCATTATTCTTCGCTTACTTGTTGTTTTGCGTTTTGTTTCACTTCACATTTGTTGTCGTTGTTGTTTTATTTATTCTTTTCCCCACTTATTTTATTCACCACCTTTGTCTGCTGGCTGCCTGGCTGGTTCTGGCCCGGCGGCGGCGACAACTTATTTATTGCTCACTCACTCACTCACACTCACTTGTTTGGTCACTAACAACAACTTACTTGTATTTTCACTGCCTGCCTGGTTGTTTGCAGACATCCGCTTATCGCCCGACGATCGAACAAACGCGAATAAGCCAACTTGTAGACTGATTTGAAGCGCCGCATCGTAAATGGCAGAAACCGACCGCTCAGCGCAGATCGCACCTCACTAACTTGTTCATTTGTCGTCGTCGTAGGCACTCGCGCCTCGACAATTGCCAAGTACTCAGCGCCGAGCAAGCAGCGGACTCTTATGGTAGCATGCATTCGTATATGTAGAGGTGGGAGCAGATAAATAGAGATCAGGGCCAAACGTTTGCTACCAGTTTGTTTTGTACCTCTCATTTCTAAAAACACACACATGTACACATATGTTTATCCACAAAATACCACCCTGTTGGAATTTTATTTTAGTATACTTGCGATAAAATCCGGAGATTCTAGTGAGGTGCATCCATCCTCTTGCTATTTTTAAACAAAATTAGGTTAAGTTAGACAGTTGAAGCCGTAGAACTTGAATACCAACAAAATTTAGTCCAACCTCAGTTGTCCAATGAGTGATTTTTGACTTTTGAAAATACTTTAATAAATATAAAAACAAGAAATTCTTTTAAAAATAACGAAGTGTTCATACAAAAACTTGATTTTGATCATTCAGTTGCATTACAGTAATATAGTCATATAGTAGTCCGATCTGGAAAATTTCCTCGGATACCTTAGTTTTGTCTTGAGCAATAATCTATATGCTATAGCAGTCCGATATTGCCGGATCCTACAAATGAGTAGCTGCTTGGGGAGAAAAGGACATGAGCAAATTTTCAGATCGATATTTCAATAACTGAGGGACTAGTTTCTGTATATACAAAAGCACTTTTATAATATGGGCCTAACTTCTTCTGCAAATTGCTGGTTCTGCGACAGGAAGCCTCCAAGAACACCTGCTAACTGACTGCTTAGCAGTCTGCAGACGTAGGATAAAAGCCCTTGGATCCATGCACCTGGCAGCTTGTTGGAATTTATCAATATGCTGGGCCTTAGACCTTAGTCACGGTGCAATCCTCATCTATCTTATCCCGTATGTATAGACAGACAGGCGGACAATTGAACATGACTAATGCAACTAAGCTCGGCGCGCTGGTTATTTTATATTTCAGGATTTGGCGACCCCAGTGTTGCAATCTGGAAACTAACAACTTTATTGTATTGTTTAATATTTTTGATATTATAGACCCTCAGAACGTTTTGATATACGAGCGTTATTTGTGTTGTTTACAGTTACTTAAAATATTCCTCTCGACCACAAAATGGAATTAAATCGCGCGAGTATGTTTTATAACTTTCGACGTGGATTATCTCAGCAACAATGCATCCATGAACTTAACTAAAGTTTTGGTGATTAAGCTCCATCCAGAACCAGTGTTTATTGGTTCAAAATCAGTATTAGTTCCGGAAACCATTGATTTTGTTCGTAAACTGTTATAACTAAAGGGGATCATTCAATATTCCATGAAAATTTCATTGTAAATGTTTCTTGAATTTTTTTTTATTTCCGTAAGAAAAAAATAAACTTAGAGGTCAACGTTTTTCCACGCCTAAAGAGCCGGTTGCTGAGTTTAGAAACCATGTTTTGGAAATACCTCCATCAGAGTGGCAAAAGTGGTTCAATGATTGGTTCAAATACAAGCAAAAGTGTATAGATCTTAAAAGAGAATATTTTGAAAAACAATTAAGAGATTTTGGATGATTAATATTTGTTTTTGTTTTTTTGTCCTGAAATATAAAAGGTAACCTACGCATATAATCTCCTTTCCGCTTCCTTTTGAGTGTTACAAACTTCGTTGTCTCGTCTAGCCAAGAACCTAGCGAAGTCCAGAGGATATTTAAAATTAATTTATAGTATACGTTACAACGTTGAAAACGAGAAAGAACTTTTCTACTTAATGGAATGGATAGTCATTATTTAAACCTATCAGCGCACAAGTGAGAACTTCTATAATACATGTTTTATAAATCCATGGACCATATCCAAAATGCTTACAAACAGCTCAGAAGAGTCAAGAAAGTCGATAAAAATTGCGAAATCTCTCCTTGCTGTGACTTCATTAAACATCTTTGTCAATAATCAACTAGGCGCAAATGCTATATTCTATCTACTCAAGGTGAAGCCCTTCGCTTTGAGTTCACATTCAGAAGGATTTCAGAGAAAATTTATTTTTTTCTTTAATGGACTCTTTCGTACGTTGATATTTTCCATCTAGGGTTTTTATGCTCATAAACGAAAAGATGTGACAAAAAGCTGGTGTCTGATAAGTAAACGCAACATTCACTCACCAACGATCTCTCACGCTCTCACTGAATCAAAGAGCATATTGCAGCAATGTTCCTTTATATATTCTTGTATTATTACCAATAAGCGCCGGTGGCAATTGGATAAATCATTCATTATACCTGTTATCTCTTAGTACCCACAAACACAGGTATCCCAACTGTGTGAGTAAACTCTCATTCATTTGTGAGTCTTTATGGCACTGCACCTAAATTGAATTCATGCTGACCGTTTGCCATTCATTCATGAAAACTGTATATGAAAAGAGGTAAACATTTTGTGTACCTTGAATTATGCCGGCAGCTCGTTTTATTGTCGTCTCTTAATGTTGAACTTTGTAGTTTCGAGCAAAATGTGTTGGCCGGTGTGTGATAAAACTGCGCACAGTTCTGGATTTTTCGGCTCACCTGTTGATTTGTTTAGCAACATTTGTTGAGAAACCAACAGTTGATGAGTTTTGAAAGCGCTGAATTAATACGAATTGTCGTGACTTGTTAGAAATACATTTATGTAGGCATTATTGTAGTCGGTGCAGTAATTGTAACTCCAGACCGACGGAACTTTCGACGTGAATAGCAGAATAACTATTAAAATATATTATCAAAAATATTTCCTTTGAGTAATTAATATAAAAAGATATCTTAATACCCTACCTTCCTAATAAAAATAAACAGAAAATAAAGAAAAACGCCAATCTAAGATTTAACTAGCAGGCAGTACGGTAATGCATTCCATGCCCAAACTAATGTTAAACGAATGCTGATTCATAGATTTTTGTAAACCGATGCCTGTCTTTCAGAAGTCAACTTATTCCAAATAGAATAGAAGGGTAACTTCGGTCGAAAGTATGCAATCTCATCAAACTCCAAATTTGAAACTTGAAAATCAAACTTCATCGACCATTTCTTAAAGACTTTGATTTATGTTGCTTAAATGTATTGTTTAGTTAACTAAATTCAGCCACAGAAATGTTTATAATAATATCTGAAATACTTCTATTGAATCAAAAATTCATAATTTTATTTTAGGGGAGGGACCTTTTATCAAATATTTCTCTTCTTGTAGAACTGAGCAAAACGTTATCACAAATATATAATAACTATGTCGAAAGCGAAATATGCCAAGATACAAACACTGAATTAAAAATATTAAATTTTTAATTTATACTATACGCTGAGCACAGCGTATACTTCAGTACTTTCATGGACGTATGAACGCTTAGTTCTGATTTTGTTAGTTTGTTATTGGAAATTATATCACTGCACCTTATCATCAATATTGCAAACAAATGTTACAAGTAACTATTTAGGTTATAAGTAAAAGAAAAACCTATTAATTTTAAAAAGTTAAAATTTTTTCAACTTAGATGTAACTGAAGTTTGTAGCTTAAGTCTTTTGTTTCAAAATCTGCTATATGAAGGGAACTGTGAGCCTGTATGTCAACACGAAATATAAAAAACATACTGACACTTAAAACGCAATAACTTCACTTCCAATCAATGAAATGCCATGAAATTCTCACTGGACAATCGATAAATATAGCAAATTCTAACACACCAGTCGACATATAGATGTAGAAGAAATCCAATATTTTTGAATTAAATTGAAGGTTTAGTATAGCATAAATGTAATCTGATTAAGGTAAATTATGTATGTCATGTGCTATATGTTTTATAACTTGTTGCCATTTTAGAGTTATTTTCGAATGTTACTCTCTTAGAAACCCTCGTCTTTATTGAAAAGAAGATGGGACAGTTGATTTACAACAGCTTCTCTTGAGGCTAATTTCATTCGCCATAGAAAGAAAGAGTAAATATTTGGCTCAACCTCTTGACAATGAGATTGATGCATAAGAACCTTCCGGAGCTTCTGGCAGACCATTACTGATGCGAGTAAGTTGGCGTTATCCTTTACGTTTGGAACACAATTCTTCTCCTATTGACCTGGCTGATTCTGATCCTCCTCCTTCAAGTGGTCTAATTATCAATCTCACCAAACACTTTCTACCTATTTTGGCTGTTTGCGCCGGCTCATAGAGAATAGACTACGTACGTTTTTGATGTTGCCGTCAGTAACCCATTTTTTATCACCAGTAACCACCACTTTAGAAATAGATCGACTTCGTTGCGTTTTGGAAATGGAAATTCTATCTATGAAGTTTTTTTGTGTTTGTTTTGTGGCACCCATACATAAAAGTTATTGTTTTATTTAGCTCTTGAGCAATCTAAATGTTTATAATAATCGTTATGCCGGTCGTGCTGGACAAGTTCTATCATTTAATCGATATTATCGAGTGTGGTTCTTCTTTGACACTAGATTTACCGGAATGGAATTGACGAGACGAAAATTGCGCGTGATTTTATCTTTCTAATATAACGGTAGCTTTTGAACATGTGCTAAACCTGACATCTATAAAATACTTCGCTGAAAGCTGCGCGGCAAAATCGGCGGAGTGGCATATATAATCTTCAGGCATATATGTAGTAGCTCGATGGGTAATGACGGTCTGGCAAGCACCGACTGCATGATTCCAATTATCAATTGGGAAATAATTGTCAGGATGAGCACAGAAAAATATACCCTTTTAAGCTGTCAGACCACTGCTGTATATTTTAGACAGAGATTTTGCTACTGCGGAGCTATCCTCTAATGATTCAATAGACAGCTCCGGAGTTGACATCTATATGAACAGGCAAGCAGAAATCAGTGCATTAACCTCATGTCGCATATCGGCCAGAAGTGGCTTGGAAAGCGATGCAGCAGTGCACCAGAACAAAGCGGGTACACTACTACTGAGTGTCGGGTGGCAAAGGCATTGAAGGCAATGAGAACTTGCGAGTTGAATGAGAGTCATTCCTAATGCTCGTAATATTTTCCTTACAGTAAAGTTAAATTGTTTGAACAACATATTTCTAGTTACAAGATACTTCAACAGGGATTAAAATAGCCCCAATTAAAATATTTTCTGTTCATTCATTTTTTATTTCCAAAAAACGTTTCAAAATTGCCCTAGGTCATTTTACTTTTACAAGTATGACTTTCTACATTAAAGGTAAGCAGCCGACAATTTCTCTACGAATTCTATGTATTCCTGCTTGGCGGCGTCTTGTGATTTACCCTTCTGCTTGTTCCAGAACTCCCATTTGGCTTTGCCCTTCAGGTCGAGCATGCCGGGCTTAGAAGTGTTATTATCGCCGACCGTGGCCTGTTTGAAGAGCGCATATAATTCCAGCAGTTCCTCGTCGGTGGGACGTTTCGTGAAGGCTTTTGCCTTTTCAGCAGCGGCATTGAATTTCTGTAATAAAAACAACAATATAATTTTATTACTTCAAAAATAACTGTATTAAACTATGTAATTACCTCATCAAGCGACATTTTGTGGTAATCTTTAAATTAATTTGCTGAAATGAGAAAAAGGAAGAGATAATTAATTTTGCATATTTGACTTGTATATGGAATAAATGAGGGGATCGCTAAAATATCACCTTGAATTTGTAATAATTAATGTCAATGAAATGGATTATGATAGCAGCGGAACAACAATCCGTTTTTATTGAGGATTGCACTCACACTCACTTCGTTTAATAGCTAGCAAGAGCAGTCTGTAGCCTTGCCCGTGATGAAGCTTGACCTACAAATGAAGCCTGTTTTTTACAGGAAACGACACATTCACTCTCATTCAAGGGCAGATCAATTGAACTTGAATATAGATATATACATATGTTTATGAGTACAAGGATTTATTGACAGACACAGAACTCTGACGCTAAAAGTTTCCACTTTAATTTTGGCGATAAAGCCTATCCGTGTTTCTGTTTTCATATACACATATCTTATATATATTTTACATATTACATTTATATACAGTACAAGCTTGGAATGTTTCCACTCTTCTTTGTAGAGTGGTTATGTGTAGTTATTAAATACATTATTTACTTCATTTATTCTGTTTATACTTTATACTTGTAATCAACGAGGGCAAGATGTTAAGTGGGTTGTCTTTTTTGCTTCGGGATTTGGCAATTCTAGAATGACAACTTTCGTGTTCACAAATTTATTGCAAAGTTTGAGATTTTTAATGTTATACATTTTCAGAACGTTTTGACATACGAACGCTATTTGTATTGAAATATTCATCTCGGCCAAAAAACGGAGTAAAATCGCGAACATTTTCGAGCGAATTTGTTACAACATCCGACGTTGATTAACCCAGCTATAGTTCATTAATGAACTTTATTAAATTTTTGGCAATAAAGCTTCATCAAGGGCAAGTGCTTTTCGAAGGTAAGGTGATTTCAATCGGGGTTGTATATCGCTCCAAGACGAATTTTGTGAAGATCGTCCATTATAAGTCGTTGTTCAGTAAACTATTCTGTATGCAAAAGCTGATATCATCAAGAATCATGTGATATATCGTGAGATTGACCCAATTATAGGCATTTGACGGTAAAACAACTTTTTTTTACGTCGTATCCCATACCAGTTGTCTTTCAATAAATAAAATGGAATTCTAGAGTCAGCGGAAATTGTCTTAGCCTTATCCTCCTAGGGGGTGACGACTGTATAATGGACGTCGCTGCTGGTAGCATCATAGCTTGGCAGGTAGCATCTAACTAAGGCAGAGGTGCTTACATGTACACTCTCCTTTTCCTGGTAACATGCTTTTCTTATAATACTGGGGTAAGAGGTGTATATCTACCTCTGCCATTGCAAATGAGGTACCTGGTGGTAGGTATAAAACGCAATAAGAAGGATTTGAAAGCAAAAGCGACCTACAAAAAAAAAAAAAAAAAAAAACGGCGAAAGGCAACGAAAGACTTAGTCGCAAGTCGAAGGATGAAAGAGGAGAGATTGGCTTGGACTACCGCAAGAATGGAAGAAGGTCGAGCATATTATGCATGAAGGCCGCAATTCACATCCTCGGACTGACCTTCGCAAACCCGATCGAGGAAGGAATTGCGGCCAAAAGGCAGCGACCCAATGAAAGTCAAGCAACTGCAGTGAAACGACCGAAAAGGACGACGCTGTAAGGCCAAACATTAGACTCGATTAAGAGAAACACTCAACGTTCAGAGCGATGGCGACGGCCAGTGAGATAGCCATGAGGCATCTAGTTTTGGTAATCAAGCAACCCCCTTGGATAGATCACAGAGGAAAAATGGAAAGCGGTAGAAAAGAGCTTGCTTGACGTGCTCTTTGAAAGACTAGATGGAGACCATGCCACGCCTATGTCAACTTTCGATGGCCGAGGAAAAGGTTATTATAAATCGCAAGTTAAAGCCGAAGGATGCACTTCGGCTTCTTAGGAGATAAAATCCTGAAGGAAAATTGGAACGTGATGAAGGTTGCTAGCTACAACAAGAACGAAAGCAGCCGAAACTATACGAACGGTTTTCAAAGTTCAACTATTCAAGGTATGTCTGGAGGATGATTTTTTAAAATTCAAGTTTTTGCGAAGATATCGTTATTTTTAGGCCGGAACTGAAACTTTAAATGCGTCTTTCTCGAAAATTTCTTTTTCAAAATAATACCCATGATTTCTCATTTTCTATTTGATCAATTTACCTGAAAATTTTAGAGAGACTTATCTGTAAAACTTTAAAAAACTGTTTTCAGGCAGTTACCATTTCGTGAAAAAATTGTTTTCAAACTTTTTTTAGTTCCAGACATTCCGACTTTTTTCTAGGTTAAACCAGATTAAATGGAAGACATTTGTGAAAAGTTCATTTATCTAAACGTAGAAATACTTCTTTTTTTGTTTAATGAGTATATTAGAGGAGGTCTTCGTTCAAAGATGTTTTGAAGTATAGAACGAAAAGAAAACTCCTATGAGAGGACGAAATAATAAACAATAATTAATAGAAAGTTTGCTTTTTTCATTAATAATATTTGGTTTGCTTTTCTGTGTGAATTAGAAGGTAATTAAGTTTCGACTTAAAAAAGGATTGCCAGATCGCCAAAGAAATAAGTTTAGTATTTTTGTAGTGCAATATATAAATTTTTAATCAAGTAAAAATGCCAAATTTAAATCAAAGTGCAGGTTCTTGCTTTTCTTCTAATAATTTAATGGAAAATTTCGAGGTTACATAAAATAGGCATTACAAAAAACGCAAATGCATAAATTTAAAAACTGAGTTTGCCCTTGGAAATATTGAATTTTTTTTTTATTTCTTTTGGTTAGCTTTTCATTTTTTAGTTTCACTTTCGTCTGCAGGTAATAGACTGTCTTTTATTAAATCATTGCGTTTCTCATTAATTCAAAGTCTATTGTTTTGCAACCAACAGTGGCAGCATAAAACATAAATATATAAGCATAAATAGGCACGCACACATATATGTTTATATAAATGTTTGTAACTATATGTTACGGTACAACTTTCTCCAAGTAGTAATTCAATTTGATTACTCGTGTGCGGCATTCAAGTGTCCAATTGTAAAGCGCGCTTTGCAGTTGGCTTTTCTGGCACTGTGTGCCAAAAGCGCGAAAAATTAATGAAATATAATGGAAATAATGCAGGTAAACAATTTATATGCTCTTGAATTTTCCCTTTTTTTTAATTTGAATTTCTGGTTTAACTTTTTATTTTTTTTAAATGTCCGTCTAGTTGATCAGATTTTAAAATATCGTGCTGAAATTTTGCACACGTTCCTTTCTCCACAATAAGCTGGTGGTATTTCAGAAACTTTGATATCGGACTACTATATTATATAGCTGTCATATAAACTGACCGATAAAAATTAAATCCTTGTGCGAAAAACTTTTTAATTGATAAGATATCTTACCGAAGATGACATAGATTACTGACAAAGGCAATGTTGCAATCTCCGAAGAAATTGTTTAGATCGAGCCTTCATAGCTCAGAGACTCATATAAATTAAGTAAAACATCTGTTTATACTCCTTTGTGTTATATGAAATGTACCTGTGAAGTGTATAACAGCTTCAATGCAGCCTAAGTAAATGTTTGCTCTTATTCAGGTCTTTCTACTTTTCTACTTTTTTGCTTCTTTATCTTGTGATGCGTCTTTATTGAAATCTAATAAAAAAATCGAAGCTTTAATAAAGTTTTTAATGAGCACTTCTAAATGAGTTTTGTAAAATGAAAAAGAAATGCTTTTAATACTTTAGCTGCTGATTCTAATTGTTGAAGTATGCCCCTTTGAGCATTTCATATTTTGAACTCATATCTAACTAATTGCCGGAAGTTTGAATTTTTTGCTTCCAATGATCACTGAACTTTCACATACTTAAATAAAGAGTTTACTTATGATTAAAGTACAGTATACGCATTATTAGCAAGAAAATAATAAAAATATAAAGCAAACTAGAAAATAATTTTAATTTTTATATGAAATATATAATCATAGGAAATTTGCCAAATTTCATTAAAAAAGTGAAGCATTTGAATAAGCATTGCAGCAGACATTGTTTCAATTGTTGATAATTTTTTCATAAAACATCCAATCCAGAAATTAAGTTAAAGAGCTTTATAGCGAATTTCACGGTTACAAAATAATAAGTTCCACTTTTCATTAGCAGCCAAACACTGTGCAACGTGTGTAATTAAATTGAAAACAAAACTCTGACCGGCGTGCTAATGCCTTATTGCGTTATTGTATTTGTTGTAATTTTTATTACAGCTACATGACAAGCAATAGTTGCTTCCAGCCGGCGTGGATTGGGAGCCAATTGAAAACAATTTTGCAAGTTTTGTTTTCTTAGTCATTGTCAAGCGGGGTTTGTCCAAACCTTTCGTTAAAACAGCAATGGGTACGATAACGCTTTTTATAGGGCACCGGTTTTTGGTGTGTGTAATGAGTAGTTGGTGAAAGATTAAGTGCTTGGAGTGGTAAGAATATAAATAATATATTTATATGTAATATCTTGGCAACAGTTTAATCTCTAAAATTTGCAGAGCCTTAACAAACGAATGCAATCTAAACAACAGTAGATGATGTCCGAGAAAATGGGACAAAGTAAAAAGAACGAATTCAGAAGAGTATAGAGAAATTCCATTGGGTTTTAGTAATCTTTTATATACATATTGGGGTTATATTATAACAGGAATTGTAAGGCAAATGTAGGCAAAAATTAAATTATTTAAAGAAAATAAAATAAAACGAAATAAAACAAAAAATAAAATAAAATAAAATAAAATAAAATAAAATAAAATAAAATAAAGTAAAATAAAATAAAATAAAATAAAATAAAATAAAATAAAATAAAATAAAATAAAATAAAATAAAATAAAATAAAATAAAATAAAATAAAATAAAATAAAATAAAATAAAATAAAATAAAATAAAATAAAATAAAATAAAATAAAATAAAATAAAACAAAATTAAATAAAAATTAAAATGAAAATTCAAATCAAAATCTGAAGTAAATCAAAATCAATTTTACCTAACTCAAAATAAATTAAAATAATAAAATTCTAAAAAAGTAAAATGAAGTAGAACAAAGTCAACATTAAATAAAGTAAAATAAATTACAACATAATTACATACAAAGCTACGGAATATATAACTTTTTCTATTCTATATCACAACATTTTCTAAAAATATAAAAGTAAGTTGGGCTAGAAACTCAACCAGAGAAGCAGGATAGTTTATACGGAACACCATATCAGTTGATATAAATTATATAAAGTAAATTAGAGTTTTATTGCTTATAAAACCGGGTTTGATTGTGTCAAGCTGATCCATTCATCTGTTAGTCGCTAGTTTGAAATTCTATTTCTTTAGATAATATTTCTCTCATATTATTTGGTGACCCTCAAAATTATTCTATTTCTCTCAAAGTATTATATTTTATTATGGTCAAAAGTCCAGTTGGCCATTTTCACGTACGAAATTCACAATTATTAACAAATGATAATATATTGCAGTACAGTGAAATTCCTCGTTACGGACAGTCCTCATAAACAGACAACTACCATAACTGGACAATTTTCATGAACACAACGTTTTCATTAATATTTTCATACAAAAACAATATTAGTATGTGCATTTCTGCGACAGTTTTTTTTTCAAGAACAATGTGCAAAATTATCACAAATTGACTTTCGCTGGCGATGTTTGGTGTCCTGGTGACATTGATCCTGACTCTCCTAGTGGTCTGACAAAAAAACTCAAAAAAAATTCTTAATCAGTAAGGATGCTGTTATAGTCCGGGAACACGAAAAAAAAAATTTGAAAAATGGCGACTGCCTAAAAATAAAAATAATTTTTTACGCTTTTTTTTGAAATTCCTGAATTTTTTTAAAATATTAAAAACAAAAATTTTGGCACGATGCTGGTAGGAACGATAAAGGATTATATAAAGAAGGTTCACACAAAATTTCAAGTAAATCGATTGTATAGAACTTGAGATAATGCCAGTACCGTGTGGAAAAATGTAGTTTCGTGAAAAACGCGTTTAAAAAAGTGAGTCTACCTACCTACCGGGCTAGGTACTGCGTCACTAAAGTAACTGTAGCTCTTAAAATAATTTTAATTTTTAAAAATCCTTTGGAGGATATGTTCTTAAGGGTCTAAACTTTAAATATATGAAAAAAAATCGAATTTTTCAAAATTCTAGAGTAGAATACGCCCTTAAATTTTGTTCGGTTAGCTCAAAAAGTGATATTTATGATCACAAAAAGTTACACTTTTCCCTTAAAATCGCTGACTCGAAGCCCATATTTTATTAGACCCATATTCTTTTAGGCAAAGTTCTTCAGAAAGAACCGAAGAATATTTTCCGCATATACGATTTTTCAGTTTTTTGGCATCCTGTAAATCAACCCGCTCGGCTATATTATATAAAAATGGATATATATATTTTACAAGGTCTCCGATGTTTCCTTCTGCGAGTTACAAACTCCGTAGCAAACTGTTTAAGATATGAAAAATATGTCACTAAAAAAATTGTATGCAACTTAAATAAAGTAGTATCACATGACTTTTAGTAATAACCGAACAAAGTTATTATGAAATTGCCATCAACAATGTCAAAACTTGAAGTACTCCGCGCTTATTTCATTACGCAATTTCATAATTTTATCACATAATTCATTTTGTTATTTCATGATAGTATTTAAAAACTTTGTAGTAGCCCGCTTTATAAAGAATCGGCATTTGCACGTAACTAATGTCTGCAATTAAACATCATCTTAAATAATTAAATCAGTAAACAACTGCTTCAGTAGGTAATAAATATTTTAGGTGTGCAATGTTGAAACTTTGAAACATAACCGATTTACCAACTATTAAAATTTTATTTCTGTTAAAATTTCAGTTAAAATTTAACCCATTTCCGGCCGCACTTAGATCCACTGCTTTGATTTTTTTCAAACTTTATATTCTGCTTAGTATGAAAAAAAACTCAATGCTTTACATTTTTTGAGATTTTTACATTAAGCCGTTTAGTCACTGGAATGTGGTCGAAAATCGACCATCGGCCGAAAACGATACTTGCCAAAGTGAAACAGTGTTTTAATAGGGTTTGTCATTCAAAACGTTTATTTTGTGTAGTTTTTCAACTTCACATTACATTTTTTTTACAATAAAAGAAAGATACACGTCATAAGTAAGTTGTGAAAAAATTTTCTTGGAAGTTCAATATCTTATCTTTATATTTGATGGAATTGATTGAAGCACAAAACATGTAGAGCTATGTTGCATTTTGTGCATTTATATAATATGACGAATCTCACTGGAACTTGCCTCTCTACTTGCCTGGAAGGCATTTTTATATTCGTGATCTTGGTAGTTTCTGGAAAATTCTATCACATGACTTTGAAAGAACTCAGTAATCAACAATTTAACAAAACAATTTTCTGTTAAATTGAATGTATATAGTCATATACTGGTACTCCCACTACCAACAACATACACTTCTCGCTTCATTCTTTCTTTACTGATCTTACCTATCCTCTCATATCTCTTTTTTTCATTTGATAATTTCCATACTTGCTGATTGATCTTTCCTTTAATCTTTCCTTACATTAAGCTCATATGAGTTATGTTGACTTCCTAGATGTAAGGACACAAAATTAGTGAAGTGGAAATATCTGTCGTATCGTTTTCGGCCGGTGGTCGATTTATCAACCAGTTAATTTTGCGCATTCCTTATCATTCTATACTACAACCGATCTGCTGAAAACTACAGTCTGCGTGAAGTATGTGACAAACACTACAATATATAGGAAAGCTTATTTTTTAAAAAAATTTTCTCTATTTTTACCGAATTTTTTTAAAAAATGTATTTAAAAAATGTATTTTTTAAAAAATGTGGAAAAAATGGTTCTTTCGAAAATTCGGCAAAATTTAAAAAAATAATTAATTAGTAAAAGAAAATTTTTGTCAAGATCAGAAAGAGCCGAGATAACATACAATTATTGCCTTCATGACATATCTCGATAATTTTCGACTCGGCGATTTTTCAAAGTTGCTGGTCGAAAAATCGACCATTGGCTGTAAATGGGTTAAGCTAAAAATTCAGTTAAAATGTAAGCTAAAATTTCAGTGTTAGCTTTATTTCTGCGGTTATAATTGTTTAATTAGATATTTTCAGTACAATGCAGACTTCTCAAAATTATAAATTATTTTTATTTTTTTTTTAATTGTTTTAATTGAGTTGAATCGTAGACTCTTGTGCATTTCAAACCTGTGCAGAAAACGAACATGAGTGCAGAGTACATAGTTCATGTGAAACAGGAATAATTAGAGGAGGTAAACACGGATAAGCAAGCTTATTAAACACAAATATTTTACAACCACACATACACACACATAAATTCTCACTTAAGCACAGCAAACCACGCTAAAATGTCGCGTGAAGTTTGGGTTCGAAGGTTCGTGCCTCTAAAATAAACCAAAGCTGAACGCATTAGCAAGTTGTCGAAGCGGGCAAATTTAAATATTTACTAAATGCTCGAATACAAAATAGCTGCGACACATGTCAGTCAATTAGTTAATTCGTTTAAGGTTTCGTTGCATTTTGACTGTTGCACATTTTGTATTTGTAAATGATACCTCTCATAAAAAGTCCAGGAAAATAGTTATTAGTCACACTATTTAATTTATAACTGCGTATATATTTAACTAATGCAAATTAAACCACTTCTTTGCAACCGCAAGATTGCGACCGCACACGCAAACAAACATAGAAGTAACCCCTGCACTCGAACTAACAGTTCTCAGTGTATCATTTGCGCTGTTGACTCTTATGCTCATATGATTTCGGAAATGTACAAGTGTATTTATTATAACTTAAATGCAACAAACTTACACGATCAACGTTCCACGCGAATGGCGAATTGCAGTCTGAATTCGAAGCGCAAGCATTCGTTGAATTTAACAACAATTGGTTGGCGCGATCAGCTGTGCTGAAAGCTTCATGGTTGACACACGAGAAAGCTCGCTGTTGGGGGCCACATAATCAGTTACGTGCGCCAATGGTAGTGTCGGTAAGTGTTTACGTAGTTTACGATTGATTTTGAGCTTTTGATCGCTTGATCTGGCGAATTTTTCGAGGATTGCGTGTGTTTTGCCGGCAGGTAGTTCATACAATCATACACAACTATTTAGTTGCATTTGCATTTTAAATATACTTTTATACATTTGTATGGATGTCAGCGTTTCGAGTAATAAACATTTTCAATTTAACCTAATGCACTTAGTGGAGTTGAAGTGCTAAGGTGGTAAATAGTTCATAAAGTTCAAGTAGCCAGAGGCAGAGCGCACATATTAATGCCTTATATAAAAAAAGTAAGGAAGTGCTAAGTTCGGGGGCAACTGAAGATTTTATACTCTTGAAACTTGCGAGCATTAAATTTTAGTTTTATACCATGTTCAGACCAAAAATTTAAAAGATTAGATTACATTTAATCATTTTATAACCCAACAGTGTTCTCACTGCTGTTAGAAAGATCAAAATACAGCTGATATTGTCATTCATGAAGTCACATCGCTTAATATTTAGCAAAAGAAAAGATTGTCATATAGTATTTTGAAATAAAAGCCGTCTTTTTTCAAATATTTTCCATACAATAGAAATAGTGGATGCATTTTTTCATTTGTTAAGTCGATTTTCAGGTGAAATAAGATTCATTGTTTTAAAAAAAATTTGTTTGTTCACATGTTTTTCTCTTTGTAGTGTCTAAATCTGCTGTGATAATGTAACAGATTTAAAATGCTGACAAGTAGATGGCGCAAAATCAGAGTCGCACAGAGAGATTTTTCTTGGATCAGCTTCAAATCATTTCAATGAAGTGATTTGGAACTGTCATTTTTATATGGCGAAATCTTGATAAATTTATAAGATTAATGGGATAAACCACTCAATAGCCGAAATCGTATGATTAAGTGTCGGTCTGAACATGGTATTATATGCAGTATATATGTATAACCCATATATTGCGATGTATTTGGCATAGGGTTTGTTAGAAGATCGAAAGTCACCACCCCTGGTGGCGCAATCTATACGTCGACTGGTGCGTTAGAATCTGCTATCTATCTATCGATTGTGAGAATCGACAGTGAGAATTTCATGACATTTCATTGATTGGAAGTGAAGTTATTGCGTTTTAAGTGCCAGTATATTTGTGTTATCGGTGCGAAAATGAGCGCGAACAAAGAGCCAACATTAAATTTTGTTTTAAAATTGGTACAGCTTTTACCGAAACGTTTCAATTAATGAAACAAGTTTATGGTGATGATTACCTATCCCGTAGCAGAGTGCACGAGTGGTTTCAACGTTTTCAAAGTGGTCATGAGGACATAAATGACGATCAACAAAATCCATGATCACCGAAAATTCCATCGAAACTGTGCGGGAATCCATTAAAAATCAGCCGAAGTCATCATTGAAATTCATGGAAATAGAATTGAGCATCTCTAAAACATCGATTTATCGCATTTTGACCAAATATTTGACTAAAAATCACATTTTAACCATTAACCACTCCCCGTACTTACCTGATATGGCACCGTGCGACTTCCTTCTTTTCAACAAAATATATTTGCTCACGAAAGGAAAGAGCTATGCAGACGTAGAGGCCATTCAAAAGGCTTGCTCCCGCATATTGGCGGCCATACCGACCAACGAGCTAAAACACTTGTTCGACATGCTTTTGGACCGTGCAAATAGCTGTATTAAAGCAGAAGGAGTCTATTTTGAATAAAATAAATTGATTTTGAACAAATGGTTTCTGCTTTTTTTTAAGTATTTTTTACTTTCGAAAGCCACGTACTAAAAGAATGCTCCCTGGGATTCATTGAGGTATCTCACATACAATTACCAAACATATGGCATAACGTAAGCCGGATATTCAAAAACCTGATATTTACTAGTTATGCCACGTTTGGTAATTTTCATTAGTGTAATTTACATAATGGCCGATATGTACCATATAAAGTCACTCGGAAGTTCGAAAACCTTTATATTAGTTATATGAGGGCACAGGGAAGTATTGACCCGATTCAACCCACTTTTAAATTGTGACATTTTATGACCAAAAATTTCCCAAATCCAACCGAAACTTTTAAAGTCTCTAGGTATCGAATATGTGGACCCCAGTATCTATAGTTGCCTTTTGACCGAAAATATTGGACAATGTTTGGAATATACAACTGAAATTCAAAGAGAATCCTTTGCTGACAATAGTAATTGTATATATTAAAGGAATTATTAGTGTAAAGCAGTGTTGTCCAACGTGACTGTGTGCACGTTATGCTTGTGTTGGTTATTCTAGCGTCAACTGATCGCAAAATTCTCCTTTGCTTGCCTACGAAGTTGAATACAGTAGCACAATCGTGCTTTCACAGACACTTGTCGCGACATGTTGGTGTGAGGTGTCTGGCACTGTCCGTGCGCTATTGTGCGCATAGGCCGTGGACAACGCTGTTGTAAAGTTTTATCCCGTAATATCAATTACTTCCTGATTTGTGTACTGGGAAGTGAAAGCATCAAATGGAGATTAAAATTGTGTTATATAGGAAGTATGTAGACGTGCATGTAGTCCATCTTCGCACTGTGACATAGGAATTTGAGAATCATGGCAAGTACTAAGTTTAGTCGAAATCTTTCGGTGCCACGCCCATCGTCCCATTTCTCTCATAAAGTCCTTTTATACCATCTTGGAGATAAAATTTAATGTCTTTGGCATATTTAGTTATTGACTTATTGCGCTTTTAATAGGTTTTAACTGTACCGTTATTTGCTGAGTGAGCGGGGTTATCTTACGATTTCATCCATTTTTCCACTATCTGTAGAAGTTCTTATGGTATTTGTGCTGGGCAAATTTGGTTATTGTAGCGTTAGTGGTTTAGGAGATATGCACATTAAACTTAAAAAGGGGCGATGCCACACCCACTTCATTAAAATTTGTTGCCCACAGGTGTTCCTTACTACTGTGATTCACGTTGGCAAATTACATTATTTATAAGTTTTCGGTTAATGGTCTTACGTCGGCGTGACAGTGGTCCGATTACGTGTATCTATGAACTCGTATTTTTTTTTTGCCAAGGAGCATGTGTACCAAGTTTCATCAAGTTATCTTATTTTTACTCAAGTTAGTTACACGGACGGACAGATGGACGGAGAGACAGACAGTCACCTGTATTTCAGCTTTTCTTGCCATCCTGATCCTACTGAGGTGGGCTGACATAAACAGCTGCTGTAAACAAACTGGTTGACAGATCGCTCTAATTTTTGGCATCATGATTAAGAACAGTTGTACAAACCTAGTAAAAAAAAATTTACCTGTCTTCTATATAAAATTTAAATGAAGAATTATACTTTCTGGATAGGGGTTATACTTATAACCCTATATCTATCTCGCTTAGTTTTAGGTGATGCGTATAACTCTTAGGTGAACAAAACTATTATACTCTGCAGCAACAGGAGTTAAGGGTATAAAAAGTTAGAGTAGCTTGTATGTGACATCGCTGCTGATTGCGCACAGCATAACCTTGTAATGTATTAAATCTAGAATTAAACAAATTTCTTATGACGAAAATATATTTCCTGTACATATAAAATATATATAGAAATAACCCAAAGGTTGAAAGATATTGTAATAACTCAAAATAAGATTTAAATGCCATTAGAGATAGTAATGTATCAAACAAAAAAAAAATTGTCGACTTCGACTACACCGAAGCCATGATACCTTTCAGAGGTGCATTTTTTATAACATATGTGGTAAAAAAATATATTTTTCATGATTTTGGTCAGTCAGTTTGTATAGTAGCTTATGCTAAAGTGATTTGAGCTATTTATTTGAATATTGTAGCGCCAACTTGTATAAAAATCTTTCCTAAATTTCGGTAGGGTAACGAAATGTTTTGCCTACAAGAATTTGATTTTGAGAGGTCAGTTTGTGTGGCAGCTAAATGTTATAGTGCTCCGATATCATCGATTTCTACAAATGAGTAGGTTTTTGGGGAGAAAAGAATGAAATTTCACATCAATATATCAAAAACTCAGCTCGTCACCCAAATCATTGGTATACATTAACTCTGTAGAGTCTTCAACGTTTCCTTCTGGCCAAAAACTTCCTGGCAACCTTATCCTGTCTGGAAGTATTGAAATGATTAAATTGGATAAAAATGAGTTAGGGGAACGTATGGACGGATGTCATAAATTTTTAGACACAAACTACTTTATGTGTAATATAACATCTTCATTTAATGTTATTTCTCAAAAGAATAGAAATTAAGAACGAAATTATTATGCTATACACTCGATTTGGTATATTGGAGCGATTCTATAGAAAGACTCAAAAACCAAACTGCATGTAGGCTTCAATATAGTGGGTATTTCTAGAAAAGAAAAATTCTCCCAAGTGGAGATATTTGTATATACATATATCAGTATCCAAACTTGTCTACGGTTAACAAAGCCATCTTACAACATGCCGAACTGTCTCCAAAGGGTTTTGTATACCTGAAAGAGAATTTCCCCAAACTCAGCGAGGCAGAAATTAAGAGAGTATATTTGGAGGCTCACCTGAAAATGTTTTGTGAACCTTGTAAAAAAAATTTTCTTTTTTATTGGCGTAGACACTGTTTACGCTGTTATCAAATCAAATCATATCATGGAAAACATTGTGTTTGACCGGTATGTGGCATCTCGTGACATCGCCCAGAAAACGGGAGTTAGTCACCAAACCATTTTAAACCATCTGCAGAAGGCTGGATACACAACAAAGGTTGATGTTTGGGTTCCGCATGATTTGACTCAAAAAACCTTCTAGACCGAATCAACACCTGCGATATGCTGCTGAAACGGAACGAACTTGACCCATTTTTGAAGGCCGTTGATTCGTTCCAAACAGTGGCGAAGCCGGTACTGGCAGCCACGAAGGTTTTGCTGTGTGTTTGGTGGGATTGGAAGGAAATCATGTACTATGAGCTGCTCCCATATGGCCAGAGGCTTAATTCTACTATCTACTGCGAACAACTGGAGCGCTTGAAGCAGGCGATCGACCAAAAGTGTCCAGAATTGGTCAAAAAAAGGGAGTAGTGTTCCATCAGGACAACGCCATCTCACACACTTCGTTGATGACTTGTCAGAAGCTACGGGAGCTCTGATGGGAGGTTTTATCGCATCCACCATACAGCCCGGATATAGCGACAGGTTGTTACCACCTGTTCCTGTCCATGGCGAACGCCCTTGTTGGTGTAAAGTTGAACTCAAAAGAGGCTTGTGAAAAGTGGCTGTACCAGTTCTTCGCAAATAAGGAGGGCGGTTCTACGAGGGGGGTATTTTGAAGTTGTCGTCTAGATGGAAACAGATTAGCGAACGAAACGGCGCATATTTGAACTAAATCCGATCACTGTAACACTTTTTATAAATCATTGAATAAAGAGCAAAAAGGCGGAAGGGAGATATTTGACAACCTAATATTTCAAGTGTAGCTTGGTCCTTCTCCACCTGATCTCTCCAATGTAATGGAGGCCTTGCTCTACGAGCTGATGTTGTTGTTGGTGTAAGTTTTCTAGGAAACCATAAATCGGAAAGTTACAAAGACTTAATAACTGAACTTATAACGTCACATAAAGCTTTATCGTGTAATAAGTTCTTAAAAATACCTATGCAGGATATCATCTGGATTTACATACATATTTCTGGCAAATTTGATTGCTGTGAGTGACGAACAAGGCGATACGATACGTCGGACATTTCCTTAATGGAGAAGCGCTATCAAGGAAAATGGAGCGCAGAAATACTATCAGATTATTGTTGGAGAGTATTTTTTTATATTAAGCAATAATTTTTTTAAATGTAGCTAAAGTTAATGTTTAGATGTCACAAGAAATCTTGATGTCTCAGTTTTTTCTATTCACATTAATGTTTAGTGACGCTAATACATTCGAAATTTGAGAAAAAATTTCAGGTGTTAAAAGAAAGCTAAAACTTTGCTGGTTAGGGTTATCAATGTAATTTTTAGTTACTCATGCTCAACTTGTTTTGATGCTGTTAAGAGGGTATTCTACTCTAGAAATCAAATTTTGGGCAGTTTTTTGAATTTTATTAAAAAAAAAAAAACCAAAAATATTTTTACAATTTTTTATGGTGTTTTTATTGATATCTTAAGAATACAGAAAAAAAAATTACAAAAAAGTATTAAAAATTAAAATAATTAGAGGGGGGAGAGACAGGTGTAAAAAAAAAATCCTGGTGACATTGATCCTGACTGTCCTGGTGGTCCGAAAAAAAAATCAAAAGAAACTCTTAATCAGTAAGGATGCTGTTATAGTCCGGGAACACGCAAAAAAAAATTTTTGAGAAATGGCGACTGCCTGAAAATAAAAATAATTTTTTACGTTTTTTTTTTAATTCCTGAATTTTTTTAAAATATTAAAAACAAAAATTTTGACACAATGCTGGTAGGAACGATAAAGGATTATATAAAGAAGATTCACACAAAATTTCAAGTAAATCGGTTGTGTAGAACTTGAGATAATGCCGGTTCCGTGTGGAAAAAAGTAGTTTAGGAGACAATTCTAATGAACACGGACGCCACCTCACAAAATCGGCTGTATCTCCGAAAACAGGTCGAAGTTTGAAAAATCTTTCCAAGGTCATATTTTTGAAAGTCTAAACTTTAAATATTGTATATGAAAAAAATCGAATTTTTCAAAATTCTAGAGTAGAATACCCCCTTAAATAAATGCAGATTCAACGCTAAAACTTCCTATATAACGCTTAAAATAGCTTTCGCTAATATTATACTATAATTTGCAACTTAAACTTTTATTTTATTTTACATGCACATTTATTCACAAATTAACAAATTACATGGAAATCAAATTTAACGATATTTATAAATTAATATGAATAGTCTTTAGCAGAGCGAAATCTAATTATAACATACGAAACGCTTAAGCGTAAATGGGTGCGTATTTCTCGTAAACCTGGACGTAGGCCTCCTCGGCGGCAGCCTTTGACAGACCCTTGCGTGAGTTCCATGCGTCCCACATGGCTTTCCTCTTCAAGTCCAAAGCGCCTGGCTTCTCAATGTTCACATCACCAACAGTAGCCTGCTTGTAGAGACCGTAGAATTCCAAGAATTCGGCGTCGGTGGGCTTCTTTGAGAAGTTCTTTGCTTTTTCGGCTGCTTCTGCGAACTAAAGTGCGGAAAAAATTAATACGAAAACACATCAATCGTAAGGTAAGGTCCACTTACAGACACCATTTTTTAGCTGCTGTTGGTTGTTCACGTAACTGTTGTAGAAATCAACTAACTTTAAACTAGTCTCGCGAGCATTTTTATACTCCGAAAATTACGAATATATCACAGCTTTCTTAGTTAATGCTAAATATTAATCGCTAGATTACGCTATCTGTTTAAATTAAAAATAAATAAAATAACAGTGAACAAGCATAAAATGAAGATATATGACAGTCTGCGGCAAAATCTGTGGAAATTGATTAGATGACGTTGAGAAAGTCGATACTATTTTATGGTAAAGAAATTTCGGGGAGTTTAGTGTTAACTCTTAATCTAGCCGGGAAGGAATTTCGACTGATATGAATTATGTGTCGTTAGGGAAATCCTAACAGTTTCAAGTGGTGTGGTAAATCACTACCGTGCACGGCGTTAAAATAATGACGTGCTTTATTTATATGCAATCAGATAAATAATATAATATTATGATGAATATACATTCATGTGTTGCATACAATTAGGCGTTACCAAAAAATTACCACAGCTTGATTGCGTTACTAAGCTGACGCTTAGTTTTACATAATAGTTAACTATTTACCGCTCATCTAAATCACGCTATTGATTTATTTTAGTTTCAGTTGCAAAGAGGTCTTAGAAATTTCCTTGATGTCCCAAAGGAAGTAAAAGATTAGAGGGAATTATTTTAAATGTTTGTAAAACGTTATGCGAAACAACTAAAGAAGGGCTAAGTTCATTTATAACCGAACATTTTATACTCTTGCAGCTTGCACACCTCTTACATCACACATTTTGACCAAATATACTGAAAAGTGAGATGGATTTTAGAATTGTGTTATATGGGTAATAGGCGTGAGCTATTCCTAGTCCGCCCTTTTTCGCAGAGTGACATGAGAATGTAAAGATAATAAGATTTCTATAGAATTTGGTTGAAATTGGTTAAATAGATCCAGGCATATGTAATTTCTCCTAAAGGTGGGCGCCCATAATCCAATTTTAGCACTGATTCCTATAAAGTCCTCTTGCAAAATCCCAAAAATAAAATTTAATGTCTATGTCGCATTTAGTTATTGATTTATCGCACTTTTAGTTAGATTTTAACATCCAATTTCACCTATTTTCTCATTTTGGTAAGAATTGTCAAAGGAATTTGTCCTGCGCAAATTTGGATGATAAAGCTTGAATCGTTTAGGAGATAAATATATATGTATGTACATTAAAATATTAGGGGGATGGCCACGCCCACTTATTAAATATTTTTTAAACCAAAGGCCCTCTTCATTAATGCGATTTGTTTACAAAATGACAGTTTTGTATCTTAATTTGTGGCTTAGTTATAGCAATTTATAGGTTTTCGAATAATAGTCAATCCTGATCATTTACATATATACTATAAAGTAGATAAACTCTATATATCGATTATTTTTAGGTGACATAAGTAATGGTGATATAATGTCAATAGGGTTATTTTATATAAATATCTAAATTAGATATAACTGCTGATCAAATTTGGCTGCAAAAAAAAAAACCAAAAAAAAAAAATAAGATTCTCAAGAATTTTAATACAAACTTTTAATAATTAATTATAAATTTTAATTCTATTTAAATTTGGGTCTCGTGCTTTTGCTTCTGCTACATTTACAGCGACCCCGTAGATAAAGCTTCACACAAGTATAAAAATTTATATGAGGACAACTAGAGGACCCGTCCACGCTTCACTGTGGCTGATACATAGATAATACTACTTCTACCATCTCATCATCATATGATTTCTATTAGTTGGATTATAACTATTAGTTAACGAGATATAGCATTTTTGTGATGCAACTTGGGTTACTTTACAAAAAATGGATCATAAAGCATTTCGTGTATTAATAAAGCATTGTTTTTTGGGGGAAAATACTGTAGAATTTGGGCTAAGGGAAATCCACCGTTGAAAAGATATTTTTTAAGCTGGAAACAGGCGAAATGAGCATCGAGGACAATCATGCTCTAAAGAGGCGAAAGCTCTGTGCAAAGTGGGTGCCGCGTAAGTTCATAATCCAAGGAATAACTGATTCTGAGAAGTGTTTGAGTGCTCTTTAATCGTAATAAAACAGAATTTTTGCATCGGTGTCTGACAATAGAAACATAGCTCCATAATTTCCCACTGGAGTCCAATCGACAGTCATTCTAGTGGACTGCACATGATGAACCGGTTCTCAGGCCTGTAAAGACGAAAAAGTCGGCTAGAAAGTTTATGACATCAGTTTTTTGGGATGCACGTCAACGACTGGTTACTGAGCCAGTTATAATCTATTTCACTGCGTATTTGGTTGTAGTTCTTTTCAACTATTCCAAATACTTAATAATTGTATTATTTTTGAGGAATAATCTGTTTAAAATTGTACGCATACATATATACCCAATCGGTTCAGTCGTTCTTGAGTTATAAATGGTGTAACTAACACAACTTTCTTTCATATACATAGATATGACCTGCGAATTTCAATGAGATATCTCACAAATTGACCGATCAGCCATAGGCAATGTTCAGATTGAACTACAAGACCACAGTAACATGCATACAAACGGATCAATTAAATAATTTTCATGTATGGAAACTTAAATTTTTTTCTTGTTTTGATTGAAGTTAGTGCTTGTATGGAGGATTGGTTGGATATATACACATTCCAAATTAAACTCGTCTCGTCATCTTTATATTTATAAGTGCATGTGTTGGTTCAACATTGACCTATGTTGTCGATAAAAAGTTCTTCATATCCGGTATATGAATATGAATGATTAAGAGTGGATGTCTCCTTTTTCCTCTACTTCCACTGGCAGGTACTGAATCAAAAACTTTTAAAACTGGAATTTCTCTTCTATCCGGATAACATGATCGTACAGCTCATCGTTCCAACGACTGCGGTACTCGCCGTGGCCAATGCGCATAAATCTTCCGCAAAGCCTTTCTCTCGAACACACCTAAGTCCGACTCATCAGATGATGTTATTGTCATTCTGCTGATACTGTTATTGGTCTTGTTGGTTGGTTCCAAGAAATTATAGAAATATTATAGAAATTATCTACAACTTTAAAGTTATGACTGTCAACAGTGACGTGAAATCCAAGTCGGGGAGAAGAAGATGATACATGCACCTCCTCAGTTGTATTTGAATAGCTCGGCTGGCAATCCATCCGGTCCTGCCGATGTTTTGTTCTTCAGGCGAGCAATTGATATTCGAACCTCCTCGTAGTCGGGAAATGGAACTCTGAACATCAGTTACTAGATCCCCACTTGGGGTCCTACAAGAGTATGATCCGATCTTGAAACCTTTCGTTAGTCGCCGAATATTTTCGTAGAATTTCGAGCATTACCTCTGTCGACCAGCTTCTAAAGCTTCTCTTGTTTACGCATTTTGGACTCTTTCTTTTTCATCTGCGAATGCGTCTTGTTGCTGTATGTAAAGAGCTTGAAATGCCGTCCCATTCTAAAGAAGGATATTGTTATGAAGAATTTCTGTTATAAATTCCATAGCTACATGAGCTCATTACCAAATTTGTACATATGTATATTAGTATTATACAAAATATCCACTCTAAAATTGATTTGACTAATAGGGATTGTCATAATCGTCATATGGAAACGTATCGTTATCTACTTTGATTTCATATGGTAAGCGAAAATCTCTCGATATATATGTATGTAGTATATAAGGTAATAATTGATCCGAGTGTCAGAAATGTTTTAAAAGTTTATAAGTGTGGCAGCATTATAAATATGTAAATTATATATTGTGGTAACATCATAAATCTGTAAATTATGTATCTTATTATAAATAAAGGAGTGTGGCAGCACGATCTGCGGCCATGTTGAAGATAAAGAAGAACGAGTGCAGATCATTTAAAAAGAGCGTCCAACATAATAAAAATTGCTTAAAATATCAGAAGTGGTTGTATTGCGCCCAAAATGTCATCAAACGAGGATTCGCTTAGTTTATACACAGTTAAACAATTAAAATCATGGTTGCGTTCGCTCAAACATAAAACAACAGGTAGTAAAGCCGAACTAATTGTTCGCCTACAAAAAATTCCTGAGGAGCTTCGTGGAAATTTTCGAAACTCCATGGTTGACGTTGACGCTGACGTTGACTGTACGCAAGCCATCATTGCGGAAAAAGAACAAGCTGATGAAATCAACGAAGGAGCGAGCAGTATAAACATCACCGAGGAGTGTGGTGAATTTAGCAATGGGATTGTACCACAATATGACGCAAGTAATCGAACGAGTGTTGAAAAGAAACAAAAAGAGTGTGATGCAAACGAGTGGCGACTTTTAAAAATCGAATTAGAATTGTTGAAGCGTGAGTGTGAACTAAAGAAGATGGAAAATGAACTTCTAATGAGAGAAAAAGAACAGTTGAGAAATAGTGATAATCAAACAAAAAACATTTCCAATAAGCAAAAGTTCGCAGATGTTAAAGAACTTATATCTGAATTTTCTGGTAGTGGTGAATGCCTTAAGCTATGGCAAGCACAACTAAAAAATATCCAGAGTGTTTACCAACTTGATGATAACAACCTAAGAGCATTAATTGCAAATAAATTAAAAGGCAATGCGCTAAAGTGGTTACATTCTCGAGATGACTTGATTTTAATGCCAATCGACAAGTTCTTAAAGGAAATGAGCTCGCTGTTTGAAGAAAAAACAAGCAATTTGATGCTAAAAAAAAAGTTTGAAATCAGGCAGTGGTTGACTACCGAATCGTTTCGAGAATATTTCCAAGAAAAACTAATTCTGGCAAACAGAATTCTAATTGGTGAAGATGAACTTGTAGAATATCTAATTGATGGTATTCCGGATAACACTTTACGTGCGCAAGCTAAAATGCAACGATTTCATGACAAATATGAATTGTTAGAAGCGTTTAGAAATATTCAATTGCCACGATATATATCAAAGAAAATGACAGCAGACAATCAACATGAGCAGTCGAATAATGGACAACAAACAACAAGAGTCGTGAGATGCTACAATTGCAACTCCGTTGGCCATTTAGCAAGTGTATGCCGAAAACCCAAACGAGAGCTTGGTGCTTGTCATGTATGCGCTGAAGTTGGCCATTTAGCAGCAAATTGTCCACAAAGGAAGAGCCGCCCTGTACAACATGTCACAGAATTGATGGAAGGCGATGAATATGTAAGGTTTTTAAATTATGTATTTATTAATTCTAAATTTACTTATAAAACTTTATTAGGATCATTAATTGATACGGGAAGCCCCATTAGCTTTGTTCGCCAACAGTTCGTACCAGATGTAGTAATAAACAGAAAGAACAATGTATTTTTAAAATATAGTGGTATAAACAAAAGTCCATTATCTATTGTCGGAAATGTAAACAGTTTTATTTTTTTCAAAAATAAAAGAATTGAATTAACGATGTTAGTCGTAACAAATGAAACAATGACTCATCCAATTATTTTAGGAAGAGACTTTTTAAGTAAATCTAATTTAAAATTAGAATGTAAAGAAATAGATTCGAATTTCAAAGTCGAAAATAACACATATGATGAAGAGTGTCAAAGATTAATGAAAATTGAATTTGATAACACTAAATTTTCTGTGAATTACAATGAAGTATTGAAAACTGAAGCAAAAACTCCTAATGTTTATATAAAAAATGATAATGTAAGTGTCTATGCAAAACAAAAATTTCTGCAAATATTTCAAGATTATTATATGTGCTGTAAGCGCCCCGATACGCCAAAAATTAGATGTGAGATGAAACTGTTGTTGAGTACAGAAAAACCTTTTAATTGTCCTCCAAGAAGACTGTCATACAGTGAAAAACAACAAGTTAGGGTTGTTTTAGATGACTTAATGCAAACCAAGATAATTAGGCCGAGTAAGTCAGAATATTCTTCCCCCATTGTTTTAGTAAGGAAAAAAACAGGTGATATAAGGTTATGTGTGGATTTTCGTAGTTTGAATAAGATAACATTGAAAGATAACTATCCCTTGCCTCTTATTGATGATCTGTTAGATAGACTAGCAAATAAATGCATTTTTTCGTTATTGGATTTAAAGAGTGCGTTCTATCACGTAGATATGGTTGAAGATTCGATTAAATACACTTCTTTTGTAACACCGATGGGGCAGTACGAGTTTTTGAAAATGCCTTTCGGTCTGAAAAATGCACCTTCAACATTCCAGCGGTTTGTTAGCCATGTTTTCGATGATCTGATTCGAGCAGAGAAAATTGCTATTTATTTAGACGATATCATGATAGCTACAAGTAATGAAGAAGAACATTTAGACATTTTGCAGGAAGTTTTTAATAAGTTAGTACAAAACAAATTGGAATTGAGGTTAGATAAATGCCGATTTATGGAGTCAGAAATACGCTATTTAGGATATAACATTTCGAGTAAAGGTATTCTACCGGATGAAAAGAATGTAGAAGCTATACTGAATTTTCCTATACCCAGTAACACAAAAGCTGTACACAGTTTTTTGGGCTTATGCTCATACTTTAGAAGATTCGTTAAAGATTTTTCGCGAGAAGCTCAGCCTCTGTACAAACTAATAAAAAAGAATGTTAAATTTACATTTGGGGAAGACGAGTTACAGTGTTTTGAGAAACTTAAAAATAAATTAATTGGGTCTCCTATCTTAGCGATTTACGACCCAAGAGATGATACAGAGCTGCATTGCGATGCCAGCTCTCGGGGATTTGGTGCAATATTATTACAAAAAAGAGTGACGACAAATTTCACCCAGTCTTTTATTTTTCGAAACGTACCAGCGAGCCCGAATCTAAATACCACAGCTTTGAGCTGGAAACACTTGCAATTATTTATGCACTTCGGAGATTTCGGGTATATCTTCAAGGATTGAAATTTAAGATAGTCACTGATTGCAATTCACTCATGCTAACTTTAAATAAGAAGGAAGTAAATCCAAGAATAGCCAGGTGGGCACTCGAATTGCAAAATTTTCAATATGTTCTCGAACACCGTAATGGAAATAGAATGCTCCATGTGGACGCACTTAGTCGCACTTCAAATATCTTAGTTCTTGAAGAAAATACGTTTGAGCAAAATCTGTCAATTTGCCAAAATCGAGATAGGAAAATTATTGAAATCCGGGGGGAATTGGAAAACAAGGAAAATGGTGTTTTTGAAATGCGGAATGGCTTAGTTTATAGAAAAAACGGACAAAATATACTATTTTATATACCAAATGAGATGGAAGAACATTTATTGAGAAAGTATCACGATGAAATGGGTCATATGGGAAGTGATAAAGTTTTCAGTGCTATAATAAAGTCATATTGGTTTCCCAAAATGAAGGAGAAAATTAAACAATATATCTCAAATTGCCTAAAGTGTATTGCCTTTTCCTCGAAGAGTGGGAAACATGAGGGCCTCTTACATAATATACCCAAAGGAAACGTACCTTTCGAAACTGTTCATGTGGATCACTTCGGTCCAGTGTCATTTAAACATTCTAAGAAAAAATATGTATTTTTGGTAATAGATGGGTTCACTAAATTTGTTAAGTTATATGCGGTGTGTTCAGCAGGCACCAGGGAGGTCATGAGCTGTTTAAAATTGTATTTTAGTAGTTACAGTCGTCCAAAGGTATTGATATCTGATCGAGGCAGTGCGTTTACATCAAAAGATTTTGAAAATTTTTTGAAAACAAATAACGTAAAACATGTAAAAATTGCGACAGGATCGCCACAAGCCAATGGACAGGTGGAGCGCGTTAATCGTAGTCTTGCTCCAATGATAGCAAAATTAACCAGCGGTGGCTTTAATTTCAGCTTAGACAAAACTTTACCGGACATAGAGTATGCTTTAAACAATACGATGCATCGAAGTATAGGCACAACTCCAAGCGAACTACTTTTTGGAGTTTCACAAAGGGGAACTGTCGTTGACTTTCTCAGAGAAAGACTAGAAGAAAATGATTTGAATAATAATGAACGTAACTTAGCAGATATTAGGGATAAGGCAGCAGAAAATATTTCAAAGTCTCAAAATTATAATAAATTGCTGAAAGATAAACATCGGACACAAAGAAAGTATATGGAAGGAGATTATGTTATGGTAAAGAATTATATAAGTAATCCAGGTGCATGTAAAAAGATTGCCCCCAAGTTTAAAGGTCCTTATAGAGTTTGCAAAATACTTCCTAATGACAGGTATATACTTAGAGATGTCGAGGGATTTCAACTTAGCCAAATTCCATATGAAGGAATATGGGAAGTAGCAAACATGAAGCCTTGGTTAAACCATGGTCTCCCTAATGAAAGCGTAATCGGGACGATTACATGTCAGGATGGTCGAACTGTGGCAGCATTATAAATATGTAAATTATATATTGTGGTAACATCATAAATCTGTAAATTATGTATCTTATTATAAATAAAGGAGTGTGGCAGCACGATCTGCGGCCATGTTGAAGATAAAGAAGAACGAGTGCAGATCATTTAAAAAGAGCGTCCAACATAATAAAAATTGCTTAAATAAGGGGATTCTCGAACTGTCTATGATAATATGGTTGGTAATTATTTACTAGAAAGTCCATGTCCGATTGAGATGTAATGCATATATTGAATTTATATAAAATAATACTTTATAGAATTTCAGTTCCTACAAACTGCGAGAGTACTTATTGTTGTGTTGCGCCCGACTCCAGTGTTCCCCTATTTGTTATTTTTATACTTTATTGCATATCATAATTCAGGTTAATGTTTAGGTGCAAGAATTGTGCATTTTCCGTCGGCACAATAAATTCAGACAATATAATGATAAAAATTGGCTTATCAATTGCTGATAAGAATTTAGATTTGATTAATCGATAGAGTTTATTCATGCAGCTGTGCAAAATAGCTAGAAATTTGGCGGTGGTCGCTCATTAATCACGCTAACACACCTCCGCAGGTTATAGTTTTTATGGTACAATAATCTAACATTTCTAGTTGTAATAGTTGTTGCATTTATACATAACATATAATTTATAAACTTAAAATAGATACATATACAGAAATACATTTTATAGGAGATTAAATATAGAAGGAGTATTGGAGAAATATTCTACGGATCATTCAGAACTACTTTGCATAAGAGATGTGGGTGTAAACCCGGTTTCGAGTTACCGATTGTTAAGACAAAATTTGAATAATCTAAATAATCGATTGTCTGTGCAAGTGAGAGATGAGCAAGCATTGAGATATCGTCTTGAATTTTTGCACTCGTTCCCTTGGTACAAAAGAGAGGTTGGTGTTGTCGATGGACGAAATCGGAATATTGCATGGCTCAAAAAATTAAAACGAAAAACTATAAAGTACTATAATAAAGCTGAAAATTAAAATAAAAGATAGAAAATAATTGAGATTTTGCACTGTGAGACAATTTAAGATACAAAACGGTAATTTTCACTGGGGCAGTAGGGAGCAGCATCTGTGGTTTGAAAATTTTTAAAATACTTTTTTCTAACTTTCTCTGTAGAAATCATATCGCCCCTCCTCAGACGGTGATAGTTATTGGTGAAATTGGATAGTTAACAATAGTATAACGGTTGTGTTGAAAACTACAGCATGTGTAAGTCCTCCATAAATAAATATGCTAGAAAATGTCAACAATAAGATGGTACGAAGTGACTTTATAGGTGCCAGTGTAAAGATTGGACAATGTCTGTGTCACCGCCCGCTTTAGGTGATATCCTATACCTCCGGAAATACTGGACCAGTTTTAACTAAACTCGGTATATAAATACAAAATTAAGCTCCATCTGATTCTTTCACTTTACAGTAAAGAAATTAAGCACTAATAAGGATATTGGGATAAGAGTCTGCACAAAGAGTGCGCTTAAGATATAACTCACACGTCTAAAAAGAGACGAATTCGGACAATAACTTATCAGTTCTCCTAGATACCGAATATGTACTTGAGTTCCTTTGTTTTTTTTACCAAATTAGTGGACAGTGTGTGAGATATTAAATTTAAACAACGCATTTTTCTGGTAATAATATGCCTTGCTGCCAAAAAAGGTAATTGTGGGTTAGTATTTTCTACAGACTTCATGTATTCAATGTAAGTTGTGTGTTAAGGAAACTTAAAGATTATGATACATCTGTTCTAGTGCCAAAGATAGATAAGCTCAGTCAATATTAACCGTGACCACTATATACCGAATTTAATTGTTTTAAATTTCCGAATGACTTTATACCGTATATATCAGTCAATATATAGGATATCTTAGTGGAAAATTTATTAAAATTGTTCCACGAAATACGCCAACACGTAGCTTGCCTTTTATATTATAATATTTTGGGATTCGAGAACAAAAACAAATTTTAATAATCGAAAAAGCTTAATTGTTTTTTAAAATATTCTTATTATTAAGTTCTTTTGCAATCTGTTTGACCAAATTTTCGAAGCACTTTTGCAGTTCTGAGTGTGGTATCTCCAAAACTACTTCTTCAGGTGTCGAAAAACGTTGACCTCTTAGCTTATTTTTTATGAATGGGAATAAAAATAAGCCGTTCATTGCCAAGTCAGGATTATACTGTTCTACGTTGTTCTATTGGTATGGTTGCAAATATCTAGTTGCTCCAAAAAAAAGATAACCATTTGCTTGGAAGTGCTTCGTGCGCGAACAACTTTTGTTGAATTCAGATACGATTGGAATACCCATACAGAGAATCCATGTTTTTTACGTGAGTACCTACTGTCAATATCATACCTCACGGTGCTTTCTATTAATAGAAGCACGTAGATCAATACAATGCGTTGATCAGCGCCCCAAGGCGTAAACGCATTTTGCGCTTATACCTTGGTTCCAATTGGTTCAGGTGGATGGGGACACCCTTAGCCACCTTGGTTGGGTTCGAGGCCCATCTAAAACCTCTGCCGTACTTTGGGTCCGGCACCCGGCTGTAGTGCGACTCCACATTGGACAAACTGTCCTACCTGCATTTAGGTTTAAACCACAGCCACCACGAGTCTCCACAAAGGGCCAAACCCAAAGAGCAGATTGGAATTACCTCCAAGGGCTAACTGCTCCCCGTGGTACCTGGTTTAAGTCTTTGGTCTGACTTTTGTAATTTTTGCTACTACCAGTTGAGTCCCCATAAACTCAATGATTGGTTGCATTGGTCGCTGTTGCAAATTCTACTTTATACGCGAGTATATTCGGTTTTCCCACCTAAACCCAGAGGGGTTCCCCCTACCCGTAGGGGGAGGAATACCCATACAGTCGACTGCTGTTTCTTTTTGGGCTCATACGCGTTAATCCACGATTCATCACCTGTCACGATCATAGACATGATTCGAAGCACCGCTATCGTATTTTGTTAACATTTTTCTCGATCAAACGATCCGTATTTTTTGGAGCGATTGTCAAATTGTGGGGGATCCAACATGAAATATTTTGTTTACATTGAAATGTTCATGCAATATTAAATGTATGCTAGTCCCACTAACTCTCATAGTTGTCTCAGTGTCACGATAGGTCACATGACGATCTTGCAGTATCAGTTTGCGCACAGCGTCTTTTCCGGAACAACAACTGATTTTGAACGACCTTCTCTAAACTCGTTTTGGAATGATCTACAACCTTGATCGAATTCACTATACCATCGATAAACACTGGTCCTTGCTGCAGCTTCAACGTCAAAATTGAATCAATTTTTGGTCGAGAAGAAGATTGGAATATTTTAAGTTACTGAGTACGACCCAAATACCGCTCATATGTCAAAACTATTTAATATCAAATTATACAATGCCGAATATGTCAACAAATTTGTGAGTATACCTGAGCAATGCCAAAAGTAAGCACTAATTTATAAGGAACTTTCTTTAAATTCAAGTTTTACCCATACCTGGTAGTATTTCCTGTAATTCCTGTAATTATTCCTTTCAAATTGCGAGAGTACGAAATATTCATGTACTCCCGAAATTAATCATATTTTATTTATTATTATTAGGATAATTTGATATCCAGAATGTGAACCACGCAGCCTTTTATACTTTTATTGATATAATTAAAATGTTTCGTCATCTGTTTTGGGGCATATCGCATATATTTATTAATAGATTTGATCACATAATTTGACAAGTCAAGGATGTTTAAAAATAACTAATGAAAGAAGTTAGTATTCAATTAAAAATAAAATTTATTCATATTTGGGTGCGTATTTTTTGTACACTTCTATATAGTGAGCCTTCGCATCTTCGACGGACAAACCGGCCTTCTCTTTCCAAGAGTTCCATAAAGCCTTTCGGACGGGATCCTCTGGCTCATCGGTATTGCAATCACCAACTGTTGCCTGCTTATAATAGCCGTAGAATTCCAAGAACTCCTCCTGTGTGGGTTTCTTGGAGAAGTTGCGAGCTTTCTCAATGATTTCCTCAAACTGCAAGAAAGAAATAAACAAATTTCAGCTATCTAAGTAACTCCCGAACCTCTGAAAATTGAAAACAAAAAAATTACATTCGAATGAAGTAAACATACCGTGACCATTTTGTTAGAAATTAATGTTTTCTTTGCTTAAGACAGTTAGGTAGTGAGGTGCACGCTCCTCACAGCTTTTATTTATATAAAAAATGTTTCCACGATAATGATATTGCGAATTGTGTGCGAATTATCACCATTTTTGCTAATCAATGCAGTGTATTTATTGGGTGATTGCCTTATCTGCTGGTTTCTTTGAATTATGCACATACATACAATATATAATATAAATACTAATACTCTTTTGGATTTACTATTTCTGGCTTTGTGACTTAAATTATCATCCATCTTATCTTCTTAATAAATCATCGGTTGTTGCAAGCGAAATTTGGAGTTGGAGAGGAGAACGCTTCCTCTGTGAAATGAGGAAAAACTGGAGGAGCACAAAAATCACATTCAGAGTAACGCCTTAACAGAGAGCTTAGTGAGATATTCATTAAATTTGTCGTAATCCATAATTTATTATTTCCGCCGCTTACGCGATTATAGTCGAGTTCACAACAGCGCGCTAGTCGTTCATCCTTTTTGCTGGTTGGCGCCAATTGGAGATTCTAAGTGTAGCCAGGTCCTATTCCACCAGATCTTTCTCATGGAGTGGACAACTTCCTCTGTTTTCCCCGGCGCATACTGCGTCAAATACTCTCAAAGCTGGAGTGTTTTCATCCATTCGGATGACACGACATAGCCAGCGAAGTTGCTGTCTCTTAATTCGCTGTACTATGTCAATGTCGTTGACTGCGGTATTCACCGTTGCCAATGTGCAATGGACGTAAATCTTCTTCAGAGTCTTTCTCACAAAAACTTGTAACAACGACTCATCAGATGTTGCCATCGTCCATGCTCTACACCATATAGCAGATTAGGGATGATGAGTGACTTGTAGAATTTGATTTTTGTTCGTCGAGAGAGGACTTTACTTCCCAATTGCGATGTAGCACCTGTTGGCAAGAGTTATCCTGTGTTGGATTTTGAGGCTGACGTTGTTGTTGGTGCTAATACTGGTTCCAAGATATTAATTATCTACGACATTGAAGTTATGACTGTCAGTAGTAACGTGAAGACAAGTCGCGATGACTGTTTGTTTGATGACAGGAGATATTTCGTCTTGATCTAGTTCCCTACCAAACCCATTTGCTTCCTTTCTTTGACCTACCTGGCGCGGAAGTTGAGGCTAATGATATCGATATCATCGGCGTACGCCAACAACTGTACCCTCTTGTAGAAGATTGTACTTTCTCTATTAAAATTTGCAGCTCCAATTATTTTCTCCAGGAGTATCTTGAAGAAATCGGACGTTTGGGAGTCGCTTTATCTGAAACCGTGTTTGAAATCGTACGGCTCGGGAAGTTCATCGTTAGTTTACACAACCGTACTAGCTTTGCTTTCACTGCCATTCTTAACGCTGGAGAAGTTTTCTCTCTATAATTTTAGTATGCCCTGGGCATCGGTTACTAGATTACCTCTGGGAGTTCTGCAATTTGTCCTCTATCTTTTTTTGTCCCCTCCTCAACTCTCGGTATCTATCCTATTATTTACTGACATTATCTAAAAAGGGAAAGACATCGAACGTTTGGTGGAAGTTTATGGGGAATTGCTCTTGCTGAGCGAACGTGACAAAAGTGGTTTGCAGAATCTAAAATTGTTCTTTTGGCTTGAAGATCAAGAAAGTCTTGGGATGTTAAAAGACTTGATGATGTGGAGCTGGAAGCGTTGAATGAAGATTGTTGCCAAACACAAGAAAAAGCCGCAGAATCTTTGGGAGGCACTCAAGAAGCCATTTCAAAACGTTAAAAGCATCCGGATACACTTTAAAGCAAAAACGTTGGGTATCATATGAATTGAAGCTAAGAGACGTTAAAGGACGATTTTGCATGTCAGAAATGCTGCTTGAATGCTACAAAAAATAGTTTTTGCATATTAATGGGAATGGTCATGAAAACTAGATTCTTTACGACAGTTCTAAACGCAAAAAATCATACCTGTATGTGTCACCTGGGCAGTGAGCCAAATCAACGGCAAAGCCGAATATCCATGACGCCAAGGTATTGATCTATATTTGGTGAGATCAAAAGGGCCAGCTAACATGCTAAAACCTAGAGAAAGCATTAAGAGCCTACATAGCGTTAAGGGTTTCAAAAAAGCTATTTTTTTATTGTCTTATTAATTTCCATAACACCTCTAAAATATTATCCTAAATTTACAAGTTAATTCAGGTAATAGTTTCGGAGATACACGCTTGAGAGCTTGTTCGCTTGAGGCTAGCTAGGCTAAGTGCGCAGTTTTTAAACGCGTTTTTCTGTAAATTGTATTTTTGAAGTCGGTTGGCAAGATTTTTCGACAACTACTACTCAACCAATTTTCATAAAATTTTACACATGTCTTTGAGATACAATCTTTAAGCTTGGACGAAAAATTTTTTTCATTTAAATTATTTGAAAAAAAAAAAATTGCGAATTGTTTACTAAAATTTTAATATTTTTTGTAAAAAAAAGTTATAAGTTAAGGTTTTGACTAAAACACGTATTTTTTCACTTTAGATGATTCTGTAAGGAGTTTGCAACGCGGGCGCACCAAGAACGTTGGTGTTGCAATGGCCGAGTTAAAAATATTTTTTCAAACAATTTCTGAATTTCTTTGTTAATAGTGTATGTTTGTGGCAATAACAAATTTTAATAAAATATTTCATTTTAAGGGGTTAGGGGTAGTTAACATTTTCGTTAAGTGTAATATCATAAAAATATTCCCTGAAAATTTCACGTTGATCCGATAATTAGTTTTTGAGTTATTCGAGAAATAAGAAAGAGAACTCGGGCACTTCAAAGCGCTAGTGGGAAACTTTAAACGCGTTTTTCTCAAAACTGTGTTTTTTGAACTGGTGACAACTGTAACTCAAATACCGTTCAGTAGATTTTAATGAAATTTATACAGCTGAATACATAATAAACTCGGGCATGATCGAAGGATTTTTTCAGAGATTTCGATTTTTTAAGACCAATTAACTGTTGTTTTTGTCTCAAAAATTAAAAAAAAAAATTTCTGTTCCGCCATTTTATTAATTTTTGAAAAAAAAATAAAATCCTTCGATCAGGCCCAGGATTATCTACTTATAAAACTATTTTTTTTTGTCCGATTGTTTTTAGATGAATCTCCAAGGACTTATGCTTGTCACTGCAAGTACCTTTTTTTGGAACAGGGTGCGCACAAACACAAACAACTATAACTTTGGAAATTAATTATTTTTTTTTTTTGAAGTTTTCGTGACTTCAAGTGAACACATCCTATAATAATAGCACATTACTACTTTTGTAAAATCACACGATTTAGTAGCAAAAAAAAAAAAAAATACTGAAAACTCTCATTTTTTCGTGCCTCTGACTACCCCTAACCCCTTAATAAAACATTTAATTTTGTATACGAGAAAAAAGTTGTTGAAAAAAAGCTGTTTTTTACCCGACGAAAACCACCCTTAATGATGAACGACATTTTCAACAACTCATCAAATTTGATTGACGAACAACACCCGGAATGACAAGGCACGGCCTCATGTTGCCGTCCGATGAAAAACTATTTGTAAAACAGCGACTTCTCTTCAGAAGAGTGTTTTGAAAATTAGATTCATTTATTCTTAGCCGTCAAGCTGGTGAAGTTCCTTTAGGTTGAAATCCACACATCCGGAGAGATGAACAAATGTTATAGCTTCAGATGTGTAATACTTTGAAGAATCCTATTGTACAAGTTTTTCTTAAATAATCATTTAAAAGCACTCAATTGTTTCCGTTCAAGAATCTCAAAGAATTAAATTAAATTTTTCACTTTCTGAAAGTCACCCTATTATTTTGTCCATAATTGTGTATGATTATTTAATGAAGGAACATATGCATATTTAATCAATCATAACACTTTATTCGAATAGATCGTCTTTTAAAACATACTTTTGGGCACAAGAGTTATCCGACTAACACATAATCAGCACATGAAAATCAAACATTCGCTTCCGATTGCGGCATGGCGATCACAGCGGCGATCAGCGGTTTCGTTTGACGCGCTTTCAGCAGCATAACGCGTATTTGTGAATTTTCTATCGTCAGTGTATGCGGTGGTAACTTAAGATTTGGATCCAATACCGCTACAATCTCAAAGTCGATTTTGAGCGGCACTCCAGGCAATATGCTGGGCAGCTGTAAGCCAGACAAAATAATGAAATATTTGTATTTTAAGAAATTCTGCAGTTCTCACCTTGGCCATTGATTTGTTTAAGGTGTAGTGACGACGATCGGCGTGGAGCAGCACAGTTAAGTTCGATGCCATCTTGTAGCTCGACATATTCTGTATAGTTAGATAAAGTCGAAACTCCGGTCCAATACCACACACTTCCGCAGAGAGCTTGACAGGTGCATGAGTTATGTCCCCAGAAATTGTGCTCTCCGATGAGTTGATGGCGTCGACAGTAGCACGGGCGGCCACATAACGTAAGCGCCATAGCTCGGCTTGAAATGCGCCATAAGTTGCTGTTAATGAAGAAGGATAACGGTAAGTTGTGATGAAATAGATGGTAAAGGTAATAATTAGCTTCTTCCAAAAATGAAAACCACTTTCAGTATGTAATGATATTAAACAAAAACTCTGACATTTAGACTGCCTCAAAGTTCTTATTGTAAGTTGGTTCGGCTCTTCAATGTTCTGCTTTCCAGTATTCCTTGCTTGCAGAAGTATTGCTCGTTTTTTTACATTCGTTTTGTTTAATTCGCCATCGTTTCTATAATTTCTTTTTTATAATTTTTAGACCGCTATACCGTGGTCGGATATGATTCCGAAGATTTTTCCTTCAAAATATAAGCAGTTAAAAACTCGGTATTCACTTACTCTTGGCATTTTGTTTTTCCCTCGCTGCTTGTTCAACAAATATCGAACTTTTTTTAGACTTCTCCAAAATCGTTTCAACCATCGCCTTACTCTCGACGTTTCCCTTAAGTGCAAGCAGCTCACTGGGGTCAAATGCAGCTGTCCTCTTTAGAATTTTCACGAAAATCTCACCCTCAACACTAACCATATTCAGCACGTAATCTTCGTGGCCGGTGCGCCCGAAGCACATCGCGCCAATTGTGGATACCATGTGAAACTCATTGACCAAATAGCGTTGTAAGTACAACTGCACCAGACCACCTTCCAACGCTACACAGCAGAGTGTGAGTCCTAGATGCGGCAGTGTAATCGGTATCATACACATCGGCAGCGCGGGAAGTTTGTTAACATACAATTGTTTACCCTTCTTCGAGTAACAAACAAGACGACAATCCATGGCACACACCGTAATGGTTTGATCCACTGGCAACAACATTAAACCGGTAAATGGATGAGATATTTTAAATATCTCCTGGCCCTCCTTAACCGACTTACGCAGTAGATATACACCGCCGTAACGTGTGGCGATTACAATGCGAAAATCGGTCTCGTATGTGCCATGCACGGCAATCGTAGAAGGCACGGTCTCGTAGTCACAAGTTTTCGCTTGATAAATTAAGCCAAAACTTTGTGGTTCCAACACTAATATATCACCGTTATCGGTGGCAATAACCAAATGTGAGGGTGGATTCGCATCGCTGGAAATACGTTCCAAGCAACCGAGTGCGATAATATTTGGGTGACGCATTACCGTCGCATCTGCATATTTCAAAATGAACTCCTGAAAAATATGGATAAACGTGAGAATTTGTTTTCTAAAAATATTAACTCAACTCTACATTTTGTTCTTCTTGTGGTAACTGTATTAGTTTTTGTGACTTCCTTGACATCTTTGGGCGCTCAATGGACCTCAAGCTTTCGACTAAGGCTGGCTGCTGCTCTACACGCACTGTAGGTAATTTGAGCCACAAATCCCTTTCCAACTCCTCGGCCTCTAAGCCGGGCACTGTGTACTTGAAATACGGTTTCATATTTCGAAAGAACAGTACCGATTCCGCGATGGCCACAGCAATAACTTCGAGCACACATATATATAAAAATAATTTACTTTGCTTGTTGTGTAAGTGAACTCAATTAACCTACTTGGAGTTTTTGGCTCCGACTCGTCGCTGTAGAAGCTTTGTACAGCAGCTGGTATACCGTTGAGCTTCAACTCCGTATGCAACGCAGTGCCACGAAAGATTTTCAAAGTCGCCGTGGGCTCATCCTCCAATGCGATGTCTGCCGCTATCAGTCGCACGTAATTGTCACATTTAATGTCGCACAAAGTCATGCAGCTGGTGACGGTGTTTAGACGTGGTCGCGGCTCGTCTTCGTCTACGATGACTTGTAGCCATTTGGCGTTGACGGACATGCTTTTTAAGCTGTAAAAAAATTTTAAATGTTATCCACTTGAGAGTATTTTCGTAATGACCTAATGCCCAGCTGTTGGCAACTTCTTGGATTCCTTTTGACCATGTAATCATTCACTCTTTGTTTTGATACGCGTTTGTTTACCTTAGCAACGCAAGGACACGTTTCCATGTTGCCACATTAGACAATTTTCCATGCTTTAAAGAGAAGTATAGAATATGTCTATGTATGTACTTATACTTGTATAACCAAAACCGACGGAAATCAGTTCGTTTTATTACTAAATATAACTCTTGAAGCTACTTAGTTTCATTCAGATAACGTATTTTCAGATATATCATTTAATATCGAATCTATAGGGGAAGCTCGGTATAATCATATACAAGCCTCACTAGAAGTTATCGGTCAATCATACCACTTTTGGTTAGCTAATAATATTTAATCCAACTCTATCACTTAGCTTTAGTAAAGAAGCAAATTATAACTAGTGACCCGATTTTGCCTCTTGCCGAAAGTGATACAATACTCGTGGCAGAAGTCAAAGTTTTTATTATGGGATATGCATAAAACATTCTCAAAATATTTTCTAGAAATGCTGTCGAGTTGATAGTACGAGTACAGGCATCCGGTTACGTAAATTGGACTGCCGGGGACTGACCGGGTGGTTGAATAATTCAACGAACTTCATTATAAGTACATAAAAATTTTTTATTTTAGCGTCTATTAGTAACGATATACGGTTGTTTGTTTAAGCTTCGATCTAGGAGTTTAGTTCTCCACTTTCATCGACTTTTTATACCCTGAACAGGGTATATTAAGTTTGTCACGATGTTTGTAACACCCAGAAGGAAGCGTCGGAGACCCTATAAAGTATATATATAAATGATCAGTATGTTGAGCTGAGTCGATTTAGCCATGTCCGTCTGTCTGTCCGTCTGTCTGTATATATACGAACTAGTCCCTCAGTTTTTAAGATATCCTTTTGAAATTTTGCAAACGTCTTTTTCTCTTCAAGAAGCTGCTCATTTGTTGGAACGGCCGATATCGAACCACTATAACATATAGCTGCCATATAAACTGAACGATCGGAATCAAGTTCTCATATGGAAAACTTTCTCATTTGACAATGTATCTTCACCAAATTTGGTATAGATTATTTTCTAGGGCAAAAATGTAATATCCGAGAAATTCAGATCGGTTAACTATAGCATATAGCTGCCATACAAACTGAACGATCGGAATCAAGTTCTTATATGGACAACTTTCACATTTGACATGATATATTCACGAAATTTGGTATATATAATTTTCTAAGGCAACAATGCAATCTCCGAAGAAATTGTTCAGATCGGTTAACTATAGCATATAGCTGCCATACAAACTGAACGATCGGAATCAAGTTCTTGTATGGAAAACTTTCACATTTGACAGGATATATTCACGAAATTTGGTATATATTATTTTCTAAGGCAACAATGTAATCTCCGAAGAAATTGTTCAGATCGGGTAACTATAGCATATAGCTACCATACAAACTGACCGATCGGAATCAAGTTCTTGTATGGACAACTTTCACATTTGACAAGATATATTCACGAAATTTGGTACAGATTATTTTTTAAGGTAACAATGTAATCTCTAAAAAACTTGTTCAGAACGGGTTACTATAGCATATAGCTTCCATACAAACTGGACACATAGTTACTAACAGAAATGCACCTGTGAAGGGTATTTAGCTTCGGTGCAACCGAAGTTAACGTTTTTTCTTGTTCGATTCTCAGATCTCAAGAGTATGGTGACTGGAAAGAAATTTGCAGACCATTAGGAAGTAAAAACCGAGTCCGAAAGAAAAATAAAAAAAAAGTTCAAAAAAAAAAAATAACAAAAAAAAAAAAAAAATTAATTTCCGTATCACAAATTCAAGTAATATTATTTACCGTACAATACCGGAGTTGTATACAGACTCTTCTTCTTTATTTGCGTAGACACCACTTACGTGGTTATAGCGGAGTTTACAACAGCGCGCCAGTCGTTCTTCATTTTCCCTGTTTGGCACCAATTGGAGATTACAAGTGTAGCCAGGACCTTCTCCACCTGGTCTTTCCAACGGAGTGGAGGTCATCCTCTGCTTCCCCCAGCGGAGGAACGAATACGTCGAATACTCTCAGAGCTGGAGTGTTTTCATCCATTCGGTCGGCATAATCTAGGCAGCCTAGCCGCTGTGTCTTAATTCGCGGAATGCCAATGGATACGACGCCATCTCGTGCAGCTCATCGACTGCGGTATTCGTCGTTGCCAATGCGCAAAGGATCATAAATTTTTCGCAGAATCTTTCTCTCGACAACTCGTAACGCCGACTCATCAGATGTTGTTGTCGTCCATGCTTCTGCGCCATATAGCAGGATAGGGATGAAGAGTGAGTCGTAGATTTTGGTCTTTGTTCGTCGAGAGACTCCCCAGTCCGAAGTAGCACCTGTTGGCAAGAGTTTTCCGTTTGATTTCGAGGTTGACCTTGTTGTTGGTGTTAATACTTATTTAAGTATAAACAAATTTATCTACGACTTCGAAGTTATGACTGTCGACTGTTTGTTTGATGCCAGGATGCTCTTTTTTACTACCAAAGCCATTTGCATCCCTTCCTTTTCCAGTCTGGAGAATGCAGAATTAATGGTAACGTTGTCGATGTACGCAAGCGGACTCTATATAACGGGATTTTCAATAGGGACGCTACAAAAGTAGATCGATAGGGATAGCAAAAGACGCCATATTTTTCCCGCTATTTTGGCGTTTATCATCAGTAAAGTTTAATATTTCATCACGGAAAGATGTACGATTCAACTACGAGTCGAAATTACTATCGAAATTCGGAGTCAGTGGCCTCAACGTTAAGTCCAATTTATGGTCATTATGATCGTTTTGTCAGATCAACAATTGAGCATCTAGTTTAAAAACTTGAGTGCACAGGTACAGTAAAAAATGTTCCCGCAGTGAGACAAAGAAGTGCCCGTAATGTCGAGAATATTGCTGCCGCTAGTGCATCAATTGAGCAAGACCCAAATCAGTCTCTCACACGTTGTACTCAAGCGTTGGGCATCTGTGTGATGTCGTTGTGGCGAATTTTGCGAAAAGATCTTGGTCTACATCATTACAAGATCAAAGTGACACTAGAACTGAAGCCGCTTGATAACCAGAATCGTCATATGTTTGTGAATTGGGCAGAGCAACAACTAGAAAATGATTCGGATTTTCATCGCAAAATCATCTTCAGCGAAGAGGCTCATTTTTGCTTGAATGGCTTTGTCAATTAACAAAATATGTGTTTTTTACCAGGCAGAAATCCACACGTACTCCATTTCGAAAAAATTACGAGTTGGTGCGGTTTTTTGGCCGTCGGCGTCATTGGACCGTACTTCTTCCGTGATGAGCAAGACCACCACGTTATTATGAATGGGAATCGTTACTATTTAATGATAACCGAATATTTTTGACCCGAATTGGATGACATGAACTTGAACAATACGTGGTTCCACACATCGACAGTCACAATCGATTTATTGAGAACCAAGTTGGGTGACTGTGTTGTCCAGTCTATGTTCTATGCCAAAAAGCCAGCGACTATAGATGAACTTCTTACTAATATCAAATGTGAAATTGCAACAGTATCGGCCGATTTATGCTTGAAAACCGGCGAAAATTGGGTTCAGTGTCAGGACTTCTGCAAGCTTGCCCGTAGTAGCTATGCAAAAGAAATCGAGTTCCATAAATAATGGCTTCGAATGTACTTTCACGGGAATAAAGAACTGTGTAGCGCTCGTTTGCCCGTTAGTTGACCTCATACTGAGTATAAAAGAAGTACTTATGTTATGTATAGTAAATTGGTCGATGTGTTTATTAAGCGGATTATACTTTGATTTCTTTTCTCTCGATCTCTAACGAACTTATTCAAAAAGATTCTGTCATCATTCAAAAATATTTATCTGCAACGTGGCTAAGCTTTTGTTTTTCTTGAGCTTATTTCTTTCAGAAAGATCTACAATTTTAGGGAGGAGTAGTAAGAAAAGTTTAATGCTATGAACTCTTCGAAGCACGCTCTTTTAAATTTATATGTGGAAAATGATTTTTTTCTAGAAATCATCCAATGTAAGCGCTTCGTAACATCGCTTCATAAAAATCGGCGTTATACTCTATATGTAAAAGTATGTATACTGTTGTGAAAATGTAGCAATATGCCACAGGCACCTTTCTTAAAAACTGGTGCAAGAATTGTTCGCAATATTTTATTATTCTTTATGCGTCAATTACATCCATCATTTGGAAAGTGATACGAATTCGTACGTTCAGGAATGCAAATTGACTGGTTCGTGCTTTTGCTACCAGCTGAGCACGACACGCCCATTAATAAGAGGCTGTTAACAGCCAAACGTGTTGTGCTCAATTCAAACTTCGACTTACATATGTAGGCACACAACAACTTACTCATGCCGCACTTCAATTACGAAGTGAAGAAATTTCGCCTTGAGTGTGGACTGTGCAGACCAATTACCGGCATTCTCAACAACTACCGAATGACTAGTCGCCTAGACAGGTATGCAATTCGGGCGAGCTAATGAAATCAATCAACAAACAAAATAAACAATGTACGAAGATCAACGAAAACCAGAATTGGCCATGACTAAGCCAGTGTTTGGAAAAAGTAGAAAATTGGAAGAAATGCAAAAAAGTCGCAAGATAAGTAAATTGTAGGAAACTGAAGAGACGCAAAGGCGGAAATACCAGAAATAACGCAGTGGAAATTGAAACCGGTTTTAGTGATGTTTATGCTGATGAACATGGTTAACTATAGAGCTGAGTTATGTTAAAGAGCATGACACGTACTGATCTGTATTTATTGATTTTTGTGATTAATTGAAATGATAAGAAGTCGATATTCAGAGGAAATATTTTAATATGATATAATTTGGCAAAAATTGTTAAAAAATTGGTATAGTTTGAAAAGCAAGCAAAGGCCATATTGAAAAAAAAAAACATAAACAACGCCCTCAAAATTAGCGCATGCGTGAATGGGAGCTTTCGAATTCAATTCTTGTACTACCTTGAATGGCAGTGATTCACGCGCCCACATTTCGTGCACAAACACAAATGAGGGAATTTTGCGGTCAGTTTATATTTTGTTAAAAACTGCTGATGGCTATTTGCTGGTCGCTTTATCTGAGAGTTAACGGCACAATTATATGCTTACAAGTATATGAGTGCTCAAATTTTTTTTGCATATCAGCAATATCTCCAAAAGAAACGAATATTTGAGTAAACTGTTGAGTTAACGATTAATAAAGTCAACAGGTACATTGTACATACATACATATGTATGGGTGTAACATTTTTACATTCAAAAACAAGTAAAGATTTGTCCGCCTCATTAGTCGCAATAGAAGTAGACATGCATATATGTATTTGAACAAAAAAGGTGTCGCTATAGAAATTGTCTGTAATTATGCTCTACTGACCATTTATAATATTCGTACATAAATACCTGTATGTATATATAAATACCACAGAAAGCTACTATTATAGCCATAAGTCAAATTCGTAAAAATCAAAACATTAAAGAAAACCACTGAATATAGAGCAACTAGGGTTTCAGAAGATTTCTTACGTTTCATAAAGACAAACACGATGGACATGCTACTATATGAGGTAGGTGTAGATCTTGCAATAGTGCTCAAATTGAGCAGCCCTTTGCAATAAGAGGTCGTAAAAAGTTCTTCCAAAATATGTAAAGGAAGACGGTAAGAACGTAATCGTCAATGGCGACCAATATCGCACCAGGATAACCAATTATCTCGACGACATTTAGTTTCAACAAGATGGATGATAGAACACTACGATATGCAGGTAATTTCACATTTTGGGCCAGTCGATTTGAAAACAAGATCGTGTGATATCACACCGTTAGAGCTTCTCCTGGGGAGATTTGGAAAATCTAAGGTCTATCTGGACAATCCTGCTTCGATTCAGGCCTTGGATCAAAACATTTCGCATGTCATTCTCTAGTAATCAGTCGAAATGCTCAAACGTTGCCGCGGCCTACATTTGAAAGAAACAATCTTCAAAAATGAAATGCCAAAGAATGTTCTTTCAAATGATAATAAACATTCCCCATTAAATTTAAAATTTCTGTGTTTTTTCTTTAAAAAACTAGAGAACCTTGAAATATCTTTATGACTCTCTAATTTACGGATTATTAATTTTCTCTGATAATTAAACTAATTATCCTTTGATTGTTTGTTTTTCAATCAGCGTTTCATTTCTTAAATGTTCATATAATGAAATTTCATTTTAATTACAATACTTTAATATGTATGAACTATGAGTTGAGTCTATTTAGTTGTTTCCTCTAGTTCCTTTGTACTTTCGTCTATATACGTAAACTTGTCCCTGCTAATCGTGCACATGGCCTTTTCTTCCAAGGGAGCTGCTAGTTTGTGGGAATGATGTCAGCATATAGGTTAGGATAAGTCGTAGGATTGATATTAATCGATCTTAATCGATTGATCTCACTTGAACAGTTATTATTCTTTTGTGTTACTCCTAAAAATGGACATCCAGACCCACATAGATGAACAAAGCATTGAAAGCTTACTACAAATTTGTTAAGGTGAATAATATCAATCAGTCACTTGGCTGGGTTCGCCAAAGGTGTGTCTATGTAGATAGCTTAAAATATCTTAAACTTAGTCTGGCTAAAGCATATAGATTTTATACAAACTTTATTTTTTAAAAGGTATCTTTACGTAATTTGCCGCAGATTATTATCGAAGGCAACGCTACAATCTCGTAACAAATTGTTTAGATCGCATCAATGCTATATACTATAATACAGTCATTCAAACTGAAGAATCAAAATCAAGATAAATATATTTTATGCCCTTTTATATAATGAAAAATACACCTGCTGTGAATGGTATTGGAGGTTAGAAATACAAAACGAATTTCCGTTACTGCTTGTCTCGAAATTTTTGATTGTAAAGCTTTCTTGCAGTTTTCCCTCTAGGTCACTAAGCCTTATCTCGATATAAAGCTATTACATTTTAATGTCTCTAAAACTGTTACCCTTGAGATGAATTTCATAGATGCGGCGTATTTTTTTGAACATAAACCACACTTAAAAACGTTATAAGCAAGAATTATTACCGTTAAAAGTGTGATATCTACTCAACATAGATTTCTCAATTCAACAATAAAGCTTAATGATTGCTACAATAAATTAAAGCTTTCCCACGCGCTAGAAAGCAGCTTAGTTGAGATTAAAATAGTATTTTGAACAAAAGAAAACTGCATTTATTGTCATAAAATGTGTGAGGTTGAATAATGTTGAGAATATTTTAATGTTTGTTTTAGGTTTTAATTGTCACCTATGTAAATCTAAATATATTGTGATGAATGTACCTTAAAGTACTAAATAATTATACAGAATCCCTAAGAATTTCCAAAACTCAGAGTTTAATTAGAAATATAAAATATGAGTAATTATAAAAAAATTGAATGGGGTAAACTATAGAATCATTATTCGTTCTTCTTTCAAAGCGAACCCGAAATAAAAATGAACACGCCTGTACGTTTAATATATTGACCGATATATAATAAGTATACTAAGCATAGTTAAGAAATTATTATATTTGATTTATAAAATGAATCAAGCAAATTTTTGGTACGATTGTTTTGATGTGAACCGTATTCCAGTGGAAACGTTCTGCATTAACTGCAAAAATGCCCTCAGAAAGGGAAGGTCTGGGCTATAAGGCGTGTATGGCAAAACTTAGCTGCCGCTGTTTTTTAACCAGTCTTGCAACATGAGGCCGAGTTTCGCTCGCTTTAGTTTGATGAATTCTTGTCGGTAGCGTTACACATTAAGGATTTTATTTTAGAACCTTTAAATACAGCGGGCACTTTTAATCCCACCAAATACGATGGTTTACCTTTGTGTCTAGGATATTCGGCTTTGCTGTTGATTGGAGGGTTGGCGAGGTTCCACATATAATTTTTTGCATTTACGGTTGTCGTAGGGGAACCGATTTTCAACATCTCATGGACTCATTTCTTATAGCACCTAATTTTCTTGATTTAAGTGTGTTGAAATGGCTGTCTGAGTCACTCCCAAATATCGTGTGAGCTCTTCTTAGGTTTGACAACAATTTTCGTCAAAATGCTCCTCTTTAACTTCAAACTTTTGCGTTCGCCCAGGATTGTCTCTAAATTTACAGATTTCTTTCCCCTTTTTACAATTATAAAGAAAGTGCTTCTTATTTAGAAAATAGATGTCATCCATCAGTCATAGCTGAGGGTGTACACAAACTAAAAGATTCGATTTGGCGCCGTCCGCAGCAACTCGGACTGACAAATGGAAAGACTTGGAGCCCTTTACGTCGAGATATTAAATTGAAAGCGTACAAAATATACCTTTTGCAAAAAATCAACCCGCTCGACCTTCCCAGGCGATATCGCTCCGCTTTATGGTTTCTCGAAGAGTTCCAAGAAGATCCGACGGTTTCGAGCCGAATTTTGTTCTGGCTCAATGGGTATGAAAACAAGCAAAATTGTCGCATTTAGGGCGAAGAGCTACCTGAAGTGATTCAAGATCTGTTATTTCAACCAGAAAAGCAAAGCAACAGTTTGGTTTGGTGTGTGGGTCAGTGGAATCATCGGTTCATATTTCTTCACAAATGATGCCCGTGAGAATCTAACCGTCAATGGCGACCGTTATGGTGCCATGATAACCGACTATTTGATGCCTAAAATTGAAGTTCGTGATAACGACGACGTTTGGTTTCAACAAGACCGGTCAATTGGCGACCAAGATCGATTGATATCAAACGGTTAGACCTTTTCCGGTGTAGATATTTTAAGTCTAAAGTCTATGCGGACAATACCACTTCAATTCAGGCCTTGGAGCACAACATTACGCGTGGCAATTTCAATCGAATTGCTCGAACGATTGGACTCAACGGATGGGCCATGAGATGTAGCCGCGGCCAACAATTAAAATAGATAATCATCAAAAAGTAAATGACAAAAAATGTTCTTTCGAATGATAATAAACATTTCCCATTAAATTTGAAGCTTCTGTTTTTTTTTTTCAAAAAAGTAGGAAACCTCGAATTGGACCATTCTTAGTTCTTATTTTCGAGAGCTGTGTTTATTTATTCAAAAAGAAGAGATGAAAGAATAACATAGTTAAAAGCCTAAAATGATTTTTGAAGTGCTTCGAAGATTGGAAAAACCGTTGGCACAAGTGTATAATATCTCATGGAGATTACTTTGAAGGGGACAAAATAGATATTCATGAATAAATAAATAATTTTTGAAAAAACACAAAATTCGCGATACTTTTTGAACATACCTCGTACTCTCCCTATTTTTCTCAGCAGGTGGCTTAAAAAGTTGTTGGTTCAAATTTATTTATTGAAACAAAATTTTACAAAGGTGAAGCAATAGAAAAAAGTTGCGGCAATTACCCTGATTTATACTCGATTTTTAATCTTAGTAGGTTCAACTTAAATAGTACTTTCTTCTACAGGTAAAAGCGGAAGCGTTAATTTAAGTCAATACTATAATCACGACTAAGTGAAATTGAAGACCAGACTCAAAAGTGTGAAACTTTCTTTGTAGGCATGAATATTTGAAGAAAAAATTACCGCACCTCCGATACTGTGAACAATTGTTTGATAGCACAACTTAAATCTACGCGACGTCAAATATTTTTTGTATAAATACTATATACTTTCTTTGAAAGAGATAAAAGAAATATCATTTTGGAATAAACAGTTCACCGGATGAGAGCTTTTTTACCATTGTTAATTTCTTTAAGTCCCAATTTTTTCAATTCTTATGGAACTTTTGCTCAAAGCGATTAATTTGATTTTAATGGTGAACGCATGTGAGTTTAACAAATGCGTGTGAGCGTATGAATTCGTAGGGTATGTACATATGTCGACTTGTTAACGATTTCTGTTGATTATTACTTTTTCACGATACAGCAAACAGCACGCCGCGCTCGTCAATCACTCAAAACGGCGCGCCGATGAAGTTGAACGCATTGTTAGCGTCATCGGCGCCGCCGTCTTAATCACCAACACCAAGCGCTCACAATAAGAATGAGTGGCTATCGAGCGGCCAAACGCTGCCTCGTCTATTCACCGAACGCATTGGCAAGCGCGATCAGACTCAAGTCCACAACAACAATCGGGTGAAATATAATAGCATTTCCAGCGCTAAGCGAAAACAATAAAGCTTCTCAAGCAATGCGGTCGACGTCGTCTCCATCGTCTCATGGTTGTTGGTATTGCAAGCGTTGCTGCTGTTGTTGTTGTTGCTGATAGTGTTTCTTTTGTTTGTGTATTTGCAATCGTCATTAACATTGCGAACGAACGTCGGTTGCCTTAACAGCGCGGAGCGTAGGCAAAAGGCATATAGGACAAACAGCGGTGAGCGGTGAATGGCGCGGCGTTTGCGTCGCCGTTGTGTACTTTCAGTTACAGTTTTCTTACGGATCGCACTTCAGTCTTGCAACGGACGGCGAACAGCGCACGAAACGGCGCGCTTATCGAGTAGCCGCGCGTTAACACTGTTTATCTTACTGATTCATACTGATTTGGAAGCAAAATTGTGTATTTTCATGAATTATTGGTGCGTCTTAATTGCGAATTGGAAAATAAGTGATCGCATTAACATTGCAATTGTTGCAATTAATTGTGCTGCATTATTGATGAGCGTTGATTGAAAAGTGAACGTGAAAGTGTTTGAGTGTTTGTGTGCGAGAAGTCACTGCGCGCGCGAGTGCGTTGCATTGACGACCGCGAAACTGGTTGATCCATAGCGCGCCGTGCCGGAATGGTTGAGCGCAGGCGCGCGGTACTGTTAATCGTCAACCGTCAAGTGGCAGCAGCAGCATCAACCAACGAAATCAGTGTGGCTGCCAACGCGCGTTGCTTAGCCGATCTTTACTTTCATCTTTGATATTTGCTACAATGTACTACACATACATATGTACATCTGTGATTTAATGAATGAAGAAAAATTTTGAAAAAAAGTGAAAAATAATTAAAAAAGATTGTGCAGAGTTGAAGTGCTGAGTGAAGTTTGTGACGAGATTACTATCACTGATCCGCCTGCCATGCCGCCACTTACCTACATTTGTGCATAACAACATACCAACCAAAAAAAAAAAAAGCAAACAATAAACTGAAAACCGGTGACAGTAACTGTCACTTTCAATGCATGCAGTTCATCATGTGCTTACACTTGTAAATATGTTATGCCTGCAATAGAAAAGTCAAAAGCGTTTTGATTGCGCAAAAATACTTGTTCGGGAAGTTTTGTCCGTCTTTGCATGAACCGAAAGTGTTCACATAATTTTATCATAAAATATTCGCAGCAGCCAAATTGCAGTTCGCAGCAATTGCTGGACCGAAGGGCAGAATTCATACATTAATATATTCATAGATACATAGATACATACTTTTAAAAAAGTGTAACTTCAGTTTCTTCAGTCTGCGGCGTTTGCATACAATTCTGCAAGCTCAATAAAATTTCCCTATACTTTTCTACAAGAAACAAGTGCTCCTGGTGTTTTAAGTAATAATTGTGCTGGAAGCCGCACTATGTTAAATTGTGTTTTTTTTCGCCAGAAAATTGCTTTAATAATTGTGAATGTCAGTGTATAGTTTTCAAAGTGAGTTTTTGTGCAATTGAATTGACGTAATTGACGTAGTGAGTGAGCAGCTGAGTTCTTTGTATTTTGCTGTGATTTATTTGCTGTTGCCTGTAATAGGAAATCAATTATTCACAATGTAAGTATACAAAGAAAATAAACGCTATATATACCACATAGATATTTGCACTTATCGTCTATTGTATAATTTTCGAATTTTTCAAATTTCCTATACCCTTAGTGGGTGTAAATAGTCTACATACATATGTTCAATGCTTTTAATTCTGAGAAGGTGTGGGTGAAACTTGCTTCAAACTCTTTATTTTTTTCTGAAGTGCAGTAATAGTTTTAATTCATAGTAATAATTCTAAAAAAACACGTTAACTTACGTTTCATCGAAGTTATAATACCCTTCACAAGTACATAACATCCCTAACAAGAACTGCGATCGGTCAGGTTCTTCGGAGATTACTCCAAAACCAATGCCTTTAACAACATAAATTCATGAAAATTTTGTTAAAATATCTCCTCAAATGAAAAAATTGTCTATATAAACACTTGATTCTGATCGCTCAGTTTATATGGCAGCTACACAAATGCCATAGTGGTTCCAACAGCTTCTTCAAGTGAAAGAGATTCCAAGAGTAGCCATGACTTTCTGCATCTGGTCTTTCCAATGGTGTCGATGTCTTTCTCTCCCCCTGCTTCCTGGGCGTCTACTGCGTCGAATACTCTAAAAGTTGAAATGTTTTCATTTCGTACAGCATCGTTCCATCGACTGCGGTATTCGCCCTTGCCAATGCGTGAAGGACCATAAATCTTCCGCAGTACCTTTCTCTCAATAACTCGTAACGTCGACTCATCAGATTTCGTCAGACATAGTGGCATAAAGACGGATCTTTTTCGTACCGCTTTGAAATCGACGAAGATTTGGTCTAATCAGTTTGTTGACGATGGGCTTTAATCTGTCACACAAGGCCAAAAGGGGAGTCTCTCAATCGAGGCTGTCTTGTTCTTTTCTTTCAGAGTATTTTTTTACGTGGCGAATCACAAACCCAACGCACAACCCTGGGGAAGGATGTTTCGCCTTCTCACTTTAGCTCACCTTCAAACGCGTGATTTTTGGCTACCCAGAGGATACCCAAAGGATACTTTATCGACGACCGAAAGTCGTGAGCTTCTTGAGCCATATGTAAATCAATCGTTTCTGGCAACTCCCAAGTAAAACAAGAATAAACTAATGCCGTCGAAAGGATTTCCAAAGCAAAGATTGGGTAAAAAATAGCATCTCAAATACTCTTTGCAATGTTATTGTCGGGGCATAATGACCAGAGGGATAAATATAGTAGAGAGAAGGGTTCAACGTGGCATATATTATTGTGAAGTGATTTATTCGTTCATACTTACTTATGGAATTTACATTCTCGCAAATGTTGATAAGAAGTTATCAAATTAATTTAACTTCAATTCTCAGAAGCACTATCAATTTGTGTATACAGTTATACATATATATGTATGTGTATACATACACAAGCGATGATGTACCCTGCAGGAAATTTTTTTAGTTTCGATCTCATCTTGTTTTAAAGCATTCTTACTACTACTACGCCGCATATATTTTTTATGCTAACCAACTTCTTAAGATAGCGAAAAATATTCGATATTGGTCAAACTGATGAAAGCAGACGTTAACATCGGTTTGTGAAGAGTTTCAAGGTAATAAAAATTCGTTTTTTTATTGAACAGTGAATGCGTGCATACAAGTATATCAGTTCTCTAAACTTGTAAGTTCGCCTGTCATCAATATGAGGATATTAAGCGTGAACATCGGGGTTAAGGAATTTCCATTCGGTCCCAGTGGCACTACGTCACTATGTAGGCTATTGAATGGATCTCAAAACAAAAGAATTTTTCGAGTCATTTTAGTAGAAGTTTTCAATGCTGACTCAAGCATTTATTTCACTTTTAGTTCAAAGTAGCTTATCACAGCAATTATATATTATTAACATAAGAAGTAAAGTACTGATATTTTAAACATTTTACTTTGCGCGATACCGGGCGGTGTTTCCGCTTTCCATTCATTATACCCTAGAATGATGACCTCTAAACAGAATATATTAAGTCTTCCACGAAGTTTGTTATACTCTGAAGAAACCTTCAGATACTCTAAAAAATATATATGTATATATTTAGCCACGTCTACCAGTGTGTCTGTATATATGTGAACTATTCCTATTTTCTGAAATATCGATCTGAAATTTTGCACACGTTCTTTTTTTTCTAAGAAGCTGATCGGAGCCATACGAACTGTGTGATCCGAATCAAGTTCTTGTACGAAAATTTTTCTTTTGACGAGATATCTTCACGAAATTTAAAAACAAGGGTATAATCTATGTAAGAAGAAATTGTTCAGATCGGATTATTATAGGATACAGATGCCATACAAACTGAACGATCAAGTTCATCAAGAAAAATGTTTTTATTTGTGAAGAGTATTTTTTTTATTATTTGGGTGCAGCCGAAGGTAAAGCCTTTGTTTGTTTTTTAATCATTTTACAAAATTTATTCAACATATATATTAAGATTCGCTGGATAATCGTAAAATAACTTATTGGTTTTATTTACCTAAGCAGTTATCGTAAGTGCGAAATTGTGTGGCTTAAGCGCACTCGTATACTTTCTCAAATTTTTTTATACCATATCAGTAAAATATATAGTACAAAAATCGCGTGGACAAGCATATAAAGGCAATGCCGAAAGTGCAATTGAAATCAATAAAAATAGGTGTAGATATATATTTTATATATAGACTTATAAAAAAAGATTATTATGAAAAAAAAACGTAAGGAAGTGCGAACTTTCATTGCTTCCCAATTATTCATCATCGATAAAAAAAACCACATTTTATTCGATAAATTGGGTTAACAAAAATATTAGCACAGAAAAATTGAAAAAATAAAGTTTATATATTTTTATAATAATTAATTATCATTCGAAAGAACATTCTTTGACATTTATTTTTTTAAGGTTATCTCTTTCAAATGTTGACCGCGGCTACGTATCAGATGGGCCATCCGTTAAGTCCAATTTTCGTTGACTTCTTTGCTCCAAGGTCTGATTTGAGTGGGATGGTCCGCATAGACTTAAGACTTTATATATCCCCACAGGAAAAAGTCCAACGGTGTGATATCACATGATCTTGGTAGCCAATCGACCGGCTCTCAAAAAATCTATTTACTGATGCGAAGTGTGGAAAGTGGCGTCGTCTGTCGATGGGATCGCGAGCTCAAATTTCAGTTATCAAATAGTCGGTTATGATGGCGCGTTAGCCAGTGATGGTTACGTTCCTACCGGTAACATTTTTGAAGAAATATGAACCAATTATTCCATCGGCCCACAAACCACACCAAACCGTTGGGTTTTTTGGATGAAATGACAGCTCTTGAATCTCTTTAGGTTGCTCTTCGTCACAAATGCTGTAATTTTGCTTGTTTACGTACCATTGGCCAGAAATAGGCCTCATCGCTGAAAAATATTTGGCTCGAAATCGTCGGATCTTGTTGGAACTTTTCAAGAGCCCATAGAGCGAAGTGATGTGGCTTGGGAAGGTCGAGCGGCTTCATTTCTTGATCAAGCTATATTTTGTACGCTTTCAGTTAAAGATCTCGACGTAAATTCGCCAAGTCATCCCATACGTCAGTCTGAGTTTCTGTGAACGGTGCCGAATTGACTATCCACGGTCTTCGTGTACACTCTCAGCTAAGTCTGCTACATATATTTGCTTCACTGCGTATTCTTCAATAATGAAATGCCAAACAATTCTGAACAAAAACAACATGACAGCTTAACACGACTCACGCGTGATCTGTCAAAAAAGATCTATTGAAAAAAGGATTTCTCTTTGGATCACCAGTTATTTGTGTATGGCTTTTGGAACACAAACAAATTTTAGGTGAACAAAACCTTTATACTCTTATGCCTCATCATGCGGAAATGTAGAGACCATTACTTCAGTAAGCGCTTTTGATGTTCATTGACTTTATATTACATATATTCAATAAAAAATATATATGTCAGCTTTTTTAAATAATATGTTTATATCTACACATTTGTCTTAAAGTGTTTAATTCAGCAATTAATGAGTCATAAATATGTTAATAAAATAAAAAAACATTACAGATAACAGTTTACTTTACTAAGTAAAAAATGTCAACACCGAGTCATAAAGCGAGACTATTTTTGTGAACTTCATATCTGTTGGTAAACAACAACAATTAACGGAAGTAAAATAATTATTATCACTTAGTGGACTTACTTTTACTGCTGTTGATAACTAACAAAGTCTGTACAACATACAGACATGCTTATGGGATGATCCAAACTATCCACACCAGAAATGTGAGCTCTGAACATACGCAATCATTAAACAGTTTTTGTCGGCAATTTATCGCAATATTAATGTAGCAAAAAAACAGAATCCTTTAATATTTGATATTGATAAGTATGAGCTCATGTTATTGCTACATATTTAAATGGTTATTAAGTCACCTTTCGTTGTTAAAAAATGACAACTCTTTGCTAACTTGCTTTCAGTTATTTTTCGAATTTCTATTTGCAGACCGATAGAGAATTTCCTAATAGTAGGAATACCAAGAGTAATTTCAATACCTGTGAGTCAGGTTTGATCTTAATAAGAACCTCAGAATCAGATTATTTATAATTTATAAAAACGTGAAATTGTTCTCCAAAGCTCTTAAATCATCTTCTGAAATGTTTTCTGGTGGTAGTAAGTATCAAGATATCAAGATACCCAGCCTATTGACATCCAATCAAAACTTGTCTTGGAAAATATTAATTTAAAGAAAATTATATAAATTCGAATCAATAACAGAAAACTGTAAGTATTAAGCCAGTGGGTTAACCAGGAATTACTAGTAAACTATCAACCAACCTGCGCTCTACCTGATGTCCCTCTTACGTGTATTATGACGAAAAATATGATCATTATTTTCATACGCATATTTATATGGCATACTACGCTATAATTGTTGCCAACATTTTCGCAAGGCTTGGCCAAGCACCAAGCTTTCTCTTTTTTGTAATTTTATACGACAAATGGTTCGGCGACAAGTCTCTAAACTCGGAGTTTCGCCTGCAGTGGCACGATTGCCCTTTCGGTAGATGGGCCCAAAAATAGGTATCGAACTCAAATTCTGTATGAAAAACTGTCTACGAAGGTATCACCTGCCTTTTCATTGATTCACTTTTGTTTCAATGTCGGTAAGGTCCGCATTGACCCAGTAGAAAATTATATGTAACTATATCATACACTTATGTACATAGTAAAGTAACAGTCGTTGTTTTGTATTAAAAAAAAATTAATAATTACTTATACTTATTATTATTTACTATAATAATATGTGGATGAATCTGTTGCTTCTACTAATTATATAGAATTGCTCTGATCAAATGACAAGAAAGCCATGACACGTTTAGATTTTCGTTAGAAGATAATTGAGATTTAAATTGGGAAGATACAAATATGAATATAAACGGGGCTATTAAGTGGATAGGGCCCCAGACTGCATTATTTGACCTACAACCTGAAATAACATATAGAAAAAAAACTAAGTAAAACTAAGTGGTAGTCACTATTACCAACTGAGGAAAAATATTTCTTATGAAAGAATTGAAAGTGAAATGAAAAAGTTATGCAAATTTCCCAGCAACTTCGTCACTTCATTTAGCTGGAAATCATTTAATAATGTAAGTAATTGCTATGAAAACACGCGAAACTCGGGAAACTCATATATCGCGTGTTTTTAGAAGCTGCTTATTAGAAATGTTGGTATGACTGTGGATCGTGCTAGTCGTTGCAACACGTAACTGTAATACAAGTTATGGATGTTTGCGTGATGTCATCAAAGCCCTAAAGAAGATATAGGTTTTTACACTAACAAAATGTGAATAGAAGAATCACCTGCTTCTCAAGAAAACGTCTGCATAAATGCATATCTTGCGTGTGTCAACAACTATAAGTAGGATTTTTTATGATTTTTTTTAAGTATGTGAATATATACACATTCATTGTGACAAAAAAGTACCCGAAAATTGTAAATAAAACGTAGAATATTTATTTACTTATTCATCAATATTAATTTTGTCACCTTCAAAGTAATCCCCACCAGATGAAATTCACTTATGCCAACGATTTTTCCAGTCTTCGAAACACTTTTGATAAGATTTTTTTGGGATTGCCTTCCTCTCTTTCAGCGAATTTTGTTTTCCTCGTCGATCGACTGAAAACGTGTTCTACGGAGCGGCAATTTCAGTTTGGGGAACAAAAAAAAAAGCGCAGGGACCCAAATCTGGTAAATACGGTTGATCTTTTGAATTCATTGGGATTTTGGCTTTAAATTCGGTCAAGATCGTGACTCGGTGTGATGGTACATTTTCATCGTGTAAAATCCATAGATTGTTCTTCCACAATACCGACTGTTTTCGAGGGTTGCTCTCATATAAACGCCTTAATACGGCCAAATAGAACTCCTTATTGACTGTTTGTCTCTCTGCAACAAATTAATGATACTCCAAACCATGAATGTCGAAAAATACAATGAGCAACATCTTGATTTTTGAGTGGCTTTGGCGTGGTATTTTCGTTTCGGCTTGCTGACTTGTTTGCATGTTACACTCATAAGCCAATGTCTGATTGGCAGCTATAATGTTCTCTATGAATGTGGGATCGGAATTCGCACGATCAAGCATGTCGAAAGAGACTTGTTTACGGTACTCTTTGCGAAAAAAATTTAGTTTTGTCGGGATGAGTCGAACAAGAACGAGAATCATTCGAACTGACTCACTAGAGATGTCAAGCTCTCTCTAACACTTACCTGACGATTTTCAAATGCCATATTCTCCTTTTTTTTTTTGATATTTTCATCAGTTGAAGTGGTCGAAGGTCGTCCAGACGTGGCATGTCTTCAACGATTTCTCGATCGTCTCTGAACATTTTGTACCACCCCTAGGCTTGCGTTTTTGACAAAACTAAATCACCGTAAGCTTTTTCCAAAATTCGCGGTGATTCCGCACATGAAACGTTGCTAGAAATACAAAATTGGATACAAATTCTTTTTTCGATATTTTTATCCATAAAAATTGCAACACACTACTGAGGTGTAGCGTCTTAAGCATCTGCTGTAAACAAACTGGTTGACAGATCGCGTTCATATTTAGCATAGTAATTAAAAGCAGCCCTACCAACTTGGCAAATAACATTTTTTCGAAATATCATTTACCCGGGGAGTTTTATTACAATTTCCCGGTGCTTTTTTGTCACAATGTACATTTATTACATCATTCGTTTAAAGAAAATGTTGACAAATTCGACAAATGCATTTATAATGACACCATTTGTACGTCGAGAAAAGGAAATTTAAGACGACTCTTACAAGCATGTGTTAGCGTGTCTAAAAAAAGCTTTCAATAATAAAATAAAAACATTTGAGATAAGCATATAGGAGTATGCACATACAAGGTGTGTTCCAAAAATCACCGAATTTTATATTAAAACTTTGACGCGCGATTTCTCGGTTTTTCATTTTAACGATTTTTTCTTAAAATAGATAGAAAAAAAACTAAACGTCGTATGGAATTGAGGCAAAGTTTATAAACTTTGGCATTAAATTATCTTCTATATAAACTAAACAAAACTAAGAAAAGTCAAGTTTGAACGTATTTTTAAACAACATAAAGTAAAATTTTTTTGGTCAAAAACAACTTTTTTTCAATTAGTAGATAAATTATTAAAAAATATGAATTTTTTTAAATTTTTTGTTTCCGTTAGAAATTGTGGCCTGCATACTGCCCGCCGTCCGACAAGTGCACATGCGAGATACATCGAGCAATTGCTTCCCAAAGGCCGAGTATCAAAGATTTCGTGTCCAAAAAATTTTTAAAAGATGTTTAAATATATAACTATAAACCCTAGAAATTTCGCTTTAATCAGTTATTTCTTTCCCTCCCAAAAAAATTCCTCAAAAAATCGATTTTTTGAGGCCTCTAAAGCAGGATCGCTGAGACACACGAATTGATGAAAAAATGTATGGTGATAATTGGATGAGTGGTACTCATATTTATATGTAGGTAGTTTATGTGACTTTGAAATGGTGGGGGAATTTAAATGAAGTCCATAGGTTGTCTAGAAGTTATTATCGCGCTGAATTGGTTGAATAAGTCCTTGAACTTTTTTATCGATGCAAATTTTACTACGAGAATGTTAAATATGAAAAAACACTTTTTGATTTTTTTTTTTTTTTTGTAAATTTAGGTAAGAAGAGGTCTGCACGTTTCATTCCAATATGAATTAAAGGGGTGTTCTACTCTAGAATTTAGAAAAATTCGATTTTGTTTTCGTATATTTAAAGTTTAGACTTTCAAAAATATGAATTTGGAAGGATTTTTCAAAATTCGACTTATTTTCGGAGATACAGCCGATTTTGTGAGGTGGCGTCCGTGTTCACTAGAATTGTCTCCTAAACTTTAAAGGCGTTTTTCTCGAAACTAATTTTTTTCACACGGTACCGGCATTATCTCAAGTTCTATACAACCGATTTACTTGAAATTTTGTGTGAACCTTCTCTATATAATCCTTTATCGTTCCTACCAGCATCGTGTCAAAATTTTTGCTTTTAATATTAAAAAAAAAATTCAGGAATTTCAAAAAAAAAGCGTAAAAAATGACTTTTGTTTTCAGGCAGTCACCATTAAAAAAAAAAAGAACTTTTTTCATGTAACCGGACTATAATAGCATCTTTACTGAATAAGAATATCTTTTGATTTTTTTTTTCAGACCACCAGGAGAGTCAGGATTAATGTCACCAGGATGCGCCATTTTTTTTTTACACTTGTCTCTCCCCCCCTCTAATTATTTTAATTTTTAATATTTATTTGTAAAAATTTTTTTCTGTATTCTTAAGATATCAGCAAAAACATTATAAAAAAATGGATGGTAAAAATATTTTTTTTTTTTTAATAAAATTCAAAAACTGCCCTAACATTGATTTCTAGAGTAGAATACGCCCTTAAATAAAGCACAAATAAGTTATTAAGTTTAAAGTTTGAAGACGAAAAGATTTTCTCCCATCAATCACCTTTCATATTCGCCTAATTTAATGTATTGAGTCTACTGAAACCGATTTTGTATAAATAATCATTTTCAATGATAATACAATTTGCATTTTATTAAATGTGAAAAAAGTTCGGTTATTTTTAGGACACACCCTGTATGTGCCCCACAGCCATTACACAGATATTTTTAAGTGCAAGGAATTTCTCAAACATGAGTCACTGCTGTACCAAAGTTTTGAATATATGTATATCTACACATTTATGTATGTCAATACATATGCACATGCTCAATCGGTTGCATGTTTTGACCACACATTGTCTGATTAACCAATTTTCCAGCTTGAGCGCAGGTGAGCATGTGCTGTCCAAGAGTGAATTGAACTTTAGCCAAACTGGTTCAGACGCCCAGCAAGCCCCTCCGCGTTATTTCCGTAAAAAGAAAACCAACTGAGTGTAAGAATATCTGTAACATTATAATAAAAAATATGTCTGTCATTAAGTGGTGGCGACAAGAAGCAGATACAATTTTAATACAAATACAACAAAAACAAAAGAAACGTGACGCAAACGCTGTGCACAGTTATTTGATCTTCCAAAGCGCACAGGTACTCACACACAAACCTACATACATGAATACTATACTGTATGACTTAAAGCGCATGCGTCACTTTGCGCTGAGTAACAAGCTTCACATCTTGTCAGTATTTTCTATGCATGAATTAATTGCGAATTTTCTAAAAATGTACCAAATATACATATGTACATAAAACAATTATTATCTAATAAAATTATCGCATCAATGTATAATCTGAAGTTTACTGAATTTTTGCAATTTGATTTACTTTACCCCCTTTTGGCTTGCGATATTGCTTTGATTCGTTTGTTGTTGTCACCTTGTTGCAATTTTTGTGCTTATTTGTCATTACACCGATTAATTCTCTGAAAACTAGTCATGTTATTGTCGTTCCAATTTTTGAGGTTTATTCACATTTCAAGTTTTGTGACTTTGAAAATTTCAAGTACATTTGTTATTGTATTGACACACATAGTTCGAGTTCCACTTTTTGAGCAATGCACCGTGTAGTGTGTTCGTATAGATATCATATATTTATATACTATGGTACAAATCAATTTTAGAGTTAGATAATTCACAGTTACTTAAGTGCTTACGAATCTATTGGAAATTTTTGTTATGTGAATCTCTATAGTATTTCTCATATCAAAGATGTGACCTATTAAAAAAACATTAATTTATGTAGTTTGAGCAATGAGGGATATTGTGTCTGAAAAAAATGTCTATCTGTATATTATATCCGTAAAAACTCTAGATCCCTTACTAAAAATATATTTGTCGAACTATAGTATAAAAGTTACATGTACTGTGTTATGTACGATATTTAATGAAAATAAAATGGCATGAGTGGGATATACATATATACATAAAAAACCAAGAAAAATTAGTCAAATTATAATCAAATCTTCCCCCCCAACGTTCTCTGATAAATTTTTTTTCATTAAAAATTTTTTGGCGGCCATTTAAAGTGAAAACTGCAAATTTCAACTAAAAAATTCCCCATTTTGTGGGTGGAAAACACCCTTAATGTAAAAAAATTTATAAACGATGTGGGCTCTATTTTATGTGTCAAAAATATTTACAAAGTTTGAAATAAATCGGTTGAGAAGTTTTGAAATGATAGTGATCACGGACTTTGAAGAAGTAATTTGGAGAAATACGCGTCTATTAGAAAATAAAAAAATTATGAAAAAAATTACCCTATGTTGTCAAAAGTATGCTTAATAATGTACAAAAAGTCCGAATTAAGTTAGTCAATCTATATTTAAAAAATAAATTCGCAAAAAAGTAATTTTTTTCACCATGAAAACCTTATCCCTCACCCCCATAAGGAAAACACCGATTTTTTCATTTAATCCATATTACTGACAATTTGTGAACTCTATCCCAAAAGAACTGAGTCAAGACTTAAGCTGTTGATCATAAATCAAACTGATGTAAAGCGTATTTCAGTGAGGTCATTCTGCATCGGTTGGAATAAATCGAAATTGGCAATGCCACGAACTGCCGTTGATTTTAATCCTTATTATTTATGAAGCTTTAATTTTTAAATACATATAATTTGAATGCTTGTATGTGCTTTATCGTCTTCTTGTTATTAAACGAATTTATTTTCATTATGGTTTCTATTTAAATAAAAATCATACAGAAATAAATTGATAGATAATAGCATGGATATTGATGACTCGGCTGACTTTTGCTGCACATCCTTCTAACTAAAGTCTCCTCACTTTTCTTACATCTCATGGATGACTTGTTCGATATCCGCTTTAAGCATCACGAAACATCGGCGTTTAGGGTCTATTTGTTTGAAATTAATTTTCAAATCATTCAATATATTTATGCCAATTTAATATTAATGTCAAGAAAGTTTGATATTGAGGAAATAAATTACAAATATTTTCTATTCATTCGAAGCTTAAGCTACCCAGCTTTACAGGCCAGTATTTATGAATACTCTTTTTCCTGCTTACAATTTTTGATGTTTGAGTGTACATTATATTTTAAATTAACTTAACTTAGGCGAATTGTATAAAATGTGTCGTATGGAAATAGTATTAATTTGCAGGTTTTATTAAGCATACATATATTAATTAAAGGGAGATCCATTTCGAGATTCCCTACTTTTTTTAAAGAAAAAATACAGTAACTTTAAAATTATTTCGTATTTATTTTGTGGATATTGTCTCTTTCAAATGTTCGTTGAATCCAATTCGCGATAACTAGTTCGAGCATTTCGACATGAGGGATTGTCCGCATAAATTTTTTGGCTTTACCTATCCTCACAGGAAAAAATCAACGCAGTGACATCACACGATTTTGGTGACCGGCCCAAAATATGGAATTATGCTCACCGAAGTGTTCTCTCTATAAATCCATTGATTGATGCAATGTGTGGAAAGTGGCGCCATCTTGTTGGAACCAAATGTCGCCGAGCTTCAATTTCAGGCATTAAATAATCGGTTACGTTCTCACTGGCATCATTTTTGAAGAAGTATGGACCGATGATTTAACCGGCTCACAAACCACACTAAACCACTATATTTTCTGGGTAAAATGACAGCTCTTGCAGAAATTTTGCCTGTCTACATACATATTGAGCTAGAAATAGTCTTTGTCGCTGAACAAAATTTGGCTCAAAAATGTCGAAACTTTTCAAGACCCCATAAAGCAAAGCGGTGTCACTTGTGAGGGTCGATCCATTTTATTCGATAATATGTTGCCATTTTGATGATAATTTTATAACACCTTTCCCATAGAAGTCCTCGTCCCTATTACCAAAATATTGAAAAAGTGGATTTTAACAAGATTCTCTTGAAATTTTCAACAGCAAAATCATTCACCAAACAGAAACAGTTGGTAATCACTTGGCGCCAAGTTCCAAACTATAAAGTGAATATAGAAGAGCAAACAAGCTCCCAGAACTTGTGGCCGCGTGTGTGACCTGGCATTGTTCTGATGGAACCCCATTCCTTTCTTATTCGCCAAAGCTGACTGCTTCCGGACGATTATTTTCTTCAAAATGTTCAATTGGAGACAATACAATTCCGCAGGGGAGTAGATCCTAGTAGCTGATTCCTTGTTAATCTCATCAAACACATAGCAAAAGCTTCCTGATCAAAACCGTTTGCTCTCTTAGTTTCGTAAATAACTTTAGAAAATCATCGATTTTGTTGTGTTCAGCAGCGATTCTCAAATGGAAATTCGATTTTTACGTTTTGTTTTTTTTTTATTGACAGCGACTTCTTTATATATCCAGCCTTATTTAAATGATTCCAAATGATTGAAAAGACTGCCTAACTCGGTGATTTCCACAATGAGCATATGTAATATGCTTTACTTTTTTCTAAGTTGCTAAGTCAGAGGTATAGCCACAAAATAAATCACAAGGTTTAAAGAGTCGGCCAAAAGTATTCGAGACAAAGGTTTTGCTTAGAATTTTTAATGAATTAAAGGACTGCTTTGTCCTGCGAATAGATAAAGGCGCTACAATACGAAAGAAGCAAATACTGAGATTCGTCTAAAATCTGCATAGATTTCGGCAATGCTATACTAAACTTAACAAATACATCCATATACACGTATCTTCAACTAAAAATACTTGTTCAGAAATTTCCAAAGTTTTGGTTTTTGTTATGCCGCCAAGTTAATTCACGCTATCGCCTTGTTATTTTATTGCTACAGTATTCACAAAAACAAGCATCATTGTTGCAACATTAGACGCCCACATGTGGCGGTGATGGAAATCACTTGCTGCACAGACAATGGCTCAGTACGATCGCTAGGCAATAGCTGAGCCGTTGTTGCTGTAATACCACGAGTATCATATAGAGTAGCACCATCAACAGCCACTGTAGGCACTTGCAACATTCGCGTAAACGAACCCGGCTGGCAAGAAAAGCAGTGAGTTAGTAGTGGAAGTGCAACTTGTTTATTGCCACCTTCACTCCGGCTTCGGCACATTTTCGTACACATAACAGACATGCGTGTGAACATACATACATACATGTGTAAAATATGTGCACAGCGACTATTTGATGAGTTGGTTAATGTATGTGCCGCACTTTGCACATTCTCTACATACATTTGAATGAAACGAAAATCAGGTTTACAGGTCGCGTGATTACAATCTTCACACAGTGCATGCAGATTCACACAAATATATACATACTTATGTATGTATACTTTGATACAGATGCTATCACGCACGTATTCAAGTGTGCCAGTGTGTGCATTCATGGTATATATGCTTCATCTGCATGTTTACATATTTGCCACCGATTTCACAATCCGATAGCAATGCTAACACTCAATTCCTTTGACAAGATTGCCGCACGATCAACCAAGTGATTGAGTTGCCTCGCTTAGATTTGTTGTTGTTGGCAAATTTAATTGCGTATGTTGTAAGCAGGCTTCAAATTTTTAACACAGTTCGACAGACATTTATAAGACCACTACGTTAATTTGTTTATATGACTTTGACTACATAATTGAGCGGATACTTAACGTTTTCCAAGTTTGGTGGATAACAATGTGGGTTAAAATTAGCGTTAGCTTCTTTCCAAATACGCACAGACGTAAATGTCGGTAATCAATAGATTAAATTTATCACTTTGACAAAGTACGCATAAGAAGTATTTAGTTAGCCATTTCAAGATATTGCCTGCATATACTCATACTTGGTATCCCAGCAAGCAATTAGCCTTCAAGTGCAAAATTATGTATGACTTTACAAAATCAATGCAGCTTCCTTGTAATGAATGTTTATATAAACAAGTAAAAACTTTAACTTTCCCATAATGATTTTGATCGGTCAGTTTGTATAGCAGCTGTGTACTATACAACAAATATGTAGTTTCTTGAGAAGAAGAGGACGTGTGCAAAATACCAAGTCGATATCTCAAAATCAGAGGGTCAGAGACGGAAATGGCTAAATCAAAGTTCGTAAGACTGATCAATTATTTATATATGAGGTAGTCTTGCGGTATTTTTATAGAATGATTTATTGAATTTATTGAAATGGTTTATAACGGTTTGATGACTCGTGCCCAGCTCTTGACCGATGCTACGGCTGCTACTATGCCGGTCTCTTTCGACCAATTCAGCGATTTTATCGCAATTTTCGACGACAGGCCTTCCGGAGCGTGGCGCATTTTCGACCACCTCTACACCAGAACGAAAACGTTGAAACCATCCTTGTGCGGAGGAAATGGAAACTGTATCGGGTCCATAAACTGCACAAATTTTATTGGCGGCTTGAGATGCATTTTTGCCTTTATCGTAGTAGTACTGTAAAATATGCCGTATTTTCTCTTTATTTTGCTCCATGTTTGCGACGCTATAACTCACGAACGACTTAAAAGAAACGACAATCAATCAAACACGTGTTAGCGCGTTAAATGAGCTTTCCAAAAAGATATAGCTACGAGAACTACGCGCTTTCAGCGCCAACTAGCGATAATACCGTAAGACTTTTTTGACAACTTAATATTTTATAGGGTCGTCGAAGTTTCCTTCTAGGTTTTACAAACTTCTTGACAAACTTAATAAACCCTTTTCAGGGTATAGAACGTGAATTTCGTATTTCCTAATGGAGAAACTCATATTTTCGATAAATAAATTTCTTTCCTTTCTGTCTTTTCATTTCGTTAAAAAATAGTGTTGATAAAGTACACCTCGTTATAGTATGGTATATGGCAATATAAGATAATGGTAGGTAAGGGGGATAAGTATAGTCATACTATATATAGTAAGCTCTCTCTCGTATAAATACTATTCTCAACACTTTTTTAACAAAACGAATAATTGAAATAAATAAGTAGTAAGTAGAAAAATATTGATTGATTTTTCTTCACACTGAAAAGGTTTAAACCTTTTTGAGTGAATCATTCGACCGATTTCAAAGAAGCATATATCGATCGAAAAATGAAATTAGAGAGACGTACATAACACCGGATATATCCTTGAAACAAATATTTTAATCGAATAATCCAAAGAGGCTCTCCGACGTTACCTTTTAATGAAGTTTGGGCGATAACCTGTACCAACAGATATTAATACTGCTTTTCTTTTGAATTCTAAAATCTAATGAAGTTTAATCCATATTTGAGATAAGTAAAGAAAGAGTTAAAAGATAGTAGTGAACGAAACGTAATTTTGGACGATATTTTGAGAAAGCAAAAAAAAAGTTGTGATTAAAATGTTTGGATAATTCAAAGAATTCCCTAACAATAAAATAAATGAGCGGATTTTTTTGTTAAAACTAAAATGATTATCAATTGGCTTAGTAGGATACGAGTACATACATACGTATTCCAACACAACATCAAGTCAATAAAATTAAAACACCAAAATGCACATTTTCATACTCTTAAATTGGTTGGAAACGGTAATAATAAAATTTTCTGTTTTATATAAATCGCAGGTGTATATAAATGCGTTTGTAAGTAGTATGATGTGCGTGAGTTGGAATCGGACGTACGAATCATTACTATTTTAAGTAGTATTCAATGTAAATTAGCGACGGGTTCTAATTAGTAACTGGTTTTTTTATTTCACAATTAAATAAAGACGATTTTTAGTTACCAAAGTCGTTAGTGACTTTAGAAAAAAACATTATTATCTTTTTGCAGAAAATATATATCGAAATAGCGCTCAGTCTTTTGCAATTAAATTTCATAATTTTATACTTAACACCGTTTTACTTCGTAATCCCAATACCTTATTTTTAAATTATCTCGAGATAACGTCATAAAAACTTGGATCGCACACTTTCCGCCATCTAGGTGAACAATCTATACTAATATTATAAAGAGGAAAGATTTGTACCTGTTTGTTTGTATGTTTGTAATAAATAGGATCAAAAAGTACTGGGCCGATTTAAAAAATTCTTTCCCCAATAGAATGCTACATTCTTCCAATTTGACATAGGTTACATTTCATTTTGAAAAAAATTAGGGATCCTTGGTAAAATTTGAACAATGTAATCGAAGGAGTAGAAAAATGTGTCTTAAAATGTCTTTCGTCGAATGCGCTGCCGAAACTATTAGCGATAGAACAAAATAATATACAACAATATTGAAGAACATCATAATGTCTACAAAAAACTCCGCGGTAGCATATGTCCAACTATTGCAGTTATGTCACTACAACAACTTTTTTCATTTTAAACATTAATGAAAATGCTAACCAAATTCACACCATGCTATTTATGTGTTTATATTAATCCTTATCCAAATAAATTATTTTATGGTCAAGACCATCTAACTACCTATAAAATAGTTTTTAAATTGGACTTTCCATTCAAAAGATATTACGAATTAAAAAGTTCAAAAAGTAAACAAAACCGCCATAGCGCCGTCGCCGTTGTTTGCGATGCAGTCTGAAAAGCGCGCCGGGCCAGAGAATGTAAAGTATAGAGAAGATGCAAATTGAATTCTGTATGATGTTCGATTTGGCGGCTAACAGAGCCGATAGAATCAAAGTAAGGAATTCGACGTAGTCGCTGCTATTTAGCAGAATTGAGCACATTCAGTGTCAAAAATATATGTAAAACGACTGAATTCATTATTTATTACTATTATTTTAATTTTTTGATTATTATTATTTTTATTTTTTAATTTTTCAAAAGTGCCCGCCACTTAAACCATCAAAGAAATTGAACATAAATAGACTTACATTATAACTGTGTGACTTTTTTTAATACAAATAAAAATATTTATGAAAAAAAGTGTTTTATATCCAAATTTCCAAAAATAAATAATTGTCTACCCCGTGCGATGACGGGACGGGCTGCTAGTCTGTAATATAAATGAAACGCCTCGGCAGGTTTGTTTAAAGAAGCGTTGTCGATACTTGTGATTCAAATACAAGAGTTTTCTGGCTTCACAAAGAATTTGTGTTAGTAGTCCGAATGCGATCTCTATTTGGGAGAGTTAATTTCAAACTAGTCGAAAATAAGTTAAGTTTGCTAGAGTTTCTTGTAGAAATCGATTTGGTTCTATCTCTTTTCATTAAAATCTCTTGAGAAAATAAATTTAACTAGGCTTTAAAATATCTTGGTCAAAACTGGAATAGGACTAGCATATTATTATGATTAAGGCTTGACAATTGACATCTCACAAAACGCGATAACATAGAAATCCAGTATGGTATATATGGAAAATATATAGTCAGTTTACTTGTTGAACATGTTACCAAACAAAGCTAAAATACCCTTCACAAATACAAAAGTTTCCTTACAGCAACTTGATTTTGATCGGGCTGTTTGTATGGCTGATTCGGCCTGAAAAATTTCTTCGGAGATTGGAGGTTTCTATGCGATCACTTGATTCCGATTGATCAGTTTGTATGGAAACTAGATGCTATAGAGGTCCAATATCGGCAGTTCCGACAAGTGAGCAGCTTTTTGGGAAGAAAACGACGTAAGCAAAATTTTAGATCGATATATCAAAAACCGAGGGATTAGCTCGCCTACATACAGACAGACAGACGAACATTACAGAATAGACTGAGTTACATAGCGTTATGCTATATATATCTACAAGTATATATGGTATGTATATGAAATTATCTTAGAGGATCTTCAACATTTCTTTCTGGGCAACACAAACTTCGTTTCAAATTTTATATACCCTGTTAAGGGTATAAATATGAAATATTATATCAAAATATCCCCGAATGATAACGCTTATTATCAATAATTAATAGTTCATATACTTAGAAAAATTATTTATTTATAAACTCAGTGACTCATATTTATTCATTTCCCAATGGTATTTATCCAACACTTTAAGTACGTTTTTCTATTACTGATTAATATAAAAATTATAACATACATATATTTATATTAATTGGAGCAATGATAACATCCCACATACTTTCTATTTACTTGTTATATTCAGTATTTGTAGTATTTCAAATTACATATACCTCTGTACTTACATATACATAGATAGAAGGAATTCCAACTTAACTGCCACAAAACTGACTTTTGGTGAGAAATAATACATTTATTTTTGACAGCAAGTCTCACAATTTAAGATAATTAAAATAGTAAATTAACGAACTTTTAGTGAGGACCATAGTTTCACGCCCGGATGTGCATATGTATACATTATGTCATATCTATGTCATATGTACATAGTTATAAACTTACTGGGACGTTTACCAAGACCGTTCAAGTGATGAAAATAGGGCTCATAGCGATAGATCCTAGAAGAATATATGTACATGAAGGGAGCTCTGGGCCGCACTGAGTATTGTGGAGTGTTCGAATTAGTTGGATACTCATCTCTGCGAATGCCAAGCTTTAATTATTGAGGGGAAATGGGTTTTGTGGTGCCCTACATTCAAAACATTTGAAGAAACCCAAATTTTTGTTAAATCCAGCACGTTGTTCTACGGAACTTAACAGGAGAGTACAAGCAGTCTCAACCACACTTAGTTATATACATTTGTGTATACAATATTAAAAATACAAAATTCAGTTGAAAGACATTTGCTCTATCTACAAAGAATTAATGACCATACAAATTCCTTTACATATTTGAAGAAACAGCGGCAGTGAAAGTTCCGACTACTTCGTTTCAAATACTTAAGCATACTGAAAAATTTTAATATAATTAACAAACGAATACTTTATCTGGTTACTCTAATAATTATATATGCACTATATAAAAAAAGAGTAAGGAGAACAATTTTCTCTCATCGCAATTCTCCACGGCTTGCATGGCTCTCTTGGTATGCCATAAATAAGCAAATTTTTTCATTATCGCCGCCTACGTGGGCCACCTTTGTTTCTCCTTAGCAATTTTTACTCTTTCTTGCACCAATTTGTATGCCATTATTTTGTTTATTTTCATTTTACCTTTTATTATCATTTTCTTTGTTTTTGTTTGGTATTCGTACTGGCTCAACGCAAAGTCATATTGGTTCGATAAAACTTGTATGACAAACGAGGCAACTCGCTTGGGGCAAAACAAAAATGTATCTTCGTGCACAAGTACAATACTTAACCCTTGATAGTTTAATATTTTTGGTTAAAAGGTATACAATTTTTGTTGGAATCTTTCCGTATGTAGTATTTTCTAATTTAGAATATTTTTTTTATCAAAATTATGCAGTTGACAATTGGATATAACTACCATTAATATTTCTTGGGAGAGGAGTTTTCAAGTCACTCTAGAAGAGTGTGGATGGCCCATAAGAATGCGACTATATAGCGATGTTTACAACATTTATATACACAGACGGATGATCAAAAATGGCTAATAGAACGGGCGCCTGAATCTATTGCTCAGAGCTATTCTTCAAGCTTCTGAAATACTACAGTATCTCCCGGGCGGAAGCCTTTTGGCTGAGGAAAGCGGCTAAAAAAGATAACAACGCAAGTAACAACATAAAGAGGACGTACCATATACGTCGATTGCCATGCGGGAATTAATACAATAATCTAACATCGCACTACGACAACGAATGTTCTTAGAAATAAGGTATTCCAGATATAGTAGCTGCCGGAAAATGGATGGGATGTATATATATGTATAATGGGTTCCAGGCCACAAAGGAATTCTGTTAAACAAAATAGCTGATGAGATGGCCAAAAGTGCCACCCGTCTGGCTACTGAACCAGTACAGGAAATACGTAGTGATGTAATTAATTTTTCAAATAGGCTGACTGACGGATCAGGGTAAGATGGCATGCATTAAGGACATAGGTGACCGCCAAAATCATGTGCAAGAGTTCGGAAGAAAAACACACATGCTTTTTACTCAGACGGTCTCGAAAGCACACAGGTTACTGGCACCACATTTACAGCTAGATGGGCATTAGTAACAACGATACACGCAGAAAGTTCAGGGAAATAGCCAAGAGCAAGACGCTGGAGTACCCACCCGTCTAGACTTATCTAGAACTCGTCTTAGATATTTGCGAATTCTGCAGTTCAGTGGACTAGATAAAGTATTAAAAGTAGATAATGAAGTCGCTCTTATAGTGCTTAAAAAGCGTTGAAGCTCTATATGACGAATACTTCAGCTCAAATTAAACTCAATTTTCATCTGGCATTACTAAGAATCAGTAACCTGACAGTCGATCAGTATTACTTAATTAAATATTTCTTATATAAAACAATTGAAAATATTATATCTGAAATGAAAAGTAGCTGAAATTTCTTAATTTTTATGAAAAGCATTCCAAATTTAATTTTGAAAATATTCCTTAGTTTGGCAACAGAAAAGGAGGGTTAATTTAATAACCTGGTCGATTGGATGGTATGGTTCGAACCTTGACTTATATTTAGTTCGATAGAGATTTCAATGCTACCACCCACAAAACGCTGACTTTGTTAAATGCTTAGGTAGGTCGGTTCAGTCGATTGACAATCAATCATGAAGCGATGTTAAATGGAATATTCGTAAAGGTTAGTTAAAATATTTGGATTATTTAAATGTAAATTGTTATAATTATCCAAAAATTATAGAAATTCTTAATTTCAAAACTAAGGACATAGTAAATAGAGTCTAAAAAGTTGTACTGTATGCTGACAGATTTCCCAGAAAAAGATTTTAATTTGCTGTCTTTGAAACAATAATATCGTTTTGTTTTGCAGCATTAAAATTATCAACAAATTGCAAATAATTTTTTTTTGCCATAAACTTACATTCCAACGAGTAGTTGAGACTTAAAGCAAAAACCAGAGCCAGAGCTCATTGGCATTGTCTGAATTCCGGACATACTGCGATCTTATTTATGGTCGAAAAATTGCATGTACACAAATATATATGTACATATGTATATATACGTATATGCATACATACATATAATAATATAAATACCAAACAAGTCCGGGAAATACAGGTAGGCCGAACTGATTGAAACTGAACTAGTCCGAAAATCAATAAAAGTGCGGAGGACTTCAACGAAACCCAAAATAAAATACTTGCAGAGCATATACTAGATTACAGATTTATCTCTTCTAACTGAAATCTGACAACTCACATCACGTAAACGTAAAAAAACAACAAACCATAAGTACCAATCCTTTAGCTGGGAAAAGATAGTTGTCTAACTAGTGGACTTAGTTGTTAGTTATGTTGCAACTAGTTCAGCACCACAGGGTTTTTACAAAAATATTTGCATACAAAATATGCAATCTGCAGCGAATAACGTACAAGACATATTCATACTACATATATGTACATATGTATATACTACAGATATAGTGTTCATGGTAATTACAATTACAATCGCCCAAGTGCGTGCATTCAATTAAGAGCGAGAGTTGGTTCTCCAGCTATCCATGCAGTTGGTTAGTTTGTGTCTGAGAAGAAAGTATTTTTATTAAGCGTCTTATTCCATCTGTATTGGCACATATATGTACATCTGTATATATACCATATAAATACAGAAAAGGTCATAAAAAATCTCTATGTCTTAGCAAATTTTGTTGAGTTATCGTAAAATTAAGTTAAAAGTCAGAATTTAATGTTCAGCACACACTTCGACTTCGAATCGATGTAATATGGTACATAAAAGTATGGTTTACCAAACACAGGCCACCATTAGACCCATTGTGCCTGATATTATCAAATTAAGCCTTAATCAGCAACTCAGTGGATTTGGTAAGAAACCCCCTCAGTTGTCCACTCTACCTTAAGCTGGAGCATTGGGAGAAGTGGAACATGTCCCGTCTCATCCGTATGAAGACAGGGCATTTGTAAAGATAATGTTCCTGCATCTTATCATCCTCCGCGCATGCTCTATATTCCACCGTCTCCACTTTTCCTATTTTCTGAAGATGGGATCTTGAGAGTAGGTGGCCGTTGATGACTCCTACAATATTCTCCGGTTTGGCTAGAAGTATAAGCTTTTTTGTCTATCCACCGTCAATATTACCCCAAAATAACTTTGCGGTATGTCCAGTGTTGCCTATGTTCCAAGACCTGAGGTGATTCTCTAGCGTACATTGATTAAAACAATACTTGAACGAGCTGTATTCTCTGAGGTATCTAAGGAGAATTGTGTTCCCATGAGCGGTCCGGCTAGTCTACTTTTTCATTTACTTCTATTCCTACGTGACGGGGTACCCAGAACCGAGTTACCCACTGTGGGGATGGTTATTGGCTGCTTGTAAAACTGAACGCATAAACTAACGCATTGTTACTTAGTATTGATGCCACGGATAGCTTTAATTGCCCCGCTTGGATATTCACCAGAAGGTTTATGGGCTTGTAGGTTAGAGCAGAAGATCACTTGATACCTTCAGTTATGCTCACAATTTCAGCCTAAAATACTAAATTGTAGGGATTTAGTTTGAAGCGACTTTTAGTGAATATGTAGATTTCGCCTTTGGAACAGCCAATCAAAGAACCATTGCTACATATTTCACTTATGGGTCTCCCTTAATCGCATTGCCATTTTAGGGCGAGTTCTTTAACTAGGTTAAGTAAGATACCATACCAATGGAGACGCCAAGTATGATTATAATGGACTAAAATCATGAGACGACTGGTCGTAAGCATTGCTTCAAGTTAAATTTATATATGTATGTGCCCCTAATCCCCGGCAAATATCTGTTTATCGAGTTGCATGCGATCTCCGGCAGTGCGAAATAAAGGGGATGCACTGTTACAGTGATTCCCACCTTTTCCATAAATGAAATGTAAAATATTCTAACTAGAGGTTATTATCCGTATAATGGCCTATGGGAAAAAAATAAAAAATTTACAAAATAACGGCGCTTTTTTCAAAAATTTAATTTTACCAACAATTGTGTTCGATTTTTGGCCCGATCGATTTTTGGTCCGATCATGCATAAAAAAATTTATAACGATCGGATTATTTATCTCCGAGTAATCACTTCTCAAGCAGTTTTAAGAAAATCGCCTTTAAAGATAAACTGGTGGAGTTGACTGAACCGAACGACTACACTTTAGAAGCTGCAACTCGAAAACTATTTCAGCTTTTTTATTATGCTATTTTTAAAGAAATAAGTTATCGATACATAAAACAAAATCAAGATGAAATGTGTCCTTTGAACCCCCTCAGAATAACTGAATTATTTAGATAAGTTAGACCTTGCCTAGACTACCCGCCTTTTTGAAGTCGACAGTTAAAAATTAGTTTTTAATTAGTGGGACGGAGCGTGCTAATTCTCATGCCAGCACTGTACATTCATGCGATAAATGGTATGTATGTATATGGCAGTATGCAAATATAAATATATGGTGATACCCACACTATATGCATACATATGGACTCCTATCAACATAATTCTTATTGTGGTGCCATATGATATCATGCAGCACAGCAACATTTCCATCCACTTCAACTTCAATGCAATCAATAAGAATTACGCAGTCCACATCTGTTGCTGACTACCAGCAACTGCAAACAGTCACACTTAAATGAAGAAGTTCAACGAAATGAAGTCAACGCTAAAGTTGAAGAAGCAAAATATGAAAATTATCTGGAAGAACGCTGGCGCTGAGCAAGTGATCGCACCAAAGAGTGGATTTACAATGCGGAGTTTATCATTAATGCATTCTTCAGTTACCCCACACACGTACGAGTACACATATACCCTTCCTGATGCAATTTTATTAATAAGTGGGGTATTGTAATTAAAGTGTGCGTGATTGCGGAAAACAAATAAAATAATTTAATAATTATGAACATATGTATTTGTATGTACGCATTACTTTACGCCATTATTCATTACTACGCTTAATTATTATTTAATTAACAATTATTTGGCATTAATTTGTAAATATGGATCTATGTACTAGTGAATAACAAGCGGTATGAATAATTCGGGTTAATAGTCCCGTTGAAAATGTTTTCATTTTGAAAATAATCAATGCGGAATATTTACCGAAAACTATCTTTATCCCGTCTTAGCAAGACTATGTTATAAGCATCTGGGGTTCCCAGAGGAGGTATTGATATTGAGGCCACAGAGTTTGTTAAAATTCGCGTCAAGCGCAGGCATTCTAAAGGATGACTACTCCTCATGGACCAAGTAACTGAGGTCCACATAGTATCACTAAGAACCAAAACTGGTCTATGCTGGGCTGGACATTAACCCAACCTAATTTAAGACAGCCAATGAACTTAATCAATTCTTATCCAAAAACAAAGAAGCTATAATTTTGGATCTCTTTCCACGATTTCCGAGTCATGAAGTCAAGCTTCACTTCAGCTTGGTTTTAGAGCGAATATTAATCTAATTTACTTAACAGTTTGTCCCCCATAGAACCCGTTTTGTCAGACTTTAGACTCAGCTAATTTTATATACAGCTAATAAGTCCGATATTTGACGTTCAGTTTGTGGTGTCTATACCCCGATCAGGCATCTTTGTATAGACATATGAATATATGGAATGTATGTAAGCGGCAACACCACATTGCAAACTCTTTTCAGGTCATCAGCGCATTGCTGCAGTCTGTCAGTGACAGCAGAAGCAAAAACATCTCAATGATTATTATGACTACTATCGAGATATGCCATCAAATGAAGTTGATCGCGCAGAAGATGCTCGCAAGTGTGCTCACATGACAGCATACATGTACCATATATACATATGTATGCATATATGTATGTACGTATGTATGTTTTTATATAAGTATTTTTATGTTTGTACCCACTAACCACAATTTAAAGAAAAGCAAAATAATTAAAATAATTGTATATTCCGATTTCTCTAAGGCAACCTTGGTGCTTAAATTAAAAATTGAGGAGTTGAAAACATGGTGCTTAGGTTTGTTGGCAAGATTCAGCAAGAAGAAAAGCGAGACAATGTCATTGATCCACTAAGTTGATGCCACAGCATTCGATATGAATACCACTCCACTTCCTCAAAATCGCTTTGAAATGGTAGTTGAGTTCTTCTTCTCTTATACTCGTATTCATCTCTTGGTCGTATATGATCCCGTAGATAGATAGATAGATAGATAGATAGATAAATAAATGTGTACTGCAACGCGACTTAAGGTCTATTGTTGCCTCTCCTAAGCCACAACGACTCACTTAGCCTCAGCATATTGATAAATTCCAATATACATATTGCTAGGTGCTATTGAGACGATACAATTCCTATTTGTAAACATGAATCCAAAGTCCTTTATCCTGTTTCTACCTACTGCTGTTAGTCAATTCGGACAAAAAGTTATGTCGGTTTTATATAAGTGCTTCTCGAGCTTACAATGGCCAGTGTAAAAGGCCACGGGTAGCCTGAGTTTATCCATTGGGTTGATTAGATATTTAAACCTTTTAAAGTTAGGTTGTATCCCAGCATAAACAACTTCTTCATCTTTGCAGAGCAGCTTCTCTATGGTATGGGGACCAATCGCAATGAAAGGTTCGTGTCCTACCATGTTGGCGAGCTCATCAGCCAGTTAATTTCCGATTCTTGACCAATTACCAGGAGAAGCTGTGTGGGATCCAGCACGATTTCAAGTGCTGCCGTTGGACATGTGTTCATGACACTCAATACGCAGATGCAGGCTAGTCGTTGCAGCCTCTTTAGTTGAAGTCCTACCGAAGGCTGTGATGCTTTCGGGGTCCAAGCCACCGCTTCCTATGTCACAATAGGTTGCACGATCATGGTATACAACCACCTGACAATCGTTGGCTTGCAGCCCCAGGATTTACCAGCTAGTCGATTGCATACCACAAGTGTTTTGACATAGTCAAGTGAACATGCTGCTTCCAACGCAGAGTGGAATCCAGCGCGAGACCAAGATATTTGACCATATCAGTCATCTCTAATTCTCTGCCTCCTAGGGTTAGGTTTCCAGTATCCTTGACAGCGGATTTCATTGCCAGTTCGGAAAACGAGCAGTTCGTCCATGTCAAGGCTCCAAAACAAGGGAGATAGCACTACACCGTGTGGGCAGCCGCTTGTAGTGCCGATACGAGTTCTGGTACCCCCTATCAGTATATCCCATACTTCATGGCGATTATGTTGAGGAATAAATGTATATTTTCATTGAAAAAAAATGTTTCTCCATTATTAGGTCAGATATGTTTCGGACCATATAGTATAGTATATAATCTTTGGGTACCAATATTTAACCGTTAAAATTGAGATACTTAGAAATTATTGTGCATATGGCATACTCTTTTAAGCGACATTATTAGATCTGGTTCCCTCCAGTTTTGAAATCCCAAAGTTTGTCTCACGTTTTATATTTTCGATTCATGTTCAATGATTTATGAGATCAAGTATGTTACCACTGGAGTCAAAATATGAATTACCTTCCAGAAAAACTCCACATTTTGATAATGGTTAAAGCATAAAACTGCTGTTTACTGGGTGACGCTTCACCACAATGCAGCACGTCAAAAGAATTGTGGCAGAATCACATTATTGGCGATACGCACGCAAAACAAATAGAACAGCAACAGCACATAAGCATCCAAAGCAGCACAAGCTCACACACTTGGCTAGCTTTGCGTTGCAGTGGGTGCCAAGCGGTACACAAATTAGGTGCCACTACAGAACATATTTACTAATCTAGAGCTGCTGCATGCGGCCAGCCGCTGTGCGCGTTTGAGTTGTCGATGTCTGCCGCATGCTTTATTTGCTTTCGAGTTCACTGCGCCGAGCTCACTTAGCTGAGCTGTGTGCATCTTCAAGTGTGTCTGCTAGAGATCGCTGCAGTTGCAGCCGCGCTTTGTTAATCAAGCCATTGTAAAGCATTTCTGTTGCTGCAGTCAGCGTTGGTATGGAATGTTATTGTCTATATGTTATACACACACACAAACACTTATAACTTTTGGGCGCATGCAGAAGCGTTGTTGGTACGTGTTCTTGGCGCATCTTCCGTCACCGCGCTGCCGTTTCACTACTCGCATCGCATATTCCACAAAGCTATCGTTAGTGCTCACGCTGACTTCAATCTTCTTCACGGTCTCTCTGCGCTATCTTAGCGTTTGGCTGGCACCGACTCTGATTGCCTGCTCGTGGCGGTCGCGCTTGTCTGTTTTCCGCCTGTCGATAGCACATCTGCCCAGCACGCACCGACTACAAGCGTGTCTTCGAGAGTTGCGCACTCTCCAACGCGCTCACTTTGCTCATTTGGCTTGTGCTGGCTATGCCGGAGTCACGTCGTCGCTGCTAAATGTTTGTTATTATGCGAGTACGTTACGTCCTCAATATTCATTAGTAGTGTGCGCGCTCATATGCTCTTGACTCTGTCGCATTTTCGTTTGCGCTGTTGTTTTTGCTTTTCGCTTGTTGCTGTTGGCCGCTTTGCTGACTGGCTTGACAGCTTAACTGTTTGGAATTTTTCAGTTTTCTCGCAGTCGCGCTACGTATAAGTCGCGCTTAAACATTTTCACTAGGCGCATGCCACCTGGAGAAAATATAAATAGAATTTTATAAATAGTTTAGTGTTTTAAAATTAAGAATTTAGCGAAAAATTTTCCAAGTGCACATAAGTAAATGCTTAAGTGGCGAAATAATGAATTCAGTAATTTGAGTTTACGAAATAAATTAAGTTGAATTTAGCAAGCAAAAAGTGCTGACTGGTGGCAAGTGAAACGGAAGTGCAACGAAAAGTGTTAAATGTTTAATGAAAGTGCAACGAATGTGTGGAAAGTGCAATAACAGCAAAGTAAGCAACACATATGCATACATAACAGCACACATGCAGCGCTGATGAAGTGAAAATTCGCCACTTTTTGCATATCTACTATTTATAGGCTCGCCAATTGCAGCAAACAGGTTCAATTGAGTACGCATGCGCAGCTAGTAGAAAAGTGCACAACAGCAAGACACCCAACTTGACTCGACTAAAAAGCCATTTAGCACACACACACACATATATACGCACAGGAGCAACATAATTGTTTTCAGTCAAAGTATCAGCTGCAACCAGTTGCGTTAAGCAACAATAACAAAAGTCACAAAATTGTATTAAGAATAGTCAGTTCAAAATTTGTTTTTATTTCGCTAGTGAAAAAGCAACAACAAGTGAGCGTGCTGTGTGTTGAACTCGAACTTGACTTGAATTTCGTCGAACGGCTGACTTTTCGTGTTGTGCGCGTTCACATTGAGCGGCGCTGGAATTCCAAATATGCGCGCTGCTCAACTCCGTTGCGCCGCCGTTCGTCTCCTGTTGTAGAGTGCCGGCTTTTGTGTGGAGATCAGCGTTTTTTGCGTCACAGGCACACAGGCTTCATGGTAATTAAAAAAACCCAGCTAATTCTTATCTTTACGTAATTATTTTCAACAAATTGTGTTTGTATTTTCTTTTTTCTGAAATTTAATCGCGTATGAAACGCTAACTGTAATTCAATTACTGCCATATTGTTGCGTTAAATACATATGTATGTGCGCCGGTTGGACTTAACCCTTTAATGACCAACTATGAATTATATTAATTTTTAAATTCCGAGGCTGTTTTCTTCCTTTCGTTGGGTCAGTTTTTTACGTCTTTTTAACTCTGGCGAGAGGTGGTTCGCCTTTTCCCTTTAGCTCGCCTTCAAACGGATGTTTTTTGGCTACTCAGAGGATACTTGGCCAGAAGTCGTGAGCTGCTTGAGCCAAATGTAAATGAATCTTTTCTGTCCACAAATTCTATGCGCCACAATGGCGCTCAGAGAACTTTCCTCACTTTCGTAAAGTTCTACACATGACTCCATTCTGCAAAAAATTTGAATTTTATTGATATAAATTATTATTTGCTTTTTCTATTACGAAAAAGGTAAATTAAGTTTGGCATGAAGTTTCTAACACTCCGAAAGAAACAAGTAAAATGAAGAATACCCGATACACTTTAAATTATATGTAGCTATAAATCTTCAGAACTGAGTTGGTTTAGTCCTGTCCATGTGACTGTCGTTCCATTCGTCTGTATATACGAACTAGTCCTTTAGTTTTTGAGATATCGATCTGAAGTTTTGCACACGTTCTTTTCTCTAAGAAGCTGCTCATTTGTCGGAACCGCCGATATCGATCCTCTATAGCATATAGCGGTCATACAAGTTGAACTTTCGGAATCATGTACTTGTGTGGAATTTTTTTTCTTGACAAGATATATTCACGACGTGTATTATTGTCGAAATCATGGCTATAATATCTAAATAAATTTCCCAGAACGGGTCACTATACAACATAGCTGTCATACCAACTGAACCATCAAATCAAGTTCTTGTATAAAACTTATTTATCTGTCTTGGGTTTTCTCTGCCTTACAACCGAAGTTAAAGTTTTTTCTTGTTTTAAAATATATCAATATTCAGTATACTTAAGATATACATAGTTTTAATTTGAACTGTACAAAATAAATAGACCCATATCAGTTGTGATAATAACGTAAAGGTCTATAATACGATTTCAATCAAATTATATTTCTCTGTTCTAGCTATGGTTTTTTATATGCGTTCTAAATAATACGGAGGTTTTTTTTGGAAAAATGGATCAGCCTTCTTTGCCATGTTACACAGGCCAAGAATATTAGATGCTTTCTTATTACATCCCATCTTAAGAAGCAATGTTCAAAGCTAAGCTAGCTGATAATACGATTTACTGTACGAAATATCGTTCTTTTTTTTGTAGAAAATAATTGAAAAAATTAAAATAAATTATAACAAAATAAATCAACAAAATTAAAGGAAAAAACAGACTCTTTCCGGTCAGCTTTCATTCTAATGTGTCATGTACTTTCGATGTTAACTATGGGATGATAATTTCAATTGGCAGAAACTAGTCGACTATTACCTATTGCGGTGTCACAAGATTTTCCGCGATAAATTGGAAATTTACTGTGTGTTAATTGTAACAGTTGTTTGAAGGAAAACGTGGTCATCTCAACGCTTGCTTCTTGACGTCTATGAGTTCAAGGCAGCAGCACCTTGGCTCTGACATCTTCAACCAACTACGCAAACTTACATGAATGAAAGCGTTGTTTAAAATAGTACTTCACCATAAAAAATAAGCTGTAGCAAACAAAATATTTGTAAAAGGTGTTCCATTTCGAGGTTCCCTACTTTTATAAAGGAAAAATGTAGAAAATTCAAAATGATAATAGGCATTCGAAAGAACATTCTTTGGCATTTATTTTTTGATAATTATTTCTTTCAAATGTTAGATGCGACTACGTCTCAGCTGGACCATCCGTTGAGTTCGTGGTGTTTTGCTTCAAGGCCTAAGCCCCCACAGGAAAAAGTATAACGGTGTGATATCATATGATCTCGACGGTCAATCGTGAAAATATCTGTTCACCGAAGTGTTGTCTCAATAAATCTATCTTAATTCTCTAAATAAATTCATGATTGATGCGATTGATGCGATGTGTTCGTTGCTGTTAAAAACAAATGTCAAAATAAGATCACGATTTCAAACTTCAATTTCAGTCATAAAAAAGTTGGTGTCATGGCGCGATAACGGTCCTCATTGACGGTTTTGTTCTTATCGGCATGATTTTTGAAGAAATATTGGCCGTTGATTCCACCGATCCACAAACAACACTGTTGTTTTTTCAGGAAAAAAAGCAGCTGCAAATGCTTCAATTTTGCTTGTTTACATACGACGTGTGTTCAAAAAGATCGCGAATTTTGTGTTTTTTCAAAAATTATGTATTTATTCATGAATATCTATTTTGTCCCCTTCAAAGTAATCCCCATGAGATATTATACACTTGTGCCAACGGTTTTTCCAATCTTCGAAGCACCTCAAAAAATCATTTTTTTTATCTTCTTCAGCTCCTCCTTCGATGCCGTCTTTATCTCGTCAAGAGAAGCGTAACGTCGTCCTTTCATGGGCCTCTTCAGTTTAGGGAACAAGAAAAAGTCACAGGGGGCCAGATCTGGGGAATACGGTGGCTGCGGCATCATTAGTGTGTTGTTTTTGGCCAAAAAGTCGCGCACAAGCAACGATGTGTGTGAGCAGGGGCATTATCGTGGTGCAAAAGCCAATTTTTGTTCTTCTACAAATCCGTGCGTTTCTGGCGGATTGCTTCGCGCAAATTGCGCATAACTTGCAGGTAATATTCCTTATTGACCGTTCTTCCTTGTGGCAAGAACTCATGATGCACCACGCCCCTGCAATCGAAGAAAATTTCAGTTACGATTCGCGATACTTTTTGAACACACCTCGTACTCGTTGAGCCAGAAAAGAGCCTCATAGCGGAACAAAATTTTCTTCGAAAATGCCGGAACTTGGAACTTTTCAGGAGCCCATAGAGCGAAGCGATGTCGCTTGAGAAAGTCGATCGGCTTCAGTTCTTATCCAAGCAGTGTTTTGATCCTTAGGGTATATTTATACTTATTCTAAGAATACGCAGTTGCTTTGGCACAACTCACCATGGATGAAACCAAAAAAAAAAAACGAAAAGCGGCGTTTTAAAAATTGTGGTTAAGTTGAACTTTACCCAACACTTTTGTTATTTTTAACTTGCGAAAATTCGATTTTTGATCATTTGAAAAAAAAAAACCTGAAGGTCGTTGTGTGGAGGACTATTAACAGAACATGCAGACAAATTTTAGCCTTTAGAAGGCTGTAACTCAAAACCTATCGTATGTAAAAAATCGGTTTGTTTTTTTCAATTTCACGGTTGGTGTGTGCTTCAAAGGGTTAATCTTTCTTGCTGAGTTAATTATAATTTCTTGTATTGTTATTATTTTTCGGCGTTTGCGCGTTTTGTCTTTAATTTTTATTAAACAACTTTTTGTTGACACTAACGGCGGTTATTTCTGGCCACACACATACATACATACCACACATATAAATATATAAGTCTGTAAATATGTACGTGTATAGTAAGCATATACTTGTATATTTGTATGTTCATACTTAGTGAGTACGTGTCGACCTTTAAGAATAACCAAGCCTGCTTTAAATATTTTGAGGGTCATCTCGTCAAATCATATTCACACGCACACATACTCGTATTTACATGCATAGGAGAACCGCAAGTCACATTTTAATACTAACAGTTAGCTATTGCCAATTGAGCGTTAGCACTCGCTTTTGTATTCACGCGCCACTGCATGCAACGTACTTGATGTTGCTGATTTTTGAGGCATCCACTTTGAGTAATTGCTAATTACATGCCACTTTAGGCTGCAGCAAAAGTTGCCGAAAAACTTAAAAATCCAACCAGAACCATAACAAAAACAATAGCAGGCAGCAGAAGTGTGGTAACAGCGCTGATCCTCAAGCTGCACGGCAGGTTGTGTTGCTTTTTTTATGGCTTTGCCGGTAGGTTAGCCCATGTAGGCTTTGTTGCATCAGTGGCTTGGCCACTTAGTCGGCGGCTAAATTGCTTCTTAACACTTCGCCTACTTTGTTGGCCACTTATGCTTGTGAATACGTACATATTTATGTATATAGTTTGCCGTTATTAGCATTTAGCATAGTTTATGGGCTGCCTGATTTGCTGCTGTGCTATTTTGTTGCTTGCTGACGCCGCTCGTTGCTTGTCGTTTATTGCTTGGTTGGTTAATTTTTAGCGCGCAAACAGGGTGTAGCCATTACGGTAATTAAAGAACACCAACTGGCTTCAAAACGAGCATGTGCATTAGGGTGATTCAAATTTTTTTTTTTTTGTTTTCATTTGGTACTCGGATGGTTGGGTTTACGAAAAAATCGTGGAGACCTTTTTTGTAGAGCATTCAATTTCCTACAAAGTCTAATAAAAAAGATATTTTTTCAAGTAGTTGAAAGCCAGATATAAATTTTTCTATCTGATAATAAGAAAAAAATATAAAACTGTATTCCGTTATAATTAAGAACTCATGCTTGGAGGGGCTTTCTTAGAGGTGTCTAGGAACCTATTTTTCCGAGTACCAAACGAAAAAATTTTTTTTTTGAATTACCCTAATGTGCATTAATATGCATACATTAGGGTGGGCAAATGTGCCACGAAACATTTGCAATTAAAAATTATTATTTTTTCGTTAAGTTATCAAATTCATAGGAAAAAAATTGTGTCTTAAAATAATTACACTTCAACCGTTCATACGGTTTGGTTGAAGAAAATTGTTAGAGACCACTTTGAAGTGATTTCAATTTTCTATAAAATCTATTAAACGAGATATTTTTTCAAATAGTTGGAAGCGAGTTATTAATTTATTTTTTATTTTATTTATTAATTATGAATAATTATACTACCTATAAAATAAAACAGCACTAGCGACAGGGCCTTCGGCTGAATTATCAATTTTTCTGCCAGATGATAAGAAAAAAATAGAAAATTGTTAGGCGGAATATTTTCCCATTACAATTAAGAGCTCAAACTTGAAGCGATTTTTTAGAGTATCTGGAGAAAAAAAAGTTTCGATTTTTTTTTTGACACGCCCTAATAAATGAATATATATGCGGTAAATCACATATGGTTGCGCAACAATACGAAGTAAATACTTGTAAGTAATGCAATCGTGCGCGAAAGAAATCTAATTAAAACTGAGTTAAGGAAGGTATAAGTATAATATAGCAATAATATATATGTATGTATGTATATAATAATACATATGTAAATAAGCTCAACCGAATGTATATAATAATACATATGTAAATAAGCTCAACCGAATTCAGTTTTTACGTAAATAACATACATATATCTGGATAAAACGCAATTAAAGCAAAAACACATTTTTGAACCGAACTAATAACGTACGTCAGAAAATTCAGGGCTGTGGCATTACTAAAAATACTAAACTCAGATTTATCAGATTTAAATTACCAAAACCCATAGCTTGAACTGCTAAATATTGGAGTTTTTGAAGCCAAAACACTTCTGCAGTGGGAGCACATCTTTCGGTAAACATTTTGAGCTTATAAAAAATCTGCTTAGATGTCTTATTTATACAGAAGATGCTATAAATTTTGCAATTGACCTCTAATGTCAGTTCTGTTTTGGCATTTGTGTAGTAAACACATGCGAAATACACGTAAATAAACTGGTACGCTACACTGCATACCACAACCGATATGCTGAAGGATGCATTTCACGGCCGCCTAGTCTTCCGTTTTGGCGATTTGCACTGGCTAGCAAGATAGCCTTATTTGATCCTTCCATACTTCTTTTTTTGGGGCTTTTTGAAGTCGCGAGTTTATGTCAACAAGCCTCAGACTCTTGCAGCTCTTAAAGACAATATCCGTTAAGAATGTGAGGGCCTATCGCCGGAAGTTCTGGCCAAAGGGATGGAAAATGCCATAAAAAGTACTCAAATGACAATCAACTGTGGCGGCGGCCATTTACATGACATCATATTCTCGACTTGATGTAAAAAAATTTAAAAGACTAAATAAAAATAATCCACAAGGAGAATCAAAGTTTTTCATTTTTTTAAAAAGTTTTTCATTTTCCAAAAAACATCGGAAGTTTATTTTTGCGCCACCTGTTATTACTGCTAATTCATATGACTAGCTGAAGGATTTAGAAGTGTTCAAGTGCTTCCTCCATTTCTTCTTTTTCTCTTCTCTTTCTTTTTATAATTTTTGCATGATTTCAGTCTGACCATTGTTTCTGTTTCTTGTGCGAAATTTTTTGGAATTTAAGTGTTAATATCTCAACAGTCCAATTTCCTAATTGATATACTATACATGAACAACGTCCCAACGAACGCATCTGGATTTTTTCTGACAAAATACTTGTAGTGTAACTAACGGGTAACAGACTTTTTGTCAGTTGTTGCTTACACCGCAGAACAAGAGCATTTTGTTCAGCTCACTTTTGGTTGAATGGGTATATTAATAAACATAATTGTCGAATTTAGAGTGATTATAAGCCAAAGGGCCTTTGTTGAAACGCCGTTACATTCTCAAAAAGTCACTGTTTGGTGTGGTCTAGGGGTGGCAGAAATCAATGTTTAAAATTTCCTTAAATATGAAGCGGTCCATAATGTTACAACCAATGCGAAACGCTATAAATCCAATATTAATAACTTTTTCGTGCCTGAATTGGATGATGTTGATGGGAATCATTTTTAAAACATAACGACAAATCATCTTTATAATACGTATAAAACACAATTCTTGGCTTTAAGGGGGTATTCTAGTCTAGAAGCATGAATTTCAGGTAATTTTTAAAGTGTCGTAAAAAAAGGCAATTAATATTTTTACTATCCATTTTTTTACTAGTTATTTATTAATTTTTGAAGAGTACAGAAAAAAATGAAAAACCAAAAAAGGAAAAAATTTCAAAAATTATGAGGGGGTCTCTAAAAATTTCCACGTGACCATGCCCATGATTTCAACCCTCCTAGTTATCTGAACCAAAAAGAAAAAAAGATTATTAATCTAGAATAATGTCGTAATGGTCGGAACTACCGAAAAGTGGGAAAAATTTTTTTCACAAAATGGCGACTGCCTGAAAATTTTTTTTTTTTAACACTTTTTCTGACTATTTGGAATTTTTAAGATAATAAAAATAAAAATTTTTTGATGGGGCTGGTTCCAACCATAGAGAAGCCTATAAAGAAGACTCTATAAAAATTTCAAGTAAATCGGTCCAGTAGAACCTGAGAAATCGTGGGCATCGTCCGAAAAAGTCAGTTTTGAGAAAAACGCGTTTAAAGTTTCGCGTTCCGGCCGAACCAGTTTGGATGGCGGGAAAGAAAAATGCCTATATCTCCGAAAATAATTTGAATTTTGAAAAATCCTCTTGTACACATATTCTTGAATAGTTAAACTTTGAAAATATATAAAAAAAATCGATTTTTTTTTTTTAATTTCTAGACTAGAGTACCCCTTTAACATTAAATTGGCTTTAACATTAAATTATGTTCGTTTTATACATACATATATATATTTTTTTGAAATTCACGTGTCTAAAAAACAGCCTAGATATCACCCCTTAAAATTATTTTGAGAATGTTTCCTGACCTACTATGTCATTTATTACAATAAGAGTGGTAACTTACTATTAAATGAGGGATGGGTAAAATTATAAATCTATGTTAAATAACATCTTTTACTGCAGAAGATATTTCGATGTTTACTTAAGTTATCGCTTACTTAATAGCGGTGTTCGATTCGTCATTCTCAGTGCGTTTCTGCCAAAAAATTACATAGAAAAGCAACAACAAAGTTATAGAGTTGAACTCGTGCAAAATAATATGAGGATTTCTCATTAAAATAGTATAGCCGCTTTCTTCAATGTTACCAAGCTTTCTTCTACAGACTTTCGGTCAGTTTTACCATTGTGAATGGTTCAAGTGACAAGTGAAAATACAAAAATATTTGTTTCTTGTATTTTTAAAACTTAAAGTATAAAATCAAAAAAAAAAAACAAAAAAAAAAAAACTAAACAGTTACAGCAATGTCCATAAAAAATATCTCTGCAAAGAAAGAATAATAACGCTATTGCGCATGCTCAGAAGACATATTAGCGCAGGCTTGTACAACAAATCTGACCGTTTGTTTGAGCATCTAGTATAGGTTGTTCAATTCGCTGGAGAGTGACGCTTGGTGAATCGATAACTGCTACTGTAGTATATAGCTTTTTGTTTTTTCTTCTTTTTTTATATGTTGAAATGGACATTATACGACTCTGCTGGCTGTATCTTTTGGTTAGATATGTATTAAATAAATAAAAAAAAACCAGTTGCAATTTGTGTTGGCTGTCCTAAATTTGATGGCATTCCCAGAGCTTCTATTATTCTTGATTATATATTTTTTCAATAACTATAAAAAATTGAAGAGTCCAATGACTTCAGAAAAATTATAGTTGTTCTGCCATCACACATTCGGACAGTTTGATCAAAAGCACAAACCTGCAAGGGGTGCAAAGCCTTTAAGGACGGTCGAGAGATCATTGAAGACATGCCTCGTTCTGGACAACCTTCGAAAAAAAAGATAAAGAAACGGTGCTTGAAAATCATCCCGATAAAACTGAGTTTTTTCATCGTGCGAATTCTAATCCTACATTCGTGGAGAGCTTTGTAAATGGCGATGAGACTGGGGCTTATGAGTAAGACATGCAAACAAGTTCATCTAAATGGAACCTGTTTTCAGTCCATCAAAGATATAAAGCAAAATTCGCTGAACGACATCCCAAAAAGTGCTTATGAAAAGTGTTTTGAGGACTGAGAAATCGTAAAATAAATATTGATAAATAATTCACAATTTCCGGGTACCTTTTTGTATGTTATTCTGCCACCATACAACTCGGAAATGTTGAGTTATATAATTCGACTGCTTTAATAATTAATTTAAATTTAAATTATGCACATATAGTCTAAATTTTTTTACCCTCTGATCCTTATTTTAATAATTATATATTTATTTTTTACTTACTTTGAAAATGAATTTATAATGCGTTTGTAGCAACATTTTTTGGCATGCATGTTTAGATACATTGTATCAACATACACGATTTATATAATTTGCCTGCATGTTTTCCACATCGATCCACCACTTAACCGTACTAATTGAACACAAGCCATTTGGCATTATGTTATGCTAAAAGCTTAAGCTTCGCCTCTAGTGTCAGCGCACACAGACATACGCACAGTTGGGCTGCCGTGAAGGGCAGACAAGCAAGCGCATGGTAGGACAGACTGTCAATCAAGCAGCTACGCGCCGTAAATGTCAATAAATTATATAAAATTATAGAGGAATAGTATTGGTGTGCATAAGTGCGCGCATAAATATTTTCTTTGCATACGATTTACAACACCACAGCAACAACAAAAGCAATCAATGATAACCATTGCAGAGGCAAAGCACTCGCTATTCGTTTGGCATACACAAGCTGCCACCCTCTCTGGAGGCCACTAGCGCGCATCTGCCAACCTCAACCAAACATTCGTTGCCACTGATTGTCATTATTGAGTGTCTGTGTATGTGTGCGTGTTTGTTTGCGCGCTGTTATGGCAGCTGCAGCAAGTGTTATTTCGCTTTATTGACAGTCGGCCAGCCAATTGTTACACATACGCCCGAGTGTGCCACAACCACCCGCGCCAGTAATTACTTGTACAATAATCGCTTGTCGCGGCCGCTGCCACTCACGAGCTCACTTGCATACGCATATGTACATTGACACTTACATACGCATGTAACATATGCATAGTACTTGAGGGTGTTTTGGCTTTTGCAAGTGGAATTCAGTCAGTTAGTTAGTTGCATTGGTTAGTTGCTGTTGCCAGCGGTTGGCGAGCGGCAAACTGGCGTTTGTTCGAACTGAAAGCGTGTGTGGTGGTTGTTGAGACGTTATCGGTTTCATTGGTATTGGTGTATGTGTGCGTTGCTTTGACAACACCGAAAAATTTTAGTTTTCGACCAAAACAAAAGTAAGGTGAATTCAGAGAAAGGAAAAGTGTTCATGTTTTTATTCCTGACTTAAGAAAATGATGACGTAAAAAACATAAAATTGTTTTTATGTCAAAATATTGAAACAACCTTGATTTAAATTTAAATGCAGATTTAGTGAGCTTTGGAAAAAATAAAAGCGATTACATATTCAAGGAAGCTCTCAGGTAATTACGTGAAAGTGACCAAAAAATGTCAAAATACTATATAGTTAAGGTGGATGAGGCTGCACACGACCTACAAAGTGTGAATTAAAGAAAAGTGCATATGAAAATCCAATAAGTGTAAACCTTCGTTGAGCTGACCTCGTATTGTAGGGGTACTGTAGGGGTGGCCAAGTTGATTTCTTTAACATATATATTCGAACCTTTTCAATACATAAACGTTTGGTAAGAATTGTTACTAGAGACCAAATAATTATTATTGAATCCGAGTTTATTTTTGTTTTGTGGCTCTGAACGCTAAACATAATAAAATATTTAATTGTTTTTATGAAAAAACTTTGCTTTTGAGATTTCCATTTGAAAGATCAACAATTTTAAGCTACTGAATGAAAAATTTTTGAATTTTTTTTAAAAAAAAAAAAAACTCTGTTTTTGTTAGTTTCATGTGAAAGAGCAAACACTTTTGATCTGCTATATGAGAAAGAATGGTCACACATTTTATTTAATAATATTATGGTTTAAAGATTTTCAAATAAACTGGCTTAGAGAAAATTCTGTTTAATTTAATGATGAACTACTGAACCAAAAAATATAATATTTTTAATATATTTCTTTTTTGTATTTTTTTACTTTTCAATTTTTTTTAATTCTGTTTAGAAATATTTTTTTTATACAGTTTTTTAATTTTTTTTTGTATTTTTTTTTTTGTAAATATTTTTTTTTAGTTTTCGAAATTTTTTTTATAATTTTGCAAGAAATATTTTTTTATATATTTTTTTAAATAATGTTTTTTTTATATGCTTATATTTAAAAAAAAATATTTTTTTTTGTTAACATTTGTAAAAAATAATTGTTTTTTAGTTTTCTATTGAATTCTCAAAATATTATCGCCTTCACAATATGAGTCACTTTTGAGTCATTAGTAGTTGACTCGTAGAAGGCAAAGCTTTTTTTCATTCAATAAAACCACTATATAGGTTGAAAGGCTTTGACTTAATCGAGAGATCGGTAAAAGCAAAAAAATCGCTTTTCTTGTCATAGAGTAACAACCTTAGACTAAAAAAAGGTAATTAATATTTGTACAACCATTTTTTTATTAGTTATTTATTAAGATCACAAAAATACAAGAAAATATAAAAAAGATAAAAAAATTAAAAATTAGCAGAAGATAAAGTAGAAAGCCTCATAAAAAGGAGACGTAATATCCCTATAATCCATACCTACGATTTCAACCCTCCCAGCAATCTGTTAGGTTACTCATTGAAAAAGTAAAAAAAAATAAAACAAAATTTTTTTCTGGACTAGATTACCTCCTTAACTATTCTCAAAGTACTGACGAAGTTTCATGGAATTTCTAGTAATTCGTAATGTCTTTTGATATACTCCAATATCCAATTTTTACAGAAAAACTCTCGACTGTGCCCGGAAATGAGACGGAAATAATCTCCTACTTCCGTGTATATATACATAGGATATAGACTATTAAGGGCATACATTTTACGGCCAGCGTAAAAGTTAGATTCAGCCAGTATATCTGTGCCATCAGAAAAATTTTATTCACTTTTAGCTATACCACTTCAATATCAACACTTCCAAAGCCAACAATTTAAATTTCTAGACATTGAATAGTATGACTGCCCTTTGGCTTCTTTGAACAAGTGAGCTATTAAATATTACTGAGATGTGTACTTTATAAAAGATGTAAACCTTTTCCAATAATCTTTCATTTCTGTCATTTGGTGATTTTCAACAAAGACAAGATGGATTCTTTGTTTAATCTGAAGACAAGTCCGAGCTTTAACAACCCACAACTTAAAACTAATTTGAAGACATCATATTAAAAATATAGTTTTAGAGAGAGTAAGGTTGACTATCATACAATTCGAAGGTTGTTGACTTTTTTTCAGCTGCCATCCACCCCGATACACAAAGTATCGAGAGATACCCTCTGATGATATTCCTAAGAAGAAACAGTTTGACATATTGAAACAGCAGGATTTGAAAAGCGCTGTAGGCATGCGGGAGCTGCGATTGTTAGTTATAGCAAAGACAACAACCAAACAAGAAATGTGGAACTTGACTAAAATGTTGTCTAGGCATTAGAGAGCTATCAAAATGGTTGAAAATGTAAAATTATTTGACAATAGCAGAAATTTGGGATATAGTAAGAGTCCACCTTCTGAAGATGAAGGTCTAGACGGAAACAAAGGTCTGTTAAATCGGTATGTTGGTGGAAGGTTGCACTACTGTATTTAAAATTTTAGAGCATTTTCAAAATCTTAGTGCTGCCATAAAGGTTAACAATTTTTTCTTGTAGTTTTTGCTAGTTTCATCATCAAAAATTAATAATATCAATATCACTTCTTTTTCACTCAGCTTTTATGGATTTAGTTAAATTACATATAATTTAAAAAATCCTACTTTTTTGAAGAATTATTTAAAAAAATATTATTAATTATACGTTCATCCATACTAATAACACAATCATTATTAAATTTCATAATAGATTTTTTTCCTATTATAATATATCTTAAATAAATGTCAACAAATTCTTGTCAATAGTCGATTTATTCAAAACAAGGCTCACAGCTTCGGACGGTATATTAATTTTCAATATGTTTGTATACCAAAATCATAAAACAACACAACTACAAAATATAATTTATGCATAAAAAAACTTTCAATTTTTAATTAAACTAATTTACCAACACTAAGCAGAAGTTATTCATATTATGCCATTGTCATGCTAAACTTTCCAAAATTTCGCCTCACCCCGTTTCTTTTATTCAAATTATTTATGTATGGTATATTTGCATATTAATTTTTTGATCTTGTATGTTTATTTCGTTCGATTTTGGTTTGGTAATTAAATTCTATGTGGTGTTAAGTGATTGCCCCTCTCGCGCTGACGTCGCCTGTTGCAAATGCAAATGAACTCTAATGTGGTTTTAAGATTTAATATATTTATGCTCCCTTTGCCATCGCGAAGAAAATACGAGGAAATATTTAAAACATCCATAAATATTAGTGTGGATAAAAAAAAAAGTGTTTTTTTCGTTTGGTGCTCTGAAAAATCGGTTGAAAGAACCCGCTAAGAAAGGCTGCCAAGTATAAGCTCTTAACTGTAACTGGAATGTTCACCACCTAACCGTTTCCTATTTTTTCTTATTATTGGAAAGAGATGAAGATTTTGTATCTTACAATTTGTAGAAAAAATTTTTCGTTTTATTTATTTAATGGGAAATTGAACGCTCTTCATAAAAGTTTGTCATAATATTTTCGTAAACCTAACAGTGTAAAAGGTATTAACGGTTGAAGTTGGATTATTTCAATGAAAAAAAAAAATAAAGGTTTTCTTATGAATTTATAACTCAATGAAAAAAATCATTTTAAATTGTAAAGCCCAGTCTTAATAGAAAATCTTCTGCTCTACAGAAATGATCTACATAATTTTTTGATTAAGTTAAGAGTTTACGAGATATGCATCGTCCAAAAACATCAAGAAAACAAAAACTAACTCAAAATTTTAAGCAAATAAAAAAATAAACAAATTAGGAAGGCCTAAATTTGGTTAAAACCGTACGTTTAATACCCTTGCAACTTACAAGGATTAAAGCCGGGGTAATACTTTCAGTTATACATATACCATAAGGTTTGTTATCCTCAAACAAACAACATAACCTTATTTGGGGACTTTCGGCCTTTGAAGTGGTTCGAGCTAGTTCATTCTTATTAGATCATAATCTCTTGCGCTTTATATACTTCTAAACAACCCATTTATCGTCACCAGTAACAATGCTCTTTAAATAAAAATCCACTTCTTTGATGTTTGATAAGGGAATCACAGTCTCTAAGATCATTAGGAACAAATATGTATGTCAAGTTTCAAGATTAATCCTAAACGTTTCATGTGCTTATAAATGTTGGCGTTAGACAAGTGTAATCTTTCAGGAATCTCTTGATTTGTTATTTGAAGATTTGCATCGACTAACGCCTTTATTTTGTCTACATCAACTTAATTATGTCTTCCAGAACGTCGTGCATTCTCAAGATCAAATGGCTGGAACGAAATTTTGGATACCAATTTTGACTTTGGCGTTCGGTCAACACATCTTTTCCGTACACATTACATAATTTCTGCCTTGCTTGAACTGCATTTTGACCCTTTTGATAACAAAACAGTAAAATGTGACGAAATTGCTGTTTTCGATCTTCCATTTTCGATAGGGCAACAAACACAGTATTATTCCAAAAAATTTAAGAAATTTTTTACAAGACTTGTTTACTATATCAGCTGTTCAAATATATAACGGTAAAACGGTAAAGTGTGAAGTTTGCTGCGAAAAATTCAATAAGATCAGCTGTTGTCAGCAAACGAAATTGCTTTGTAAAATATTCCATAGCTATAAGAAATGCACCTGTGATGGTATTATAGTTTCGGTGCTGCCGAAGTTAACGTTTTTCTTACTATTTTTAAATCCGTACTAGCTAATAACATGCAGAAGTTGCTGCGCCAAAGACGATGGACTAAAGCCAAGGGCCACAGCGTAGCACCACTTTAATGAAAAGTTAGTGTTGCCAACCACTTCTTAAAACAAACGGACTACCTAGAAGTATAAGAGGCTATGCTGCGAAGTGTGAATGTCCAAATATGCATATTTTCAACTTTCACATTTCTTAAGTTTATTTTTTAAGGAAAAAACGAAGTCATTTCTTCTTAATTTTTTGTTTTAAAATTTAAATATTTAGTAAAAAATTATTGAATGCAAAGTTAGTATTAGCAGAAAATAAAAAAAACCTAGGCATTCCAGCTGATTGATGTACGGTTAGTTGACAATACCGCTATTTGCATTTCATTCCTCTGGTATGCTCAAGCTCCCTCATAGGTCTGTTTCTTTGAGCTTTGATATGTTAAGTAAGTTTAGTTAATCGTTAAAATTGTCAACTAGCTTTAACTTAATTAAGTGCTTGAAATAGTGATTGTCTGCTGTGGATGACAGTGAGAACACATACTGCTGTCAAATAAAATTTTCTACGTGACATTCGTGGAGTTATGTGGCGCAAGAACGTGAGATAATTTCCGGAAACTAGATTTCTTGCTACAGGCGGCTGCTGTATTATCCAAAGCATATGTGCAAATGTGGTGAAAAATGCAAAGATGATTCGGCTAGAATTCATGCATTGCCATTAAATTTGCGGTGGAAATTTAAATAGTTAACGAGCATGACTTTTAAATGATAACAAATCAGAACTAAACAGAATATCAAATTAAACAATGTAAGAAAAATTAACAGCTTTGTGTGATGATATAAATTCTATTTTGTTTTTTTTTTATTTTATTTTATTTTATTTTTTTTTTTTTGAACAATCTTGAGATCACAAATTTCACCAAAAAAGAAATGAAGATGAAGCATGTGCTAATAATAAAACATTTCTTTCTTCTTTCAAACATTGGTAAATAAGTACTAATACATATTTGCTAAATATTATATATGTAGTATATGTAAATATAACTTTTACTTATGAAAATTGCTCTTAACGCAGTCTCTAAATCATACGTTTTGCCACGTTTTAAACTTTCTTTTTCACAAAATAATTAAATACGTGTATTCGATTGACATTGTCTTAAGTATTCTGAATAGAGAATGGATTGAAGTATAAATGAGTCTGAAATATTATGAGTATGTACATAACAGGATAATCGAAAATTCTCCGGCCTACCATAGTAAAACATATCTTTTTAGCAAAATTCGTTTTTTTATTCAACATAGTTCTTTTCAAGGATAATACACTGATTTTAGCGACCCTCCAACTTTTCGATTTCATTTTTGTAGTACGATTTGTCCTTTGCTTTAAAATAGGTCTCAGTTTCGGCGATCACATCTTCATTCGAAGAACATTCCTTCCGGGCGAACAATCTGTTGAGATCTAAGAACAGCAAAGCCAGATCTAGAGAATATGGTGCAGACGGAAGCAATGCGAAGCCCAATTGCCATTGTTTTCACTGAATTGTGACACGTGGCATTGTCTTGGGAATCACAACTTTCCTTTTCTTCAAATGCGGTCGTTTTTTATCGATTTCGTCCTTCAAATGGTAAAATAACGCTATGTAATAGTCGCTATTGATGGTCCTTCCTTTTTCAAGGTAGTCAATAATAATTATTCCAAGCACATCCGTCATAACCTTGCTTGCCGACTGTTGCGTGTGCAGTCCGCTCGGTTGACTATCGATTTTATTTAGCTGTTTTATTGTGCCTGAACATCTCCAAACACTGCTCCAAATCATAAACTAGTCCTCTTTTTTTAAGGGGTTAGGGGTAGTCAGAATTTTCAAAAAAATATTTTTTTTTGCATTTTCGTTAAGTGCAATATTTTAAAAATATTCTCTGAAAATTTCACGTTAATCCGATAATTAGTTTTTGAGTTATTCGACAAATAACGAAGAGAGCTCGGGCACTTCAAAGCGCTGGTGTTAATCTTTAAACGCGTTTTTCTCAAAACTATCTTTTTTGAACTGGTGACAACTGTAACTCGAATACCGTTCAGTAGAACGCTTTTACAATACATAATAAACTCGGGCCTGATCGAAGAATTTTTTGTTTTTCAAAAATTTCAATTTTTTAAGACTGTTGATTTTTTCTCAAAAATTTAGAAAAAAATTTCCTAAGGCCGCCATTTTGTTAATTTTTGAAAAAAAAAACACAAATACTTCGTTCAGGCCCGAGTTTACCTATTTATAAAACTAATTACTTATTTCCGATCGATTTTACAAGAATCTCCAAGGACTTATAGTTGTCACCGCAAGTATGTACCTTTTTTGGAACTGGGTCAACACAAACCACTATAAGTTTGGAAATAAATTTTTTTTTTTTTGAAAATTTCGTGTCTTCAAGTCAATAAATCATGTAACAATGCCATATTACTACTTTTATGAAATAACGCGATTTAATAGCAAAAAATGCTGAAAACTCTCATTTTTTCGTGCCTCTGACTACCCCTAACCCCTTAAGTGAACTGAACTGTACACCCACTTTGTACAGAGCTTTCTCATACCCAAATATTCCTGAATGATATGATGTAGTACTTGTACATATCTTTAGAGTGCCTGATAACTCTATTGGTAGATTTTTTTTATGATTGTTTCAGTGACAACCTCTTTCAGCCGTTTATTGCGTTTGACCGTCTTCGGTGCGCATTTCAAAACGTTTAAACTTAATATACCAATCCTTGATGGTTGATTTTCCCGGGCCAGTGTCCGGAAACTAGTCATCAAGCCAATTTTTTGGTTCAACTGTATTTATTCCTTTAAAAAAGCAATTGGGGTACTCACAACGTGTCATAAAGCATCGTAAAATCATAAAATCATACATTTTTTATACTTGTTTAAAAAATTTGTTGTTGCATTGCATATTTTACGCAAATACAACTCTGAACTGTATGTTTTCGGATAGTTATAACTTATAACTTTATGAGATTATGTGAAACCCCTAACACATATGTATCAACAAGCGAAGTTCCTTTTTATCCGTTTACTTTTCACGAATACGTGTATCTATGAACTCGTTTTTTTTTTTTTGCCAAGAAGCAGGTGTACCAAATTTCATCAAGCTATCTTAGTTTTAACTCAAGTCATAGCTGGGATCGTCGGACGGACAGGCAGACAGTCACCTGGATTTCAGTTTTTCTCGTCATGCTGATATTTTATATATTCATAACTCTATATCTATCTCGCTTAGTTTTAGGTGATATATACAACTGTTAGGTGAACAAAGCTATTACACTCTGTTGCAACATGTTGCAGAAGTATAATAACGATTTTCGGTTTAACAAACCACCAAAATTATTTTATTAATGTTTCCATATTACGAATGCATAGAATTTTTATTTTATTCCATATTGCGAATGCTGCTATATTCTTTGCCAAAACGATAGTTCCGCTAAACCAACGACAGTTTAAATTACAATATCTGCAGAACATTTAAATAATTCTTTTTTTAAGATTCCATTGGCTCTGAGTTAAATGTAATTCAGTCAGTTTTAAATACTTTGTGGTTGGTTCTATTTCAATTAGTTATCGTATGTTAGTCTCTCAAACAAAGTGGGTTTCCTAGATTGGTTTATAACTCAAAGTTAAAACAACATGTCTATTAGTGGTGTCATTTTAAAGTCAATGACGAAGATGCATCAATATAAATTATAAATTTTTTACATTCATCTTTAAAAAATGGTTTTTCGCTCACTGGTTCTACAGGTAATATTCATAAACTCGGGTTTTAAAGGTAATTAGATTTTTGGATGAACAGAACCTTCCAAAGAAAGCCCTGCTTATCTTGGATATTTCAGAAAGTCACGCACCTTTAAACGCACTGGTCAAAACTGCTGATGACAGATTGATTTAGACAATTTTTACATACATATAGTATATAAGTTTTTAGGTAATTGCAACGCTATTGTTTCAACTGATGGATCAAAATGCCATTAGACTTGTGAAACTTCGTTACAGAAATTGCATTTTAAGTTAAATTATGGAACGAAAAATATCTTAGATCCTTTGAGGGGTTAGGGGTAGTCAGAGGCAAGAATTTTCAGTATTTTTTTTTTAGCTATTAAATGGTGTTTTTTTACAAAAGTAGTAATATGGCATTATTACAGAATGTGTTGACTTGAAGTCACGAAAATTTCATTAAAAAAATATAATTTCCAAAGTTATAGTTGTTTGTGTTGGCCCAGTTCCAAAAAAAGGTACTTACGGTGACAACCATAAGTTCTTGGAGATTTATCTAAAATCAATCGGACAAAAAAATTAGTTTTATAAATATATGTATAATCCTGGGCCTGATCGAAGAATTTTTTTTTTTTTTTCAAAAATTAACAAAATCGCGACCTCAGGAAATTTTTTTCTAAATTTTTGGGAAAAAATCAACAGTTAATTGGTCTCAAAAAATAGAAATTTTTGAAAAAACAAAAAATCCTTCGATCAGGCCCGAGTTTATTATATATTCTAAAAGCTGTATAAATTACATTAAAATCTACTGAGCGGTTTTCGAGTTACAGTTGTCATCAGTTAAAAAAATATAGTTTTGAGAAAAACGCGTTTAAAGTTTCGCACTAGCGCTTTGAAGTGCCCGAGCTCTCTTTGTTATTTGCCGAATAACTCAAAAACTAATTACCGGATCAACGTATTTTTAAGATATTACACTTAACGAAAATGTAAAAAACATAATAATTTTTTGAAAATTCTGACTACCCTTAACCCTTTAAGTCATATTAATATTTTCGAAGGTGTATCTCGTATATTTGCATTTTCTTGGGAAAAACTATCAAATAATTGGAATTTTAATTTAAAGAATTTTTCGATTTTATGAATTAGGAATAGAAAAAAAGATTCGCTATATTGGACGACCACAGTAGTTTGTATGAAAATGCGTTTCTTTTTTATAATTCCTTAGTAAAAATGTAATTTAAATAAAATCTCATCATTAAATTACTGCTATCACTTTATTGGATTCAGACAGACCTCAGAAATATGGGTCATACGTGGATGTTTCTGACGTCTAATTGTATATATTTAACATAGGGATTATTAATAATGTCCTAGATTTATAATTTTTTGAAATCCAACAAAACGCTGCTGAGCACCTTAGCAATTCGACAATATTGATAGTCCGTAGTGGTTAAAACAAAATATTTAGTTTTTCTAAAAAAAAAATAAATAATTGCAATACAAGCTGCAGCCCAATAATACCCTACATATTTTGAAGTAATACCACACTTAAACAAGTTACACAATATTTCGTCAGTTACATCTAAAGTACACAACAAACCGGCAAATAAACAAACGGTGCAATTTGTGACAAATAACGATGAAGTGACAAAATTAACAATAAATAAATAAGCTGTGACAAAAGAAAAAACGACAATTCGTTAGAGAAGAAAACACATAACTTTCTCCAAACAAGCATAAACACTTAAGAGTTTAGTAGTGATATTCGCTTTTAATAAAAAAATTCAATAAAATCTTCCTCAGCTATTCAACTTCGAATATCTTGGCGTTTTACTGTCATCAAAACTTCGCAATAAAACGCACACACCCAAAGCGAGCTGCGAATATTGAACTCGCAAAAGCACTTATTTCACATTTCCTACCTAAACACAACCTATATACATGTGTGTATATGTTTGTTTGTAAGAAGTGAAGAAAATATATAAACAAATGCCACACCTGCACAAAGTTGTCCAGAAAAGACCGTTTCGGTTGCGGCTTAAAATTGGCATTCCTTGTTGTTGTAGAGTATATTTTTTTGCTGAAGTGTGTGGTTTTGTTTAAATCTGGAAGTGTGCGTAAAAATACCAATACTTTTTTACTCATGCAGGTATAAAAGATGTATCCGCAACGCTAGAAAATAAAAACGCAAAGATCTTAAGAATAATCGCCTTTGGAGAGTCAATAAATTGGCAGACACTGTCAATAACTAGCGTCATGCATACCAAGATGCATAAAATATTTTGAAAATGAAATGCAAACACTCTTACATACATACTCGTACAAATGAAAGGAAAAGAAAAAGATTAAGAAAGTTGTTTAATCTCTTAGAGATTCAACAGTTTTAGATGTTTATTGCTATGCGATTGAGTTGAACGCACTTACAGTGTGCACTCGTTAATAGTAACTCTAAATAGTATGAAAATTCTTAACATGGGTTCCAAAAGACAATCTTCCAGAGATATTAGTAGTTATACATTTTATGAAAATTGCTTGGAGGAAAGCAGTTTACATATGAGGATATTTTAAATGGAATTATATACATTGTGACAAGAAAGTAATGGGAAATTGTAATTAAATTCCCCGGGTAAATAATATTTCAAAAAAAAAAAGTGTTTTGCTTAGTGGGAAGGACTATTCTTAATTATTATGCCAAACAAACAAAGAATTTGTCTAAAATTTTGTATTTATAACAAAATTTCTGGAACGGAATTATTGGGAATGTTAGAAAAGGCTTACGGTGATTCAGTTTTATCAAAAACATAATCCTACGAGTGGTACAAAGACTTCAAAGACAGTCAAGAGATCGTTGAAGATACCTTGTTCTGGACGACCTTCGATCTCTTCAACTGAAGAAAATATTAAAAAAGTGAAGATTACGGTGCTTGGATATTGTCAGGCAAGTGTTAGAGAGATGACCAGAGAGATAAACCATTTTTAAACCCTTAAAAATTAATTCATCCCTCCCCTTCCTCTTTCCACCTTCAGACCTTAAACCTTTCTAGTTTAGTTTCTTTTTCGAATTTTATCTACTCTATTGTTTTTTGTCTGGATTGTCTGGATTTCAAAAATTTTTGGGCCTGGGGAGTAGCAATTACAGGAGCTAAAATTAACGACTATAACAAATTTTATTCAAAGTGGAGAAGTTTAAAAGTATAATATTACTTTATTATTAAACTTCCTTTACATTTTTTAAAAATGCAAAATTCGTGTTTAACACTACAGCCTTTATCATCGGCCTTGGTTCGTTTGATCAAGGAGAGGCTATTAAGTGTGTTTAATGGTTTTTTAAAGGCTTAGCTCCAATTCAAAGAGTCTATCCTTTCTAGGAATAACGACTAAATCAGCAATTCTCTCAAACAAAAGTTTTACAATAGGGATTATATGATTTCAAAGTGTCGTTTCGGCCAATCTTAATATGTTATGACCTATATTAACAGTTTGGTATGGTTTTTGGACCAGTGGAGTCATTGGTCCGTAATTCTATCGAAATGAAGCTGGTGACACTGTCACTGTCAATAGAGAGCGATATAGATAGATGATACCAACTTTTTATGACCCCAAATTAGAAGAAGATGATTTTGACATCATCTGGTTCCAACAAGACGGGGCTACGTGCCTAACAGCACGTGCAACAGCCAAAGTATTGCTAGAAAAGTTTCGAGATTCGATTACTTCATTGTGCTATTGAATAGCCTCCAAAAAGTTATGATTTAACACCATTAGACTTCTTCTTGTGTGATTATTTGACGTCATTAATGGTCTTTAGCAATAAGCCGGACTCTCTTCAAGCCTTAGAAGTCAAATTGAACAAGCTTTAGAAGTCAATATTGAACTTGGTAACATGACATACGACTTGATCTAGTGGTAAACGTATTCGAAAATTGGCTTTAATGAATTATTTCCTCCTAAAGAAGTCGTGGAGGTCATTAAAATGATGTTATAGTAAGTATTCAGAACTTAATTGAACTTTCTTAACAATTAGTGTGGTTTCTTTTGAAAATAAATCATTTCACTCTCATAGGATAACTGCATACGCTTCCTTAGTTTTTTTCATATACAGTAATACCCCGGACTTACGCGATAGGTGGGTCCGAGCGGTTGCCGTGTAAGTCGAATTCGCGTAAGTCGGGGTTCAACGTTGCATATAAATACATATAAAGTTTGTTTAATCGGGACCAGAGTTTAAAGAAAACAATAATTTAGAAGAAAAATGTTTAATAAAGTGTAGGATAATAAAAAAATATTACATTGTTATGAATAAAGTAAGCTAAACCGAAGTTATTTTGATGTCGAAGGCTTCATATATTCTAACAGTGTTGCCTGACGAGTTAAATTTTTCTTCTTTTCACGTAAAATTTCCTCGTAGCATACCAGTAATTTTTTTATCCCTCGTTTTGTAGTAGAAATGCGTTCTTCATTAGAATCAATTTTTTCTAAAATTTGTAACCCCTTTTCAATTGAATTGAGCCCTTCTGTTAAGTTTGCAATTGTCATTTGATTTACCGATTCAACTGGGTCTAGCGAATCAGTTTGGTCAATATCTTGCTCATACTTACGCATTTCTATAACCTCGTCAATTGTTAGCTCTAGATTGTGTGAATCTAGCAATTCTTGAACGTCATCTTTATCGACCTCTAAATTTAATTGCTTGGCGATATCGACCACTTCTTCTATTATGCTATCGATTTGTTCAGGATCTAAAATGGTTTCTCCTTGGGTTTCAGAGGTGAAAAAAATGGACGCAGTTTTTTCCAGACACCATTGAGAGTTTTTTGTGAAACCTCATTCCAAGATTGTCCAATAATTCTTACAGCATCTAAAACATTGAATTGCTTCCAAAAGTCTTTAACAGAAAGCTCATTGTTTTGTCTCATAGCTTCATGTAGATGTGCAAATGACCGCCTTGTGTAGTAAGCTTTAAATGTTTTAATGACTCCCTGGTCCATTGGTTGAAGCAAGCTGGTAGTGTTTGGTGGCAAAAATTACCTGGTGGCAAAAAATACCTAAAACAACGAATCACAGCACGCCACGCTACATCAGTATAAAGCTATAAATACAGTGTATCGGACGCACTGTGTGTTCTTCAACTTAGTTTAATATAAACCATAGACATAGTTAGATGTATTTTATAATACCTTTATATTAAATAAAGAGAAACCCAGGAGTAATATCCTGGTAAAATATATATTTTAGAATTGCCTAAATAGCATTCTTAATTCGCGCGGCAATCAAAATGAAAAACCGCGTATCTTCGAATTCGCGTAAAACGGGGTAGCGTAAGTCGGGGTATTACTGTAAACTGAAAGGATTGTATCGAATTACATAAAATAGTTATGCTTACGGGGCACATACTGTACCAGAACAAAATTTCTTTTTGTGAACATATTTAATAATACTTGTATGTGACCCTGTTGGAAATTGTGTGAATTATAAAAAAAATAAATATAAAATAAAAAGAAGGAAGATTGCATACATTTTAAAAAAGTATTGTTAATAATGAGGAGAGTTGTAGCAAATAACTAAATTAAGAAATGTATTATAAAATAATTTTTTTTTTCAATTATTTATGCTTTAATCATCCATTTGTAGCCACATGAACTTAGTTTGTACATTTTTGCTTATACTCATTGACTGAAAAATTGTGTAGTACTTCATACAAGATCGGAGTTGGATACATTTTTTATATGACTGACATTGCAATATTTTTTATTCGATAGTTGCTAATAGAAAGAGAACCTGCTCATGGACTATAAATGCTGTTTTACGCTCTAGAGGTAAAACGTTTAAAAGTAGGGCCTTCCGACTGGGCATGAACGAGTATAACGTTTAGTATTTCTCTCAGAAAAATTGATGCCTAATTAGTACGCCGTGTTATGATAGGTGAGAATGCGTTAATGTGTCAAAAGCAGGTGCTGATGGCAATGGCTATGCATCAAAAGAAGAATTCGGTTGACAATAGTTAACATTGCTCAACGCTAATTTGTTGATGTTATAAAATTTTTCAATTTAAAGCTACCATCTTAACGACTTAAGTTTGAATAAGATTTAAACAATAGCTTTCCAATTCATTATGCTGCTTTCATAAGCAAATTAGCAGAAGCCACGTGTCTAGCAGATATTAAAGCATTGCTTTAAGAACGGTAGCGTAAAAGATAGCTAAAGACTGACGAGCACTTCATGTTGTTTGAATAGTATGAATAATTGATCTAATTTTATCTCTTAGAACTTTATCTCTTAGTGACTGGGTCTCCTGTTCAGTTCAGGCGTTTAGCCTAAAACTCCTTAAAATAATTCGGTTAAATATAATTTTGAAAGAATTTATTGTTCAATGTCCATCATTTAAAAAATATTTTACGACTATCAAACAAAACTTCCCCCTTATACACCGTATATGTGATCTATCTATATCTAAGGTTGTATGGCAGCGAAATTGCTAACAATCACACAAGACACAAGGTTGAACATAAATTTTGTATTTAGTATATAGTATATAGTAGTTAACAAAGATCAAGGAAAAAAAGTTAACAAAAGTCCAGCACAGCAAATGTTGCTTTGGAGGAGGCGCGGCTCTTCTGAGGCTAAAATTAGGTGTGTTTTCAAGGAAGCACACATACATATTTGAAATTAATTTGATCATAAATTATTATTATGTTTCTCATATTGTATGCCAAAGAAGAATACAGATTGGCTAACATGCAGCTAGTTTTATGGAAACATTTTATGTACGTTTTTTTTTTTTTTAATTGAACTTGAAAGACCAAAAGGAAAATTTAAAAAAAAAGTTAATTTTGATTGCACTAAAGCTATAATATCATTCACAAATACTAAAGTTTCCATACAACAACTTGAGTTTGATCGATCATTATGCAGGACAGCTATATGCTATTGATGCGATCTGAACAATTTCTTTGGATATTGTTTTGTTGTCTTAGCTAATAATCCATGACAAATTTCGGGAGGATATCTCGTCAAATGAAAAAGTTTTCCTTACAAGCCATTATTTCCGTTCGCTCAGTTTGTATGGCAGCTATATTCTGTAGTGGTTCGAAATGATCAATTTCTTCGAAATTGTGGCGATTCCTTGGGTAAAAATCTAAACCAAATTTCGTGAAAATATCTTGTCAAATAAAATAGTTTTTCTTATGAGAACTTGAGTTGGATAGACAGACGCACTAATGGACATGACTAAATGAACTCACTGGTTATGCAGATCATTTACATACATACATATGTGCTTAGGGTATAAAAGTCTGCAATAGGATCACTATTTCAATATAATTTACAAATAAACTTTGATGACATTTTTACACGGATTGGTTATTCAATATTCTTTCGAACACTGTGAACAAGGTCGCGGTTTTTTTTTTCATTTTTGTTTTAATCAATTTCATTCAAGTTAGATCAAATTAATAATTATGGCTATAAATTCAGTATATTATTGAATCCTAATTTTTGGTGGAATAGGGAGGTAATTAACCTCCCTATGGTCTTTACTAATTCTATGGAGATCATACTATCTATTTTCTCTCATCCTGTAGATATGAGTGAATCTGCTGTTTCTACTATTTTGGCAATGACTGTACATATGTAAATTGTGACAAAAAAGTACTCGGAAATCGTAATAAAATTCCCCGAGTAAATTAAATTTTTTAAAAAAATGTGTTTTGCTAAGTTGGTAGGACTGTCCACCAGTCGGTACACCTCAGTAGTGTGTTGCAATTTTTACAATGGATAAAAATATCGAACAAAGAATTTGTCTCAAATTTTACATTTCTATTCAAACTTCGTATGACGAATCGTTGCGAATGTTGGAAAAGGCTTACAATGATTCAGTTTTATCAAAATACACAAGCCTACGAGTGGTACAAAACCATCAAAGACGGTTGGGAGATCATTGAAGACATGCCTCGTTCTGGACGACCTTTGACCGCTTCAGGCAAGTATTAGAGAGATCGCAAGAGAGCGAACTGTTGGAATTAATTATTTTTTTATTTATATATTTTGGTTATGAAACGCGTTCTTGCTCTACTCGTCCCGATAAAGCTGAATTTTCTTCAAAAAATTTAGCGTCAACACATTTTTTTGGACATACGTGATCGTGCGAATTCCGATCCTGCATTCATAGAGAGTATTATAACTGCCGATGAGATATGGGCTTATGAGTTTCACTTGCAAACAAATCAACTTGAAGGGGAAAAAAACAAGCCGAAAGCAAAAAAAAAAACCACGTCAAAGCCGCTCAAAAATCAAAAAGCATGCATTTTTCTATATTATGAAAGGTGTTTCGAGGGCAGAAAAATCGTTAGTGATATTACTTTGAAGGCGACTAAATAAATATTGATGGATAATTAATTATCTTGCGTTTTATTTACAATGACCGGGTACTTTTTTGTCACAATGTATGTTGAGTTTTTTCAAATATGATATTTTTATTACCCTATATATTTTGAACCTAGTGAGTAATTTTCAGTAGTAATACTTTTTAAAGATTATAGATTAAGTTAGAAAAGCTTTCTACTGCAATATATTTCTTTAGATTTGGACCTCTATTCAGTTTTCTCACCTTTTCTTATTTCTATATACGCGTGTATATAAAACATAATATAATTGTATATAGTAATAATAGTATAATTTGAAATTCTTACTATTTTTTGCTCACAGATGATAATGCACATCTATATATTCTTTATTTTAACCGAGAGAAAGATTAAAAAGCAATGCCGTCTGATGATGTTCATTGTATCTCTTCATAATCGAATATTTATAAGGCATTCGTTCGTCTCCACTAACCATATTTATGGCCAGCTTTTGTGATATACACATACATATATATATATGTGTGTAAAATCTTTTCAAGCGCTTTATGGCTATTCATAGGTACATATTTGCATAAAATTATGGCTAAGCAAGAAAAAAGAGAAACTATACAAATAACAAAAAGGGTTGACAAAAATCGTAGAATGTCGTAGAATTAGCACCTTTTTGTAACTTACGCTCTTTGTGAAACTACAGAAATAGGTCACTTTCGCAACAACAAAGAAGTTGACTTGCCTTTATGTGGCATATACATATATATATATACAAGTATGTATACTCAGAAGATAGAAGTTACTATTTTCAAAAGTAAAAAAATCAGATTTTTTCTAAAATAAAAGCAAAACGTAACAGTTGCGCTTCGCTCAGCCACGAACTATTGAACTATGTTCACGCTTTGCATTCCAAACAATTTACCTGTCACAGCCGTTGAAGCTATCTCTCAGCCTGGTCAACCTATTTGAAATTAGTGTCTGCGTGCCATTTCTATGGTTTCGGCTTTGCAAGACACGTTGACAGCAAGTGAAAAAACATTGTATACACTTGTATGTGTATTCTTACCAGCTTCTAGCGTCTCGTCGGCCTTTTCTTTTTGGCATCGCAAGCCAAATGGGCTCTAACGCCGCCTAATAGCGCTGCCTAACAAGAAAGCGTATAATTGAATAAGTCCAAAACGGGTTGAGCGGTGCTCCTGTTCCAACAGCGGGCGGCATATGGCTTTGCGTGTGCGCGCGATGCTTCTTAACTGACGAACGGGTGGGTTTGTAAGCTTGTTTCGGCCAATATAGAAATTTGTGTGTTGTTTGTGTTGCATACATATTTATTCAAAAATTTTTAGAAAACAGAAATAACTTTGTTAGATGAAAGAGTAGGCTGTCTGATTCCGGTTGTTAGTTGGCAAATTACTGGTTGTGTGGTATTGGTGAAAGTTATCGATTGCCACTGAAATTTCATTCAGAAATAGTCTCAACAACAATGAGTTAACCTGTTTACATATGCGCTTATGGCTTACGTATGATTGATTATTTCTTATTAGCATCAGAAGATGATTTTCGTTTTTTTTAAGTTTTTTTTTTAATTTAAACAATTTTTTAACTATTCTGCAATTTGATGCAATACATTTTGCCATCTTTCGTAGTAGAGATTGTTTTCACGCTCACAAAATTTTTGGTCATTGCAAGTAAAAAAGTCATATTCTCCAGACTTGGCTCCATTAGACTATTACTAGTTCGGTAGCATATCTCATTCAAGCTGCAAGAACAATTAGCGAGTCATCAAATTTATTACTTAATTTTTCCAGCTGATAACAATACACTTCAGAAATAATCGTGGTATTGCCGGGAAAAAGCTCAAAATAAACGAATAACGGAAATTGTAATTGAATTCCCCGTGTAAATTGCTATTTCAAAAAATTTTTGCTAGATTGGTAGCACTGTCCTCAATTACTATGCCAAATATGAGCGTGATCTGTCAACTAGTTTGTCAACAGTAGCTGGTTAACTCGGTACACCTCAGTGGTGTCTAGAATTTTGTTGAGTGCGGAATTATTGAGAATGTTAGAAAAGGCTTACAGCGATACAGTTTTATCAAAAATGCAACCCTACGATTGGTGCAAAGCCTTTAAAAACAGTCGAGAGATCGTTGAAGACATGCCTCGTTCTGGACGATTAGGTCGAAGTATAGTATTCATCTTATAAAAATATTAAAAAAGTGGAAAGTGAGAAGAGAGAAATGGCAGCAGAGCTCGACATCGCGAGTCCGTTCGAAGGCTTTTGGTAAAGATTTTGAGTAAAATGCGATCTCGCAGGTAACTTTGCACATGTTTAATGGTGAGAATGTTGACCCCACATTCATGGAGAACATTACAACTGCCGATGGGACATGTGTGTATGAGATTGACAAGGAAGCAAGTCAGCAATCATCGAAATGGGGGGAAAAACGAGATGAAACCAAAAAACAAGAAGATTCTTCATTCATAAAGATGTCGTTATCGGGTTGACCATTTAAAAAAAAAAAAAAATGGCGTCGACTTGAAAAAAAATTTTTTTGGTCCCATTTTTTCGACCTTTTCGAATTTTTTAAAAATCAAATCAAATCAAAAATGTTTCGAAATACAAGGCAGACATTATAGAGCATTGTATAAAGAAGATATATACCAAATTTCAAAGGAATCGGTTCAGTAGAACTTGAGATCTCATGTCAACCACCTCCTAAAAAGTAGTTTCGAGAAAAACGCGTTTAAAGCTAAGGAGACAGTTCTAGTGAACACGGACGCCACGTCACAAAATCGGCTATATCTCCGAAAATAAGTCGAATTTTGAAAAATACTTCCAAGGTCATATTTTTGAAAGTCTATCTTAACTTACAAAATATGCAAAAAAAATCGATTTTTTCAAAATCCTAGACCAGAATACCCCCTTAAATAATGCAATTGATTTAATGTATGAGATATGTTCCTTTCATTGTATTGCTGAAGATTACCTCTGATAAGTATGAATCTTAAATGTTTGATGAGTGAAATAATGCTAAAAATGCTTGTGCATTTTATTAGCGACTTCTAGTCTCATTTGTGTGATCCAAATGCTTAACGTCAAGTAGAACAGACGATTTCAAAGCACAGCCCCTAGAAAGAGTTAGCGCTTCACAGACAAAATTTGAATCGCATATACTAATTAACAGTCTCAGGGAATCGAAATAGTAGCAAGTGGAAGAACAAAGAGCCAGAGTCTTCCGCTTAGGGAATCCCCAGTAAATTTTTCCCAGAATTGTATTTTAGAAGAATGTGCTGAATTGTTATACTCGTATTCGTAAGTATGTCACAAGGAGATATACAAGTATTTGTTCTGTATAAATGTCACATATAATAATGAGATTCTTCGTAGACAAGCAGGGCGGTAAAAAATATATATATTATATATGTATGAATATGAAAAGAAAAAAAGTAAGGTAAATACCTATATATACTAAGTATATAGGTATGCAGGTGGCTATGTGTTTCAAGAATTTCATTGCTGCCAATTTCCTACGTGATGCTTACAAACTCAGAAAATAAAAATAAAGCCATACGTGATCTCCACAATAAGTAGATGATTAACACTATGCAGCAGCACAAAAATAATTTTTCCACGGTAGCTTGATTTTGAATTATAAATACGTACATTGTACATATCGTCACTTAAAATGTAAAATAACGTAACATCAATTTTTATAAGTTTACAGGCGAAGGAAAAACGATACAAGAGAAACCACTCATATGAAACAAAATTTGGATTATGGTTATAAAATGGATAGATATTGGTTATATCTGAGAGCGGAAGATTGAAATTTTACGACACTATGTATTTAATATGATGTAAAAAATCGTAAGAAATAATGTATATGACAATATATTTCGATATTTCTTGATTTTTTATTTATATACACTTTTCTGTGGCAAAATTTACATTCACTTAAATCGTGTTAAAAAATTCGGACTTACTAGATAATTCTTTGACAACAAAACCATTGATATTCACTGGCTATTTCAAAAATGTCTTATGGGCCAATACAAGCTAGCCAACGTATATTCTATTTTTTCATATAAGGCAGTTTTTACAAGACTCGTCTGGAACAGCTTTCAACGAATTTGGATTTCTTCTGTTTTGACTCATTTTTGGAGCACCATTTATTAGATTGTTGGATTTCGATAGACGACTTATGTCCCGTTGTCAAGCTTACCTTTCGCGATCTGTACTGAAGGCGCTTTTAAAAAAGATTCTGGTCTTCTGATACGTTTCATACCGAAAACATTGACGAAAATGTTTTGAGTAAGTATATCCACGAAAAACATTGAGATCCCCTGCTATCTTTCTGTTTCCAACCCGACGATTTTATAGCACAGTTTCCTAATCTAAACTGGTTCATTTTAGAACAATCAGGGAAATTTTGATCCGCCAAGTATTAGAGATTACCGAATCGAACACATTATACTACTTGTTCACATACATTTACAGCACGCCGTTATAACATTTTAATGTGGTATCCACTTCTCGCTTTTTGTAAATACTTGATATTTGCAGACTGGTGTTAGCTATCAGAGACACACATTATGCGTATACATATTTATTTTTAATTCTTGTGCTCAAAAGATTTGCTTAAAGCCACGTTCGCATGCAGTCAAAGGCTTCTCCGGATTTATAAAAAAGATCTTACTATATGTGGCTGTACTTACAAACTTACATATTTTTATATTCATATGTATGTATATGTACACGTTTAATTATTATTTTTATATTGACACTCATGAACCGCAATTGGCGCGAATTGTTAATCAGGTGACTTTTAATGAGGTATATGTATGTCTATATGTATATAAATACGTCAGTTAAATACGTTTTCAGAGCACATATCTGTTTGAGTTGGTAAATATTTATGACGGCAATGCTGTTTGCACAGCTGTCAGAATTTGCATATTGTCGGCTTTATATCTGGAAGGGCTTATTTTCGATATTGAAAATGAATATGCTCCTCTGCCAAAAGCATGATAAGAAACGAAATGTTTCAAAGCTGAATTTCGTAAAGATTTTGACAGCGCCAGAGAACCAGAGAACGACTGTAGAGAATTAAATAAGGGGCGAAAGGAAGGTGGCTATACCAATTTTTTGGGGAATCTGTGGTTATTCCATTTGACTAGATAACTTTGTTGTTCCCTTCACAAGTAAAAATGCTGGGCTGGAGAGAGAATAACCTTGATTCTAAGCCAAGCAAAACTGTCATTCATTAGCGATTTACTAATTTTTGAAAACGACGATTGCAGAGGACATCCGTAAGTGGCTTTTACGTACAAATATGTCAACAAGTTGGCAAAAGTTATTTTTCCAACTTCGAAGAAAAATTTCGCAGAACAGAAAAAGATAACTGCCGAGAGCGAGGTCTTTTTTGAAGCAAACAGACATATTTACTTCAAAAATCGTATCGCAAAGTTCGAAGATCCCCAAGATAGATATAATATATCGATCTCGTATGCACATTAGGGTGCTTCAAACATTTTTTTTATAACTTTTTGCTTTCAAATCTTATTTTCTCAAATATTTCTATGTATGTACAGGTATTTTGATGTAAAAAATCTTTATACTAGCTCAACTTCAACTTTTTATATTATTGTAACCACCGATTTAAATTCCAGGTGATTTTTTTCACTTTTCGGTGTATACTATAATTCAAACAACAATCAGTAAAATATTTTATTGTTACAAAACATGCACTTTAACAAAGAATTTCTGATTTTTGGAAAAAAATATTTTAAACTCGGCCATTGTGACGCCATTTCCGGTGTTACCTCGGAAAAAAGATGCGCCTGCGTTGGCAGGATAACTTCTTACAGGATCATCTAAAGTGAAAAAATAGTTGTATGAATTAAAACCTTAACTTAGAAATTGGACGAATGAAAAAAACTGAAAAATGGATTTTTCGAAAAGAAAAAAGATGCGCCTGCGTTGGCAGGATAACTTCTTACAGGATCATCTAAAGTGAAAAATACGTGTTTAATTTAAAACCTTAACTTAGAACTTGGACGAAGGAAAAAACTGAAAAATGGATTTTCGGTTGACATTTTTACAAAAAAAATTAAAATTTTAGTGAAACTTTCACGAGATTTTTTTTTAATAGTTGTAATCGAAAACAAATCCTTCGTCCAAGTCTTTAAGAGTTGTATCTCAAAGACCTGTGTAAAATGTCATGAAGATCGAGAACTACTTATCTCGAGAAATCTTGCCAACCGACTTCAAAAATACAGTTTCGAGAAAAACTCGTTTAAAGATGGGGCACATAGCTTAGCTAGCCTCGAGCACACTTGTTCTCATGGCTGTATCTCCGAAACTATTACTTGTATCAACTTGATAAGGATAATATTCTAAAGCTGTTGTAGATTTTAATAAGACGAAATAAAAAAACGATTTTTTGAACCCCATAAATCTATGTAACCCCTTAATAAAATGGACTGAGTATGTTTTTCTACTAACGAAGATGCTTCGTCTAAAATGGTCAAAATCGAGTGAAAACATGCCCTATAACTAATAACCCCATATAACTTACAGGTACTCCTCCTTGTTGCACTTGAAGGTACTCCTCCGGCTTTGTTCTTTGCAAAGTATAAAATATTGTTTGCAGAGTATAAAATATTCAGTTACATCCGAATTTAGCCCTTCTTATTTACATTATATTCTTATTTAATTAACAAAGAAAAAATTAGTTTTTTAATTAATATTGAATTTACTCATAATTAATGCAATTTTTTACAAAAACCCTTTTATATTTTAGAATATGAGTATTTGTGCTATTTACAAGATTTAAAAATTTTGAATTTTCCAGAAGTACCCTAATGCACCTAAAAGTTATAATAGTGTATGTAGAAAAACTAAAGTAATATTTAATCAATAGTGGCAAATATGTATGTGTTTATTGTTGGTAAAGAAAGCGTCCAATTTATAGCATTTCGCTACGGGCACGTTCCATGTTCACGTGTGCTAATCGGCTTACGAATTATACACACATAAATACAACAACATACATACGAGTATATTCAATAATTTTTTTTTTTGTATTGCTTTTATGATTCTTTCCTGCTGTCCCGTTATGTGTTTATGAAAATAAAACCTTTTCAAATAATATTTAGTTATCGCTGAATGACAGTTTACAATTTAATAGTGTTATTTTATTACGTAAAGAATATAAATAGCGTAAAAAGCACCAGTAATTGGGACTTATTGTCAATAAATATTATGTGATCAGCATTTTTTATAAGTACACCCAGATGAGTGTGAGAATAAATACTTTTGTTATTAGTATAAACAAATAAGGGAAGGCTACCTTGGGGTAGAATCCAATATTAAATACTCAAAAAAAAAATTGGAAGTGTTTTTAAATCAAATTAGAGTTACACAATACTTTGCGGGTTTTCGCAAAATTTAAAGTATCGGTCTATTTTCAATAATTTTTTTTTTTGTATTAAATTAAATAAAATATTTTATTCAAACTTTTAATTATTCCAAAAATACATATTTTAAAAAGATTTTGTAAAATTTTTAATGGAGAATATTCAAAGCTCGGTCAATATGACGTCATTTCCGGAAGTGCCTCCGCGTTGGCTACAGAACTTACTATAGAGCTATCAAAAGTAAAAAGTAAAGAAAAATATACGTGTTTTAATTAGGACTATAAACCAGGCATTGGATGAGGGCATAAGAAATTAAAATGGAATTTTTGGCAGAGTTTCTTACAAAAAAATTCAAATTTCTGTGATCATTTCTAAACGTTTTTTTCCAAATAGTTGTAACTGAACAAACCAAAAATCTTTGTAGATTATATCTAGAAGATCTGCACAAAGTTTCATTGACATCAGTTGGGGAGAAATTCTGACAATAGTTTCAAAGTCTTTTGTCAGAATTTCTCCCCAACCGATGTCAATGAAACTTTGTGCAGATCTTCTACACAGTTTAGAGAAAAGCGTGTTTAAAGTTTTAAATGACTGTATAGCTGATCTTGAGCGCGCAACTGTTCAAGGCTATATAAGTATCCCAAACTATTACTCAGATCAACTTGAGAATTTAGCTTAGATAAACTTGCTAATTTAGCCCGATATTCTTGAGAAAAGAACAGCCAACAAAAACGAATATAGCCAATTTTTGATGTATTGTTCTGATGTGAGTCATATTCCACTGAGGACGTTCTGGAACAAATGGTAGGTAGAAATTGGCAATGACTGGTTAACTGGCTGCTTGAGGAATACCAAAGGTTCGTTTTTTCATCGAGTAATGCTTCTAGTTCCTCAGCTCAAAACCTTTTGGGTCGCCTAAACCATTTTTCGTCCCCCAAGCCGAAATCATCACTTTTTAATCGTACAAAGCACTTTTGGTGCCTTGGCACAGCCAGATCATATTCACCATAAATTTACACTAAAATACGATGACTTTTGGCTAAGGGTTCATGTTAAGATAATAAGGTAGAAATCCCACAATAACAACTTCTCAGGTACAGAGTTCGACATATTGGAGTAAGAAAATAATTATTGTTGTTTATGCTGCAAATAAATAACATAATACTGTGCCCAAAAAACAAGGTGACATTTGAATTTAAACTGCGCGCGTGGAAGAATTTGGAGAATTATTTTTTTTTAGGTTGGTAGTACTGTCAGTCATATTTATGTCAAATTTCATGCCAAAATATTGATTAGTGTTTGAGATACGTGTCGTTTTGTGAGCTGCTAAAAGTGAGTTTTTTGTTTTCTGCGATGTCGAAATTTGTTGAGCAAAGAATTTGTATTTAATTTTGTTTACGGAATCAATTTTCTGCTGCGGATACGTAGAGGATGGTGCAGAAAGCCTTTGGTGATGAGGCTATGTTTAAAAAAATGTTCCAGGGCGACCAACAACCTCAACCGACGAAGCTCACGTTCAACAAATCAAAGATTTGGTGTTGAAAAACCGTCGAATAACAATTAGAGACCTTGCTGATGAAGTTGGCATATCGAAAGGCTCAGCCAATACCATTTTGAAGGATGTTTTGGGCCTCAAGCGCGTCAAATCTCGACTGGTACCGACAAAAAAATTGATTTTTATTGAAAAAAAGGCGTCGCGTTGAAGTGTGTGAAACGATGCTTTTCGACTACCAGGATATCATGAAACGCATTATAACTGGCAATGAGACTTAGATCTATGCTTACGACCCCGAAACTACCGATCAATCGAGCGAATATCGTGCCAAAAGAGAGCCGAGACCAAAAAAATCGCGCCAAAGTCGCTCAAAAATCAAGATGGGGATGAAATTAAAAAATTAATAAAGATTTTTCAAAATAAATACAATGTCACCTTATTTTTGTATGTATAGTCATTTACTGAAAAAGACGCAAAGGGAGAGTAACTTTCCATCGCCTGTTCGGAACATTGGAACAATCAATTTACTTCAATTTTGGCAATTGGTATGCATATAGTTATTGACACACTAACTATGACTGACGATAGTTATTGACTACTAATAATTAAATATGTTGGAATAACCCAATAGAGAACCATTCAGCGGTTAGTCAAAAAGGACTATCTTACTACCCACACTTTAGATGCTTTTATAGAGAAAAAAAACCTTCATTTTTATGAAATTTAAATTGAATATTTTATATAAGTATAACTCGATTCATTTATGTTTTTTAAAAGCAACCGTTAGGTGAACATTATTACACTCTTTGTCACCTATTGCGAAATACAACATAAAAATTCCCTAGTGCCGACACTCAGTCTATCGAAATATCAATGACTTCAATATTAATGTACAATAATTTGGCATACCCATATTTTGATTAGTATTCAAAAACTATACAAATTATTTCATGGCTTCTTGCCAGTAATGTTGTTGTTATATTGGTACTTTACTATTGTTGGTTTTAGCAATATGTTGGGCTTGAAGCGAAACGCTGATAACTGATTGGTATGCAAGAGACGTTTGTAATATTTGGTTTACAATATTTTATGGACAAACTAATATTGCATAACACACTATAAAAAAATTTAATAAATACCTAATGTTTCCATGCATACATATGTAATAGTTATGCTCTAAAATGGGGTTTAGAATTTATTTTTGACATTTACCTTCGAGTAACGTAATGCTGAGTCTTTCAGAGGAAAGAAAGAAAGCATCGCTGGAATGCCAAACAATAGAGGTGGATATAATATACAATTGATTTCTTAGTTAAATACGATTATTATATTATATTAATAATATTATTCTTCGAAAAATTTAAAAAACAAGGGGAATTTATAAAACCCTTCACAAGCGCATTTCTTTTTGCTTAAAAGGGTATTTCAAGATATGCTTTTGATCGATCAGTTTGTATGACAGTAATATGTTATAGCGATTTGAATATCGACGTTTCCAAAAATGAAGAAGAAGACGTGTTCAAATTTTCCGATCTATATCTCAAAAACTGAGGGACTAGTTCTTGTATATACAGACGATAAGATAATAATAAAATTCTTAATTGATTCTTCAAAACCTATGTCGTTCTCTAACGTTTTTTCCAATGCTCGAAACAGTTGATAAAGTCATTTTCCGGAATAGCCTTCATTGCGAGAAGAAATTCACGAACTGTACATACATTACTTTTTTACCCGCTTTGACCCGCTTCGGCTTCGAAAAGCTTTGTTTCACAGATGTTAAATCGAAGTTGTTTTTCGAAAATATTGAGTGATTTTAGAATCAAACGTGCTTTCACTTTTCTAACGATCAAAAGATTTTTCAAAAAAGTTTTCACTGATCCGATATTCGAAAGACTCCAGTAAGATCTCTGTTAATTGTCGATTCTCAATCACCAATTCCTTTGTTTTATTAACGTTTTGATCATCAGTTGATGTTGATGGCCGTTGTGGACGACTCGAGCTGACGCATACGTGGGCTGCTATATATTTCTGGCCTAATAATGAAAATAGGCATAATTATCAACGAAAATGTTTTTTTTTTCTTTTTTTTTTCGTTGGATTTGGCTCGTCTTGGAAGACCCACACGGTCGATTGCTGTTTTGTTTCGGGCTCATACGCATAGATCCATGATTCGTCACCTGTGACGATCTTATAAACGTCTTTTGAAGCACCGTGATCGTATTTTTTCAGCATTTCTTTACACCTTTTTGAGCGATTGTCAAATTGTGCAGGATCCAACGAGAACAAACCTTTTTCAGGTGTTCATGCAATATCGAATGTATGCTGGTGGCAGAAAGGCATAGGCATGACTCTATCTGAAGGTATGTTACATGACGGTCTTGCATTATCAGTTCACGTACGGCATCGATGTTTTCTGACACAACGGCTGTTTTTGGGCGACTTTCACGGAATTCGTCTTTGAGCGAGCGTCGGCCACGATTGAATTCGTTGTAACAGTTTTTCACAGTGCTACAGGATGGTGCTTCATAGCCATACAAAGATTTTAGTTCATCGATGCACTCTTGTCGTGATAATCCACGTCGAAAGTTGTGAAAAATGATCCCGCGAAAATGTTCACGAGTTAATTCCATTTTTTGGCCGAGATGAAGCACCCTATGTAGAAGGACTTGGCTCATTTTTCGTCGAGATCTTAAATTGAAAGCGTAAAAATTACAGTTTGTACAAGAACTGAATTCGCTTGACCTTTCCAAGCAAATCCAAAAATGCGAATCGTTTCTTGCTCAATGAGTATGTAAACAAGTAAAATTGCCGCATGTGGGACGAAGAACATTCTGAAGAAATTCAAGAGTTGTCATTTCATACAGAAAAAACAACAATTTGGTGTGGTTTGTGGGCCGGTGGAATCATCGGTATATATTACTTCAAAAATGATGAGAACGGTGAGAGCGTAACCGCAATGGTCCAGAATTGAAGCTCGTGATCTCGAGGACATTTAGCTTCAATAAGACGGCGCCACTGTCCACACATCGCATCAATCAATGGATTTATTAGCAGATCACTCCGGTGAGCAGTTAATTTCACATTTTGCTTCGGTCGATTGGCCACATAGAATGTGTGATATCACACCGATTCAGGCCCTGAAGCAAAACGTCATTCATTCGCCAGTTAACGTTCGAAATGCTCGAAGGATTCATAGAAAATTGGACTGGATGGACCATTTGAGACTTAGCCGCGGCCAACATTTGAAAGAGATAATTTCCAAAATATAAATGTCAAATAATGTTCTTTCGCTTGAACATTCTCCATTTAATTCGAGGTTTTTTCTTTAAAAAAGTAGGGAACCTCAAAATAAATCACCCATTGTCTTAAATGTTGCTGCAATCTTTAGTTTTAAAAACCAGACAAGTACCTTGCTGGCTGTTCATTTTCACTGAATATTTTCGTACAAAAATTTGTCTGAAATTGTCCTAAAATGCAGTTTATGGTAGCTTTCAAATATTTTTCCCATAAATTTGAGGTAGAAACAGAGTTTACTAAAAACTAAAAAATGCAATTTTTCGATAAGTAACGGGCTAATTTATAAGCTCTCAGGTATGGGGGCAACTATTGGCGCATATTTTAACATCTCGCTGGTTATCGCATCTTTCGAAAACAAAGCGCAATTGCAGTTCCCAGTTCGAAGATGCTTTTGATTTTCAAAATTTCTGAATAATAAGTTTTTACGAAATAGCAATTAAAACCAATTTAGGTCAAAATAAAAATTTGCAAAATCATAAATATGTGTTTACCAATATGTTTTAACTTTCTCTTTTGTTTCTAATTACAGGTTTGTCGCACACTGCCAAGTCCCCGGTGGAACGTCAGCCACATGTGCAGTGGCTGTCATCTGCAACCGAAGTGATTGCTGCCAAAGTGAAATATGCAACACCAAAGAACGTGAGCCGATAGCTAATCATATAATAAACAAAAACAACAAGAAAAACTTAGTGCAAATAGTGTTTAATACCAAAAACGAACAGCAAAATGTTGGACAGTGCAAAGGAAACAAAAACAATGTTGACCACATACGATGCAGCAGTGTTGGCTACGGCCAAGCCTGCTATTGAAGATGCAAATAAAAGTGCATTAATTACAACAAACTCAACCACACCAAATTCATCGCCATCAAAAGCAAAGACACTTTTCAGTTGGTTTCGCGGTGGCAACGCCAAACAAACAAATAAAGCCGATACAACGCAAAGCGAACAAAAACACACAGAGAATAGTGCCGTTGAAGGGAGCGGAGTCCATACAGGGAGTCGTGCCAAGTCATTATCACCACAGACAACGACGCCGACGAACGCGGCGGCGGAGCGCGACGTAACACTACGCGAATTTCGTGGCGTCCAAAGTTTGCGACACTTGTGGAATAAACGCATTAGCGCTAGTGAGGACGCAACGCGACGACAAAACTCACTAAGTGACAGCAAAGCGAACAAATTAACAAAATCCATTGGCTGTTTGGTCAACGCAGCCAAGGCGACAACAGAGTCTGCTGCGAGTGCTGACGAAGGCATTGCCTTGAGCCAAAAACGCGCGCACAGCCTACACGATTGCACGCAGGTTGGCGTTGATAGTGAAGCTGAAGCACTAACAGTAGCGACACACGAGTCTGAACTACATTATTTACATCGGGAGAAGGACAACTTTTATAAGTACAAAACGGCCGAGCAAGCGGCAAAACATTTGACGCGCGAGGCGCGCATGCGTATCAAGAGTGCGCGCCGCGTCACCGCCGGCATCGTAAGCAGTGAGACGCGCGACGACGGTGCGCACTTTCCAGCAGTGCAGGCGAGTGACCGCGGCGAGCGCATACACTGGCTAAAAAGGCAAGACATGGTTAAGAAGCGTCGTGAAAATTCAGAAATGGCAACTGTAAATAGCCATATTAGCCATGAAAAAGCCACAACGTTATCAAATGACGCAATTGTTATCGGTGAAAGAGCAAACACCGCAACGCGCGTCACAACAACAAATGATATGGAGCCAACAACGCCAACCACCCCGCTCGAATGGCGCGAACACCCTGCCGAGTCTTCCGATACCGATACGCTTGCTGCCAACAGTTCACCTCGTCTTTCAGCCAGTCGTAAGCGGTACGCGCAACGTGAAACAGCGAGTACGTCGGTGGCGAAACGCAGTAGCAGCGATTCGAATAAATCAGGCTCGCTTACGTTATCAACGTCGGGTTCGGTAACTAGTGGCGCGACTACAGGGGGGCGCAGCGCGCGTCGTACCGCCTCCTCTTCATCGTCCTCAGCATCCGCGCGAAAATACAGTTTTAAAACACACACGCGCACATATCATGCGCCGCGAAAAATGAGTCAACGCGATAGCTTCAATAATGGCAGCGGCAGTGGTAGTGCGGCCGCTTTGGTGCCGGGGGGTGGCAATATAGTTGCCAAGCTGACACAACAATTCAATGAAATGATACAAAAAGATAAGAAGCTGCTGGAAGAAGTGAAGCGCAAGAACGGTGTGCTCATGTCACGCGGCGGACATGTTTACAAAGTGGTGCAGAATCCTAACGCCACACTGGACAGTAACAAACGTATTTTGCCCAGCGCGGCGCGGAGTGCACGCGATTCAGAAGGGACGCCCTTACGTCCTTCAACTGTGCAGCGAAACATAATGAAATTCGAAGGCAATCCCGAGGCCGCTAAGCCTGTGGTGCCAGCGAAAAGTGCGCATGTACTACAAAAGCTGCGCGAACTCAACAGAGCGCAACAGTATAGTCTGAATAACAATGGTGGTAGTGCCGGTGTACCAAAGAACTTTAAGCTTCATGCCACCCCCACAGCAACAAATGAGTTGCAGCTGAAACTCGAAATGAAGAAAGCGCAATTAACGCTGCCGCTCTCGCCGCCTTTAGAAGTCGTAACCGAAGAGTCGAAAACACCGCTAGAAGCATATGAAAAATCGAACTGGAACAGCCCGTTGGGCATGTCACAGTTAAACGTGCCCAACGCAAAAAATGTGGAAAGCACGTACGCGCTACAAAATAACAGTAACAACGGCAACATTGATGACGCAAAAACACTTAACGAAGTCGAGCAGCGACAAGGCGATGAGCTACAGCAAAGCGTTAACAGTACGAATGCATTTGATGAATGTCTGGATGGCCTCAGTAGCAGCACTGCGCCAGAGATGAGAATAACCAACAGTAATGATGTAAGAACCGATACGAACACACTAACAGCTAGCAATAAAGACATTGCTATGGAATGCAAAACGATTTGCATTAAGGCGACGCCGGCAGAGGACGCAATTGAACCCGTTGCAATCGATGCTATAACGGAGGCCACCATAAAAGCTGAGCTTAGCATTCCCACGACTGACGCGACACTGCAAATGCCTTTAGCTGCCGTTGATAGCAGCAAAGCAACTGCCACAATTACAACACCAACGTCGAGCGAGAAGCCAACAACGGCGGAGATAATACAAACGCCGGCCAACGCATCTCATGATGACCAACTCGACGCCGTCAACGATGAGAAGGCAAAGCAACGCAAACATAAATACGCGAAAATTTATGAAAAGTTCCGTTTTAGGTCACCATTTGTTGGCGGCCACAGTAACAAGAAACTGTTGTCGAAGCAGACGACGTCGTCGACTGCAATGACTGAAGAAATTCAGCGACCAGTTACTGAGTTAGCTGAAGACGCAGCACTAACTATAGAAACAACAACGACTACCACAATAGAGACTGATGAGATCAACGCGGACAACAATATTTTAAATACCGTTAATGCAGGCACACTGACCCCTGAACCAGAATCGAAGTTACTCGATGCACTCGAAATCATCGATCACAAATTAAAAGATCTCGCAATCGAACAAAACGAAGATAATGTTGCCGCTCTTGTACTCTCGCCGGAGGATGACTTTGAAAAACGTGTGCTGCCGAATAACTCCTTCATATTTCAGGCGAGCACCAAACAAGTGGCCAATAATAAATTAATTGTGGCACAGGCTGTCAATGTCTCACTTGTAAACAGTATTGAGGGCGAGCAACTGATGAAGGAGCAAAAGGCACTGCTGCGTCAGCAATGTGATTACAGCGAAGTGGTACGTCCATTAAGTGTGCAACCCGTTTTGGTGGAACTTGAAGCTGTTAAAGCGGCAGAAGAAGCAGTAGCTTCGACAGAGCCCATGTACGAACCCATTGCTGGACACAGTGATACTATGAAGACTGAAACAAACTTAACAACCAATCCATTACCACAATGCACCGTTATGTACACACCACCAAAATCCTTCGTCTATAACAGTTTAGCGGCAGCACAAGAAAAGAAAACGCAAGAAATAAACGAAGACTTGGTAGAAAAACTTACCGAGCCACTAGCAGAAGGTAGTGAGCTCTTCGAGGACATTTACCAAACTGTAGACGAAGCTAAAGCCACAACTACACCCACAGTGACTGAGGCCACAAATCTCACACTCTTGGCTGACTACGAATCCATAGCGGGTTCCGCCGAACAAACAACGCAGTTAACGCAAGCGATTGCTACGGTAATAGCGAGTAGCAGCAAACCCTTGTACGACGGATATGAAATCTGTGAGCCACCGCCGGACATACCAACTGCACTTTCTACGCCTGCTATGCCTCTAAACGATAGCACATGCAGCAATACAAGCGCCAAGCTTATGCAACAAATCTCCATGGGCGTAGGCAACGTGCGTAATACCAATGACGAACTGCCGGAGCTGCCAAAACCGAAGCGTCGTCTGCCCAAATCGCCAATGCCAGGCAAACGTTCGCCGAAGTCTGCAAGCAAGAACGCAGTAAACCTTCGCGAAAACAGTAAAACCCTTAACAGCAGATCGGGTTGTAGCAAGAGCAGCAGTAATAGCACAATCCCTGCAATGGACGATCATGACGACGAGCATCATTACTATGCAGATGATGAGAACATCTATGACACCATTAAGGGTTCGCACTGTTACGAATCGGTGCACACTGCTGACAATGCAACGCAAAAATCCAACAACACTACAACAAAATGTGTTAGTGATAACATATCGCTCACCTCAAATTGCTACGAGAGCATCGCTCATTACCGTCGCATTAGTAACGGTACTGTTGTCGGTCATTTGACGGGCAGTAGTAGTGGTTCGACGCTTACCATCTCATCAGATCACAAAACGAATAGTTTATACGAGATGTCTGTGACGGCCAGCATGATCTATGGCACGGGTAGTCTGGGCTCCAGGCAGTCGTCGACGGCGGAAAAATCAAGTGCAAGCATTTCCGGACGCATCGGTGGTGTTAATAATAATGGTAGTGATGAGAGTAGTGATGGTCACGCTGGCACCAAAAACTTTAGTCAGCCGCATTGTGGCGCGACAAGTGACAATAGTGATGAATGGGTGGATATATCTGATCCCGAGGCGGAGGGTGCAGAGCAAGTTGTGAAGCCGCAATTTATTGTGTAAGTTTTTAATAATTCTGTCCATTTTGCTAAAATTTTATATATATATACATTCATATATATTTAATATCATATGCACATTTTTTTGCTGATGAATGTGTCTCAAATCAGTAATTATTGTTGATGAATTGTTGTGTTTTCCCGAAAGCCAAAATTAAATTAGCCAATAGCTAATTTTCTTGTGCCTAATGAGGTACACTTCTTATCTTATCTCTCATTGTTTACATTTGTTGTGCATATATTTTTATATACATTGACTATATATGTATGTATGAGCGGTATGGGGAAACCGCAAAGTTCGAGTATACTACCTATAAATATATATTTCTCCATATTCGCTTTTGTAAACTCTGACTCGCTATCGTTCTTCGTCCGCTCCACCTCCTGCATTTATTCGGAATCGCTAATAATAATTCTTAATCATTTTCTGATAAGGTTTTGATATGAAATCAACGAGTGTTGTAGTATCTGCAGCTGAATTGTCTTTGTGTATAGTTAAATGTTATAAATAAGTAGTGCAAGGTTGTATTCAGATAACATTTGTGTATTTTTTCGAAATTGCATTTAGATACACGTATGTACTATATATACCATATGCTCCCAAATAACCAGCCGATAACTCTCTAACATACTCCTAAATTTTCAATGTAATCTTCGGTCAGCCATTTTCTCAAGTCAACGCTTTCAGTTAGGGCGCAAGTACTATGATATCATTATCTATATAATTAGTCAGGTTGTTTAAACCGCTTTAATTCCATATCTGCGGTATATTTATTGTACATATAAGATATTATATTTTTCGTCCCTTGTTTGTATCTCCTTCTATTAATCGAGTTAGTCAAAAATTTATCTACTACTTTGGGCAAGAAATAATAAGGCCTTGTCCATAATTTTAAAATTCTTAATTTATTCTTCAAAATCTATGTCGTCCACCTCAAACTAATCCCCTTTGACCGCAATGCATTTGTGCATTTGTGCCAACGTTTTTTCCAATCCTCGAAACAGTTGTTAAAGTCAATAATAGCCTTTAATGCGCGTAGCTATTTGTCTTCAATTGGCTCAAAACGGTTTCCCCGGAGCGATCGTTTCAGTTTGTTGAATAGTCAGAACTCATAAAGGGCAACTGTAGTTGCGGAACGATATTGGTTGATAATTTGGCGCAAAACTCACGAAGAAGCAATGCTGTATGCGACGGTGCATTATCCTGGCGTAAAAACCAAGAGTTGTCGGCCCATAATTACGGCCTCGTTTTACGAGTAGCTTCGCGCAAACGATGCATAACACTCAAATAAATGTCAAAATAACCCTGATTTTTAACTGGGTTTTTTAAGCTGTCTGCTCCCGGGTCGTAGGCATAAATCCAAGACTTATCGCTAGTAATGAAACGTTTCATGATTGTCATAAAGCATTGTTCGAAAAAATTAATTGATTTTGGAACCAATCGTGCTTTTACTTAGATCCAAATGTTCTTTACCGATTCTTCCGATATTTCAACGATGACAGTAAGTTCTCTGATTGTTAATCTTCGATTCTCCAGCACCAATTCTTTATTTTATTGATGTGTTAATCATCAGTTGATGACCTGGACTTGGTTCGACGTCAACGCGTTCTCAACCCTCTTTGAATAATTTGTACCAATCAAAAGCACTTGCTTACGACAAACGACTACCAGCGGAGGTTTCTTCCAACATTCTGAACGCTTCAGTACCAGATATTTGACTGGTAAACTGGAACTTCTTTATTGAATGATTTCTTCTTCTTCTTTACTGGCGTAGACACCGCTTATGCGATTATAGCCGAGTCAACAACAGCGCGCCAGTCGTTTCTTCTCTTCGCTACGTGGCGCCAATTGGATATTCCAAGCGAAGCCAGGTCCCTCTCCACTTGGTCCTTCCAACGGAGTGGAGGTCTTCCTCTTCCTCTGCTTCCCGCGGCGGGTACTGCGTCGAATACTTTCAGAGCTGGAGCGTTTTCATCCATCCGGACAACATGACCTAGCCAGCGTAGCCGCTGTCTTTTAATTCGCTGAACTATGTCATGTTATGGTCCTTTGCGCGTTGGCCACGGCGAATATCGCATTCGATGGAACGATGAGCTGTACGAGATATACGACGACATTGAATGATTTCACTCATCGTAAAAATCGCCGAATGCACTTTATTTACTTCAGAAAGACAATCGTATACTAAGTATAAATTATTGTTTTGGTGTGAAATTTGGCATATATATCACTGACAATCATACCAAAATAAAATAAAAATATTTCGATAAATGGGGTTTTGCGCGAAATTTAAATTAAAAAGTCTTACCATTTTTTGCCCACAGCTTCAGTTTCGACTCTTATATGGTCATTGTCGCTAAATTCTTCTTAGGCGAGCATTGTTTTGAAGTTCTGAAGAGATGTAAATACTGCAGGTATCCTATGAGGCGATTGTGATGAAACTGTTAGAAATTCGATATCATGCAATTTCTTTCATTGAAACACCACCTTCTTTGCCTTTGATTGACGGTTGATGTCAACAGAGTATCCTAAGTCTGACACGATGTTCGTAACGCCCACAAGAAAACGCCGGAGACCGTACGAAGTATGTATATACTCGTACAATTAAATTCTCCACCACAGACATTCCTCACTTTCGGCCATCTCCCATAACTGGACAAATTATATGAACACAACGGTTTCATTCTTATTTTCATACAAAGGCAATTCCTGGACGTAATTACGGACACTATTTTGATAATATTTCGTTCAAATTATCTCAACAAGTTTAATGTATATATCTCTTAATCCACTTAAGCTATAACAACCAAATCTGCCAACAGTGAGAAAATGGACGAAATCGGAGGATAACCCAGCTCACATCCCTTATAACGGTACTGTTAAAAACACGCCAAAGACATTAAAATTTACCAGCGAGATAGTATGAGAGATCTTTTTAGGAGACGGTATGAAAATTGGACAATGGGCGTGGTCCCGCCTACTTTTTGGGCCTATCTCGGGACCATGAGCAATTTGGAGAAAATGTTGTGGGTGATATTCTTATGTCACAATGTGAAAATGGAAGAAATCCGACAACAACCACGCCTACTTCCCATATAACACAATTTAAAATTCTATTTGATTCGTTCAGTTTCCAGTACACAAATCCAGAAGCAATTAATTTAACCGGGTTAAACTTTACACGAATAATGTCTGTAATATGTGCCACCTCATCACCAAAAATTGTTTAAATCCGGTCAAAACTGTTCAAGACCCTAGGTACCGAACATGTGGATGCCAGTATCTATATTTGACTTTTGATCGAAAATGTCGAAATATGTGATATATATAACTGAAATTAAGGGATAATCCTTCTCTTATAATGGTATGTCTGTATGCCAAAAATGGTTTCAATCAGACCAAGACTTTCCTTAGCCCCCATATACTTAATATATGACTTGGCCTACGAAATGGGGGCTTAGGTGTCAAAAAAATCAATTTTCACTTTTTAGCTGATTCGGATGGAAGATGAGATGCTTTTTCACGTGAACTAAAAAGTGAAAATTGATTTTTTTGTCACCTAAGCCCCCTTTTCGTAGACCAGGTCACATATAAAGATTTTCGAACTTTCAGTTGACTTTGTACCGCATATATCGGCCAATATGTGAGTTATCCCAATGAAAATCAGAGAGCGTGTTTTACTCATAACAGTGTACCTTCGTGCCTTAAATAGATAAATTTAAGCGAAAACTTGCCTTAGCCCCTATATAACTAAAATCGGGATTTTCGAATGATTAGTCTTAGTTACAGATTCTGAATCTAAAAATACATTTTAAACATTCGTTTTTGTCACTCCTCCATATATGACTCTTAGCCTGACATAAACACAAGCATACTATCATACAACATATGTACAAACTGGATAAAAATTTCAGAATCATAAAACCGTCCTAATTTTTGTCCAATCCTGAGCTGACACTACACACACTTTAAACAGAGCTTTCACATATCCATAGCACATCTGAAGCTTTTCATCTACAGACTTAATTATTGTATTCAACACATACGAAAAATCAAAAATTGGTCCTTGATTGTTGTCCTTTTATCCTCCCAACCTTCAAAGTATAGTTCGAAAGTCAAAATTTTAGAATTGGGGTTGAATAAGAACTTTTAAGTTCACAAGTGCTAAGTTGAATGAACTCTCAACGTAATCGAAATTTTATTTTTAACAGTGCGGTTCTGTTGCGAACATACATACATATGTGTGATGGCGTCGACACATTTATATACTACACATATGCATTGTACTTACATACTTATATCAAGTGAAAAGTGATCATAATTTCTCATAAAAGATATCTCTTTCATTCAGCTAACAGTCAACAGTTTTGTAATAATTAATAAGATCCACGCATTGGGCTCAGCTCAATTAACAACACAAACATTTAAACTGTTACTCCCAAGCACATTAGGCGAAGAAAGAGGAACAAAATATGAACGATTGCAATGAGAAATGGCAATCGTATTGGCTAAAGTTGAAAGGTTTCTTTCTTTGTGCCTGTTCGCATGCGGAAAACAATGTTCTTTGTGCTTGTACTCTTCATTTTGTATATACATACATACATACATATGTACACATTTATAGTGTATATGTGTGTATATTATTATGCGATAACTCATTTATTCCGGTAATGAATATTCTTGAGGCCTTTGGGACGACTTCAAACCTTATAAGCTCTTGAAACATGGAAAAAATTATGATTTTAAGAAGAGAAGAATGTAGAGAGAGAACAATGCTTAGAGGCTATAAGTTTTCATCCGACCATATTCATTTATTTTCAATAAGTTCTGGTTCAGCCGAGATTAAAGAATTTCTGCGTGAGTTTTATATTTGCAACTCTCATTTTTGGCACCGACAGAAAAAGCAGATAAATAAATGTTAATGAAAAATATTATACATAGTAGTATATGTATATATACCATATGTATATAGTTTTATATAATAATATAATTATATATCGACATATCTGCTCTGGACTATTGCTTAACCTCAATAGATTCAATGAGACATTTATTTGCCTACATTGCGCCATTCAACCTCACCCTTCGTACATATGCTTACCAATACATAGTGCCTCAATTGTATTATGTAGGCGTACGAATTTTATTCCGCTTCACCCTGCTGACCTAGAAACCTAAACTTTTCTACGCGCCTTTGATGATAAGAACCACATTTTCTATATTCGATAATAAATATACCCAACAAACAACTAAGTTTGAGGAAAAGAAAATCATAACTAAAAAACTGATGATTCACTAATATAGAATAGAACGATGTATCCTCCGAATCTATATTCTTTACTTACGTATGGACTCGTATACTCGTGTATTAAGATGACTCTATAATTTTTGATTTCAGTATTGGATTTAATTGTTTTGGGGGAAGTATCAAAAACCGGAGGGCGGAATTTTAATCCACTAAACCTAACCTACTCCCAACTCATGTCTCTCCCAAGGAACCACCGGATTAGGCATTACTTCATGTGAGGGAAAAATACTGTTAAGTCCCTTCTATTGTATTAACTCCTAATCTATTGTAAGTTTCTTAGTTTTGTCATATTTAGAGCAGACGCCTTCTATGCACTCTGTACTCGTCGGACAATACGGACTAACGTCATGATTAATTTGGACCAGATATTTTCTAGAGCATCCATGGCTACTCAGTATTTGGGTTAGGTGCAAATTCAGCTTCCCATGTCGCCACGAATAAATGTTTGGGGTCTATCGTTCTTTGGATGAGATTTGCCACTACTGCTGCTGCATTGTGAGGCTCTTGGTTCCCTCTGTTTTTTTTTTTTGCCTTGTAGACGGCTCTGATAGGTGGTATAGTCGCGCGAATTCGTCCCCCTGGATGCTAATAGACAACATACTGGCTAGTACTTTAACAGCATTGCTTGATATCGTACTGAAAGCACTTATTACTTGCAGAAAGCCTGTGCTTTGCAAGTGTTCCTTAATTTTTAACTTGGAGACCAACATTACTCCCGAATACTTCAGTTGCGCTGTGAAGTAATCTCGCACTCCCTTATGGTGAATAACATCCTTTCTTCAACCTTACATGCTCTCAAGTCACTGTTGTTGTTGGTGTAGACCCTTTATGCAATCATTTCATTTGAGCCGGAGGTCATATACATAGATGTTTTTTGGAGAGTAAAACCAAACCCTGTACATTCCACGGATCGGGGAACGCTTCTTCTACTCGTATTATAAACGCATTGTACATTTTTACCAACAAACTGCGTTTTATATTCATGGCTTCCTTTTGTTTGTTGGGTATAGTCAATTGATTACATATATTCGTAAGCATGTAAACATGTATTCCGAAATCAACGAGGTTCTTGAGTTGTCAATTCGTGTTGCGCATATGTGTCGTTTGTGGTATTTACATTTGTTGTTGTTATTGTGAAAAACAAATTTGATTGATGGCGGTAATTGGAAATTTCATTAGGAATGCATTTTGAGATAACAAATTTGTGCCATATTCGAATACAAAGTGTTTGTTAATGCACATAACAACATCTTTATATATTTCTATGCCCTACAAGGCACGAAACCCGGATAAACTGAAATAACTAGATCAGGAAATAATATATACATACATATACACCGCGCAACTCATAAAGCTTTTGCACAAGGAATGAATAGTGCTACAGAGCAAGAAACATATACAAACATTAATAGAAATTTGTGGTGGTGTTGGATAGTTAACCGGTCATTTAACCTGTCATTTAACCGGTAGGCCACCTACTTGGAGGGTATATGTCGAACGTCTGTTATGAGATCGCGTTCTTGTTTACTCATCTATAAGATAATGCAATATTCAAATTGAGCTTTCTTTATTTCATAAATTTCATTTATTACTTTTTCATTTACTTCCAGTGTACGTGAACGCTCTAAAGTGCATCGCAGTCCTGATTGGTCGAAACGTGTCAGAGACAAAAGATTACATCAAAAGAAGGCGATTAGTTGTATTGAAGGTAAGTTCATTTTTAAATTGATCATTGCTAAAAATAAATACTGTTATTAATAATGTGGAGCGAAACATTTAAGATCGTTCATACAAATATTACATATGCCAAAGACTTTTAATCAAACGCTACTTCACACGGAGAATTCTGAATATCGAATGATTCTCTGAACAAATTAGTCTAGACAAAAGATCAAAGATAGTAAAAAAAACGTTGCTTATCGATTAACGTTTATAGTTTTTATTACCCTGTTGAAAAGTCCAGTGTTTTTCTTTTTTTTTTTTTTGTAAGAAGCGAAACAAATGCATGGGAACTCATTTATTTAATATGGTGCCGATTTTGCCTCTCTTTCATATTAGAGTCCACTTCCTTTTTAATGCAACTTAAACTAAAGTACTTTGGTCTGAATCGCCCATATTTGCCATATTATGATAAAAATTTCCTTAATTATGCGACAACCTAAATAAATTATCAATTCCTTACGAGTCTCAGGGATATATTGGGTAGTCGAAAAAGTCTTTTCGTATTTTATCAATAGATGTCGTTGCAGTCGTATATCTTCAGTGATATGAATCACATTGTGTCATACCTTATAGTATTGGAAAAGTGAGATTAAGCTTCGTTTAATCAAAAAAAATTAAATTCAGAGAAGTTGAAAAAAAAGTTACAGCTGTTCAAAAATGGGTGAAAATAATAAAGAAATTCGCTATATTTTGAAATTTTTGTATGCAAAAGGGAAGAGTGCCACGCCAGCCACCAATGAAATTTGTGAAGCTTACGCAGATGCTGTATCTGTTCTTGTAGTTTGCTTCCGTTCTGGAAATTTCGAAATTTCGATTTAAACTGATAAAAGTTTTACACTTATGGAATAATATCTCTAGCGGAAAAATGGCAAAAAGTGGTCGACCAAAATGGTACATATTTGTTTATGAATTTTTTGGTATAAATATGTATAAAAAAAAAAAAATAGGTTGAAGTTTAGGTTGAAGTCGACTACCCAATATTTGTACATGTTACCACAGCAACACTTTTATTTTATGAATTACACACAACCTTCGATGGCATTTGGCTGGTTTTGACTTGCCAAATTCGATGATCATGTATGGAAAACTGTGTAAGGAACAAGCCGAACCAAAATTGTGGTGATCGGACCATTACACTATAGAAGACTGTAACTCAAAAACTGTTTGCGATAAATCTTTTAAAATTTTAGTAATATAAAAGGAGTTTCTAACAATTGTATCTCAAAGTACATACGAGGGCTGCTATATATATTTCTGGCCTAATAACGAAAATAGGCTTATTTATCAACAAAAATGTTTTTTTTTTTTCGTTGGATTTGGCTCGTCTTGGAAGACCCACATGGTCGATTGCTGTTTTGTTTCGGTCTCATACGCATAGATCCATGATTCGTCACCTGTGACGAAGCACCGCGATCGTATTTTTTCAGCATTTCTTTATTTCTTTACACCAATCCACACGAGCCTTTTTTGAGCGATTGTCAAATTTTGCGGGATCCAACGAGATCAAACATTTTTTACGGCCAGGTGTTGATGCAATATCGAATGTATGCTGGTGGGAGAAATGCATAGGCATGCTTCTATCTGAAGGTATGTTACATGACGGTCTTGCATTATCAGTTCACGTACGGCATCGATGTTTTCTGGCACAACGGCTGTTTTTGGACGACCTTCACGGAATTCGTCTTTGAGCGAGCGTCGGCCACGATTGAATTCATTGTAACAGTTTTTCACAGTGCTATAGGATGGTGCTTCATAGCCATACAAAGATTTTAGTTCATCGATGCACTCTTGTCGTGATAATCCACGTCGAAAGTTGTGAAAAATGATCGCACGAAAATGTTCACGAGTTAATTCCATTTTTTGGCCGAGATGAATTTTTTAATTCCCTGTAAATAAAACAATTCACGATTAAATGACAAAACGTTCTGAGTGATGTTATGCTAAAAATGTCAAACTTTCCAATGGAAATGTCAGATTGCACCTGGCAACACTTAGTGTTGCCTAGTCCAGAAATATATATAGCAACCTATGTATCCTGTGGCGTATGAGCAACATTTTTCGAGGAACTGGGTGTGCAAAATAATATTCGTCCTTTTCATTGAAATTTGTAGTTCTTGAAGTATATTCGTCATAAGAAATATTGAAACTGACTAGTTCGAGGCTTATAGGAACTTCTCATGTAAGTGTATGTGTATGAACACATAATGTGCTTTACATTTGCACGCCTTATGGCAACTATCTGCATAACTAAGTCTGAGAACGTAATTGGCGAACGAGAAACGTTTTGCCAGCTTCTTCTATAAAGAACCTTCCAGTCGAGTTAAGGTTACTTCATAAGGCACGGCGATATTTTAATTTCGAGCGGTCAGTTTGAATGTTAACTATGCTCTGTCGTGGCCCGAACAGAATAATTTGTTAAAAGAATGTAGTACTGGCTTGGCTAATAATCTATGCCAAATTTTGTGAAGATATTTTATTAAATAAGAACTTTTTTATGGTTAAGTTAGGTTAGATTAAATGGCTAATCTTCTGACATGGCGGTGTGACATACTTAGGCTGTTGTGAGCTGTTCGTTGTGAAGTCAGCTATTTCCATTTCCGCTCCTTCATCAGCTTATAGACGTCTATACTCGGAAAGTAGCAGCAAGCTTTACTATAAGAACAAAAGAATTTGAAGAATAGAATAGGAAATATTATGGAAAATAGCGGCATAGGGAAATTGGACTACATCTTCCCTAGGATAGGTTTCAATAGTCACTTTCGGATGAAGATTCCTTCTAGACGTGAATCGAGAAGAGGTTTGATCGTCTATACCGACGAGTCGAAAATGAATTGCGGAGTAGAGGCGGGGTATACTCCATCTCTCTATCGAGCCACCTACCAAACTCAGACAGCATAATTCAAGCAGATTTACTAAGTAAAGAGAAGAGCTGTGAAGATTTATTGAATAACTACGGGAGGAAACCGAAAGCAATCATAAATTTCTGGTCAACTCTATTTGTCCACAATTTGGGTTCCAGGTAAAAGGAATATTTTCGGCAATGAAAAGGAAAACCAGTTAGCAAAGCTTGAAGCCTCTTTAGTCGTGTCGAGGCGGAGTCAATAACATGCTCGCGCTTTATATGTATTCTGAACAAATAGCTCAGAGCAGATGGAACTCGATAATAAGCTGCGAAACAACAAGGAAATTATGACCCAAATATGACACAAAAAGAACAAAGAACCTACCATTTAGATCCGGAAATAGTGTATACAAACTACAGCTAGCATAATGAAGCATTGGCCTTTGGAAAGCATGCGCTAAAATAGGACTGCCCTATAGCAATAGGGCTACAAGCTAGAAGGGGATAAGGAAACGATTTCCCACTTTCTCTGTCGGCTCGAGCTCGTCACTTTGATCATATAAAGGTTGATCCATTTCGAGCTTCCCTACTTTCTTTGAGAAAAATCATGGAAACTCATTAATTTTTTGAAGGTCATCTCTTTCCAATTTTCGATGTCCCGTTCGAGCATTTTGACTGTTAACTGGCGAATGACACGCGTGATGTTTTGCATCAAGTCTTGAATCAAGGCGAGATTGTCCGCAGGTGCTTTTAACTTTGCATATCCGTACAGGAAAAAGTCTAACGGTGTGTATCACATGATCTTGGTGGCCAATCGACCGGCCCAATAAATCCATTGATTGATGAGAAAGTGGAAAGTGAAGTAGAAAGTAACGCCGTCTCGTTAAAATCCAATGCCGCTGAGTTCACGAGTTTCAATTTCAAGCATCAAACAGTCGGTTATCATGGCGAGATAACGGTCGCCATTGACGGTTACATTTTTACCGGGATAATTTTGATTCCACCGGCCCACAAACCACACCGAACCGTTGTTTTTTCTGAATGAAATGTCAGCTCTTGAATCTCTTCAAGTTGCTCTTCGTCCCACATGCGGCAATTTTCCTTGTTTACATAACCATTGAGCCAGAAATGGGTCTCATCGCTGAACAAAATTTGTCTTGAAAACTTCGGATCTTCTTGGAACTTTTCAAGAGCCCATAAAACAAAGCGATGACCCTTGGGACGGTCACGCAGCTTCAGTTCTTGCAGAAACTGTATTTGGTACGCTTTCAATTTAAGATCTCGAGAATAAAATGCTCCAAGTCATTTCATACGACATTCCGTGTTGCTGTGAACGGCGCCATATCGTCTTTACACGGTCGTCGTGTACACTCTCAGCTACGGCTGCAATATTTTCTTCACTGCGCCTTGGACGTGGTCTATTCGGTCGAATATTATCAGAAACCTTGTTTCGAATCCCATTAAAATCTTCGACACAAATATACATATTATTCTATCAGGTATATATATACATACATATATAGTACGCTTAAAGAGGATGGTAATTTAATAATGTGAACACGCCCATCCTGGCTAACCATCGGCACAGCAGAACTACTCCATAAATATGAGACATGTTAAAATAAGCTTTAAAGCCTTAAGCTGCTGTAAAATGTTTTCACAGCCCACATTCCAAATATCAAAGTTCAAAAAGCTCTTTAACAGTTCTGTTAATTAACACTAAAAGCAGCTTAAAGCACAAATTGTAAGCCAAGTTTACTTAACAGCAGCTTTCTGAAGGTGATCTTGTTTGAACTGCGAGGCACGAATTTGTATTACATTACCTAATATGCGATAAATCACACAGAACATAAATGGTAACAGCGATTTTTGGATATTCAGGGCGTTGCGATTACAACATAATGGAAAAAACGACGCTTTGTAAATAAAACGAAAAAGGAGAAAGCAATAAACTCATAAACAACTAAGCGCATGCATTATTGACGATTATTTTATATATGTATGTGTGTGTGTGGGTATAAATTGTAAACAGTAATTACAGCGGTTGTAACGAACACATTTGATATTTCATTCTCGTATTATAGTTAACTGATCGCAACGAACGTGCGCAATGAAAGTGAAAAGATCAATTAAAAATCTTCGAAATGCACTAAAATTTGTAAACTGCCTTTAGAAGACGAAAGTTCAAGATTTGTAAACTGATTTTTGAAAATAAAAGTTAAACGTTTTCAACAATGCTTTCAAAGCTTTCAGGGACACGTTTGCATCATAAAAAATAAAAATAAAACTTGTTATTAATAAGCATCACGCGCCAGTAGCAGGCATAAGCACATCACATCACACTCTAAGATACGCAACCGGCAAGATGTAGACACCGAGAGTGAGAGCGTGAAGATCAACAGCGCTGATACAGAGAAATGACAACAGCATGATCAGATTTTGCCAAACATAAGCTCACTGAAACGCGGATGACGCGATTTTCGTTTGCCGCACTTTCGTAAGCGCTTGACTTTGAAACATTATCATACGTCTTTCGCTATTTGTAGTGTATCCACCAGATGAATAATGATCGCGTATCTCATTTAAAGTCTATTGAGCTCACATATAGCAATAATCCCATAAATTATGTGCATATTTCATAGTAGATACTCACAAAAGCTTACGCCTATACGCGCAGAGAGCAGCAGAATTGGCTTGGAGCCTGTGCATGAGCAGCAGAGCGCACTGCGATCACTGAAGCATTTCGAACGTACGATTCCCCCATGGCTTTAGCTGGCAGTAAGTCCACAAATGCTGGTACTACAGACACCCCACCCTTACACTGCCTTAGTATATGTGCGCCCGTTCATAGTGCGCAGAGAGCGCTGACGTTTGGCGTAGTCAGTCACACGGGCCCGGTTCGAGCGTTTGGACGTAGAAGTAGACGCGCGCGCGCCCAATCGCACGGCTAAGTGATCTGTCCAAGTGTAGTGAGTGATTCAGTGAATGGAAAAAAGTGAGAAAAAAAGTTAGCGCATTAGCAGCTTTCAGGTTTTTTTTTTTTACTTGTTGGACCTACAGTGCATTTGCCGTCGCAATTGCAGTGATCGCACAGGTTCGCTGTTTGCTGGTATTTATTGTGTTAGCGCTTTTTGGGAATTTTCGCAATGCAAGTACGCGTGTGGCATTCATATTGACGCTAACGTTTTGGGAAAATTGTTAGAAATACATTTGCAAATGTGGCAAATATCGGAACGTGCTGCCAATATGTCAATATACTTATGTATGTGTATCTCGCCAATAAGCTCTGCGGTTTCCCATCCCAAAATATATTAAAAAGCAATGCAATAAAATATGCTCGTATAAATAGGCAATCGAAATGTTAAGGTCAAATGAGTGCGAAATATGTGTGTGTGTATAAAAAAGATGTTGCTGTGCTATTGCTGTAGCTTTAAAGTAACTGTTTGCAAATACACAACCGCAATGACAACAAGCAACAGTTTTGTTGCAGTAATAATATTCGTATACGCGCACCGATGCAAAAAAGGCGAATAGCCACCATAACATGATTACAAGCTACGCTTGCGGACAAAACAAAAAACAGTGGCGTAGTTAGTAGTTGGGGCACTATGTGCAAGGTTAGGTTAGGTTCGTAGTGCAACTGGGCATGGTGACACATAAACTTATGGTTTATTGCCGACCAAAGATGTACGGGCCTCACATACCTTTCAAAACAGTTACAACGATGTGAAAATCCGAAGCAGCGAACAGTTACACCAAAATGAAAACGTCATATCGGCTGGGTCATGTTTAGTAGCGAAGCTTGCACCTTCTTGCAGCTGCGATTTCAAAGTGCTGTCTAATGAAACAACTACTTAAAAATTCCAGAACAAAAGTGATATCTGAAGTATAAACTACGACAGTTTCACCCCCCTACAATTTTGAAATGCTTTTGACAGTGGAATACAATGATTTATGACGTCATGAACGAGAAGAGAGAGAGAGAGAGAGAGGGAGTTTTGTAAAGTCAATATATATAATATAACCTCTTTCTTTGATTCCATCAAGCTTGGTTTTTTAGATTTCAGCTTAGGGTTTTCTTTTCTCAATTCAAAATTATAATTATTAAAAGAACTTTATTAAAAAATGACAATCAAAAACAATGAATAAAAATCCGATGAACAATTCTCTCTCTCACGTTTTGAGAAGAGTGGGAAATGTTGTACTTCTTTTTGGTTTGAAGGCAGGATTGTGAGAAAAGAGCATGCGAACCTGAAAATTTTTTAGAAAAAAAACCTACGTACCTGAAGAAAATTGAGAAAAGAACACGCAACTTTGAGAGCCCAGCATAGGGCAGAATAAATGCCAGATTTTTGTGAGAAAAGTAAACGCTATAAAACAATGCTCCAACTCATTCAGCTGGCGAAACCTCCAAACGAATGAAGGAAATAGACTATTAACTAGTCCCCTACGACACTTATTTGCCAGAGTTGGCTGCCAGTCCAAAAACTTGGTCGCTGATGAAGAGATCAAAATGAAAACAATGTCCTAATTCCAAGAGATCGAAGCCTCACACTATCGCACCGCTATCGAATAAACAATATCTAAATGATGATCATGTTGAAGAATAAAAACATGTTTTCATTTAAAAACGTTATTTTATTGTCTGACCAGGTAGTTTATATTAAAATACCAAATTTCGATATTTTCAGAACCAGGTTTCAGGCCCGTGCAGTCAAATCCATTTGTTCGTCGAGCGTACTCACTTACTTACTTACAACTCTCCGTATTAGAATTCATATATATTTTATATAACGGTAGAGGAAGTTATTATATTATATACCAAAAATTTCCTCTTCATAAAAAGAAAGGTTTATACCCTAAACATGGCATATTAAGTTTGTCAACGATGTTTGTTAATAACACCCAAAAGGAAACGTCGGAGACCCTATAAAGTATAAAATTAACAGCATGACAGGCTGAGCCAATTCAACAATGTCTGCCTGTCAGTCTGTATATATCAGTTTATGAGTTATCGATCTGAAAGTTTGCGCACCCTCTTCTCTCACCAAGAAGCAGCTTATTTGCTGGAACTATACAAACTGAACGATCGGAACCAAGTGTTTGTATGGAAAACTATTTCATTTGGCAAGAGATCTTCACTAAATTTGGCATGGGTTGTTATCAAAGGCAGTGCTGCAATCTCCGAAGAAATGGTGCAGATGAAGTAACAATAGCATATACATAGCTGCCATGCAAACTGACCGTTCAAAGTTCTTGTAAGGAATTTTTATATATGTGAAGATATTATAGCTTCGCTGAATTCGAAGTTAACGTTTTTACTTGTTGAAGTTTACTTTTCGGCCCACACAACCGCGCCCCCTACCAACTTTATCCCCTTATGAAGCACTTTGTAACCGATGCTATCATTTTTGTTGTGATCTGTTCACAAGTATGAACTTTATTGTGTGTTGGTGCTGTTAGCCATTGTTCGCGCTGCAGCACTCATAAACATACTATACATATGTATGTATTTATTACCTTTGGGCATCGAAGCAATGAGCGCAAACGCGAGCGCACAAAGGTACCTTTAGCGCTTCGAATTTGTAGTTGAACATTTAGTTTGCGCACGATGCCGCGATGACGAAACGCGAAACGATACAAAGTCAGCTAGTAAAGAAAAACACAAATAATACACACATATGCATACGTACACATACACAAGCATACACATGTATGCAGGTATAAAGTCAAACAAGGTAAATATGTATGCGGTGGCGAGTGCTAATAAGCCCCTGTTTTGATAGGACTGCAAACCAGTATTAGTGGATCAAAGCATGATAAAAAGAATACGCACGAAAAAAAAAATACAACAATAATAAATACAAAAATAAAGTAAAATTAAATAAAGAACCTTGAAAAATAATAAAATGAAATCGCGTTATGGCGTAAATTCACAAGTGAAGAAGTCGGACGCTGGCGAAAAGCAATAATAACAACAAAACCTCGAATTTTGTCTGAAGTTATGTTTTGCATGCGATCTTCAGTGCTTACAATTATATATTTGTGTAGCATACATACATACATACATATGCATTTCTATTCATTTTTTATGGCTGGCATTTGTAAGAAGTGGCGGCGCTGAGCGTTAATTGTCATAATGGAAAAGCTCGCAAACTACCGTTGTAACGTTGTAATGCAGGAAAAACTGCATATTTTACCGCAAACACCATAATCGCCGCGGAAAAGTTGTATCGCTTGCTGTTTGAGGTTTTTCTGCTTTTTTTTTTTTGTTTTTTATTGTTGACTGTAAAAAATGCGAAAAATTAACGAAAAAAACGACGCATAAAACCGATAGTGAAGGCGATTTGCAAACAAGCAAACTGTAAAAAGCCCACCTATTTACAAAGCTGAAAAAAATTAATGAACGCTAAGTTCAGTGATCGTGTCTATGACGGCGTAGCCGGCTTCCGCATTCGACACCAACAAAGGCGCCGCTGCATTATATTTAAGCCATTGTTTGTTAATACGGTTTATTCGAATTTTTGTTGGTTTCTATTTACTACTTTTTAAATTCAAACAAATAAAATGTTTGGGTGGGCGACAGACCTCAACGTAGCAAATGCATAAATACGTATGAAAATGTATAAATACGAGTACACACGCAATTACATAGCAACAAGTGAATATACTGTTAGTCACAAATTATGCCAACTGCTTTGACGCATAACATAATTATCTAATACTAATATGACTTTATACATATATACATATATATACACATGTATGTGTACATACAGTTATATATGTATAGTATATCCAATCAAATCAAATCTAAGGTGCATAGGTACTTATACAGTTGTATAAGTTCTTATCAGAACTCACCCATGTGCCGGAATTGGGTTATTTCCAATTACAACGAAGCTTATCTAACTCATACTTACTTGTGGTATTAAGGTGATGCGCCTGCCTATTGTAATTTAATTTTTTATACAACTTTATTTTTACTTTTCGTCTAATGAAACAATTAATTATTATATAATTTATGGCAGATTTCAAATCAAATTGTATTTAGGCCTCTTTTTTCGAGACATAATACTTTCTCACGAAATCTGGGAATAATCTTTCTCGTAAGTTTTTTTTATAGATAACCTTTCGACTATTCTTATTGGGAAGGGTAATCCACTTTAGTAAGATGTTGATCCTTAGAGGGATCCCACTTGGAGTGCTTAGATCGCCGGGCCGTTGTGGTACCAAAAACTCTTATACTATATACTGCATCATAAGATCTTTACAGATCGAAAAGCTCTTTCAACTTATCACAAACATGTTGAGACTGCAATTTCAATTTCGACTTCAGTTCTTTTAGTTTGCTGATTATCAAGATGTTTCCATACATACAGTGGGGAGCATAAGTGAGTACATAGATGATATTTTTGTACTTAATAATGCATAACAAGAGTAATATTAAAGATAACAACAACAATTTTGTTTTTATTTGTTTGGTGCTCAGTAGACTTCAATTTTATTTATATTACAACAACAGAAAATATCAAAGTCCAATAACAAATTAATAAAAACCAAAACAACCTGCATGTACTCAATTTTGCACCTTTTATCATTTCAGCAATGTATTAAATATTTACCGTTTTTTTTCAAATAGAGTGTTTAATATATAGTAAATTCTAATCTTTTGCATATTGCGGACGTATTTTGAGATAACTAAAGATTAAATAATAAATAAATTTTAAAAAATATTTAAATAAATAAAATATAAAAACAATGAAAAGAATATCGCGTGAAGTTGAGGACAAAACTATTTCGATGACTGAAAGAGCATCTCCTTCTCGGCAAATTGCTGTGGATTTGAAAATAAGCCAGTCGGTAGTGATAAGAGCCCAGAAAAGGCGAATTTGTAAATCAAATGTGAAGGTCAGAGGGCGTAAAAGGCTTTTGACAGACGCGGACGCACGCCTAATGATGGCACGAATGAAAAAAGATAAATGTTTGACACCAGGAAATGCAGCCTTGGAAATAGGTAAATCTGTCAGTCGATGGATGGCAAGAAGATCCCTCTACAAAATTGGGTATATCTGTTAAGGCGCGACTAAAGTTTGTAAGAGATCGTGTGAATTGGACTGAAGGCGACTGGAAACGTGTTATTTGGTCAGACGAATCAAAATTCAACCGGTTCCAGTCTGATGGTAAGCAATATTGCAGGCGCCGCCGCAATGAAACCATCAAAAGACATCACGTGAAAGAGACTGTGAAACATGGTGGAGGTAACATCATGGTGTGGGGTTGCTTCACATGGTGGGATGTTTGACCGCTCCAGAAAATTGATAGAATTATGAGGAAAGAGGATTATTTGAACCTCTTGCATAACCATCTTCCCGATTTTGTTGACAGGAGCGCTTATCCTGAAGAAGAGGTCATATTTCAACAAGATGGTGACCCTAAGCATACCGCCAAAATCGTGAAATTTGCTCAGTGAGCAAAAATTTCAGGTGATGGAGAGATCACAAAGTCCTGATCTCAATCCAATTGAAAATTTATGGTCAATTGTGAAACGACGATTAGGCACATACGAAAGGGCACCTACAAGTCTTGGCGAGCTTTGGGAGCGTGCTGCCAAGAAATGGATGAAATAATTCAGAACTTGGTGGAAAGTATGCCAAAGCGCATGAAAAGCGTTATTAAAAACAAAGGCTTATGGACAAAATATTGATTTCTCTCTTTATATTCATATTTTAAAATGGTGCAAAATTGAGTACATGCAGGTTGTTTTGGTTTTTATTAATTTGTTATTGGACTTTGATATTTTCTGTTGTTGTAATATAAATAAAATTGAAGTCTATTGATCATCAAACAAATAAAAACAAAATTGTTGTTGTTATCTTTATTATTACTCTTGTTATGCATTATTAATTACAAAAATATCATCTATATACTCACTTATGCTCCCCACTGTATATACGAGATCATAAGACCCTTACAGACCTATGTACTGCAACATAAGACACTTACGGTTCGGCGAAACAGAACGCAAGACGCAAGACGACAATAGAGATTCAACTCGGCCTCATTCCTATATGAGCGAAGCAAGGGTGCGCCTACTGGCTACTCATCGGCTTTGCAGTTGCTAGCGATTCCGCTGTGCCCAGGCTACCAAATGTTTCTGATCATGAAGTAGCTTCATCCTATTTCTGGTAAAGACACACACTCCTTGACTAGCTTTGAGCTCACAGTTAGCGAGCTTAGTGCTAGTATTGCCGCTCTGCTGTCGGAGTGAACGATAATCTCCCTGAAAGGGACTGCACTTCGTGACAGAACGTCTAGTACCTTGATAGTAGCTACTTCTGCCTGAAAAACATTACAGTGGTCCGGTAGCCTAAAGCTAATAATGACGGAGAGCTCCTCACAGAAAACTCCCTCTCCAATTGTCTCTTCTAGTTTTGCTCCGTATGCGAAAAAGCTCACTGAACCTCTTCTCTTCTTCTTCGGTTGGTAAGCATAGAAAAAGTCGTCATAAACAGCCTTTGCGTCGCAGTGGTCAAAGTTTTCAGGAATGCGTTTTAAGAAGGAGAAACATGTCCTTATTCGGAAACCTTCAGAAACTCAACTTCCCAGAGCCTTATAGCATACTTCGCAGCAATACAACTGTGACCATGTATGCTATGTTTATTATTGGTGTAGTACGTAGTAAACCAGAGATGCTGATGAGAGCCGCTCTTTGAAGACTTTCAAGCTTTTTAGCCGAAGTAGCCTTATCAAACGTTCTCCACCAGGCAAATATACTATAGAGCATTATTGGCTTGATAACGGTTTCGTAAAGCCAAAACACTAACTTTAGTGAGAGTCTCCACCTTTTCCCCATAGCTTCTCTACAGCAACATAAGGCAACCAATGCTTTCCGTACTCTCTTCTCAATATCTGGCCTCCTTGAAAGCTTTAATCAAGGATAAGAATCTCTAAATTTAGAATAATATTTAGCGAAACTAACAACACATTTAGGTTATAAAGCTTATGTTATATAAATACTTGCTTTCGACTACAATTTTTTATAAAATAAGGGACATTTTTTAAAGAAAGTTTTCACCTTTTAACTCTGACATAAATTTTACTATTTAATTTTGAGTTCCTTATACAATTTTTTGCCATAGATATTGATACAAATTATTAAGACATCAAAACCTAAACAAAATATAGTTGATATCCAATCCAACATTAGTGAGGCGCATACGAAGTGAACACGGTACTATGTGTTATTAAATTAATGCGTTTAGATATGATAAATATTTATCTCAATTCCAAATAAAATATTTATGAAGATAAATATAATAGGTACAATTAGAATTACTCATTCTATCAAAATATACGACTTTACCACTTTTTTTTAAGAACACTCGCTTTCGATTTCGACTTCATCATAAAAATTGAAAGTCTACCAAAAAGTGGAGTTTAAAGCGGCCAAAAAAACTAAATATGCTAATGAGCCTAATTCTATAAGTTTGCAGACAATTACGAACTTACGAAGAAGCAAAAAGAGGAACTAAAATTAATGGTCTGAAAAATAGCCACAAACCAAGTCTTCGTAGACCGAAAAGTGAAAACACTTGAAGGCGAACAAGTTCATTCATTAATTCGATCAACACGATTGTTAATTAATTAACAGAATATATTTTTCAACGATGATGAAAGAGGAAACGTCATAATGAAATCAGAAGCAACCTTTTGCATTACGTTGCTCTGCAAAGCCAAATTCAAGCGTACATACATATCTCTGTATTTGTGCATCAATTGAGCAGAGCCCGTTAATTGCTAGGTGCGAGTTGGCGCGAAAATTTACATTTCCGCAGCAAAATTGCAAAAATAGCTTTGGCTGGTGGACTGAGTAGAGCAGCTGCGCATTGCTAAATGTTCTAAATTGCAGCCATAGTCAAGTGTATGTGTATATGTTTCATGAAATATTATTTGCCAGTGGCTGAACGTTATGCATCAGATTAAAGAAAAATACTTACCATTAGTGCGAGTGGTTAGTCTCAGTGATTAATTCTTTATTGACGCTCAATTTCAAACCTAAGAGCATTATCTTGAGTTATGTATATATAAGCATAAGTCGGTGGGAATCAGATTTAAGAATATGGTGGATGAAAACACTTCATGAAATTGAGCGATTAGTTTCATTAATTTGTGACCCCATATTTTCTTGATTGATGAGCACTTTTTTCATTATCAAATCATCATTATCCTTTTTAATCGATTCTGTTCTTCAAGCATTACAGCAACGTTGTACCAGTATGATAGTTTCTATTCAGTCCTTCGGCAAATCTCTGTGAATTTAAAGGTTTAGTACAAATGAACACAATCGTTTTGATTATAAAATCTACCAATAAAAGATATTTTCATGATACACTATTATTTTTGTAATATATTTCTCACCTGTGTTATATATGACTTTTTTCAAATTTTATCTGTTTCAACTTTTATTTTAAACTAGTGTTACTCGCCACTAACTTTAGACAAACACTGTTCTTCTGCTTTGTTTATAGTACCAACAAAGCTAAGCTTGACCGTAAACTACCTTCTTTCGAATTGTCGGTATTTCTACTTGTACATCTTTCAAAATCGGTATTGATTCTTTTACTTCACTTCACTGATTATGATGAAAAACATGAGAAGTAAGATTAACCAATTTTTGTCGCCTTCAAAGTAATCCTCACCAGTTGTAATACAATTATACCACCGATTTTTCCAGTCCTCGAAACACTTTTCATAAATATTTTTTGGGATGGCATTCAGCTCCTTCAGCGAATTTTATTTTATCTCTTTGATCGACTGAAAACGGGTTCCATGGAGCAACAAGCAAAAATCACACGGAGCCAAATCTGGTGAATACGGTGGTTGATCGATGGTATTGATTGCGTTTTTAGCTTTAAATTCGGTTACAATCGTGGCTCGAGTCGTTGGTTCGTTAACATCGTCTAAAATTCATGAATTGTTCTTCCATAATTCCGGTCATTTTCGACGGATGTTCCCTCCGGAACAAATTTATGAAGCACCAAACCACGAATATCGACAGAATATCATCTTGATTTTTGTGCGGCTTCGGCGTTGTTTTTTTTGTTTCGGCTCGTTTTTTCCCCTCCATTCCGATGATTGTTAACTTGTTTGCATGTCAAACTCATTAACCAATGTCTTAGCAGCAGTTATAATGTGGGATCAGAATTTGCACGATAAAGCATGTCCAAAGAGACATATTTACGGTACATTTTTTTTTTTTTTTTTAAATTCAGCGTTATCGGAACGAGTCATGCAAGAACGCGTTTCATCCCCACAATATCCACCAAAATCATACCAACAGATACGCGAGAGCTCTCTTGCCATCTCTTTAACACTTGCCTAATGATTTTAAATTACCATACCTTCTCTCTTTTTTGATATTTTCATGTCGACCGTATTTGAAGGCTTAGTACTACTCGTAGGCTCTTGTTTTTGATAAAACTAAATCACTGTAAGCCGTTTCCAACATTCGCAACGATTCCGCACACGAAATTTGGTTCTTCTTCTTCTTTATTGGCGTAGACACCGCTTACGCGATTATAGCCAAGTCAACAACAGCGCGCCAATCGTTTCTTCTCTTCGGTACGTGGCGCCAATTGGATATTCCAAGCAAAGCCAGGTCCTTCTCCACTTGGTCGAAATTTGGTTAGAAAAACAAAATTTGAGACAAAGTCTTGGATCGATATTCGATCTATCAATATAAATATAATTCTCGAGAAATTTTGTGAATACATTTTTTTTTTCATTCAAGGTATCTGAACTCTATTTGACTGAATTCTTGTGACAATTATATGTGTAGTAGAGCGGGTTGATTTGCCAATAAAAAAATTGGATATTTTTGAACAACTTTACTTAAGAGACTATGGGTCTAAAACCGGTTTCAAACCAGCGCGCTGGTTTTAAGACAATTTTTTTAGGAATTCTACTTCTTTTTTTTAACATTTTTAGAGATACCCGAATGAATTCTTATTCTATTGATCAGATCGTGCAACTATAACATATAACTCCCATAAAAGCTGTTATTCAAATTTTTCAAATTTCGTATTAAAAATCGGCTTCTTGCTTGCTTTCTTACTTTCTTCCACATTTGAGTAGAAATTGTCGGTATGACAGAATTCAAATCCCTTTTACCATTTTTTTGTAGAAATTAAATTGATAACATATATTGTGTAAATATATTTTTATATTTATTCAAACAAGTGAAATTCATCTCTTAAGGAGAATAAAGCTAAATAAAAATTTCAATATTATCGAGTTTATATCACAAGAAGATCTACTTTTTAGATTAATAATATGAATTTTTTGAAATCATTAATGCCATGAAAATTTCTTACAAAAAGTATAAGTTATTCGAATGGTGTTCAAAGACGTTAACTTTGGTTGAATCGAAGCTGTAATACCCTTCACATATGCAATTCGTATAAAATCAAAACATATAATATGTCTATATCTCTTTATCTCATTATGCTATAGTGGTTCGAAAAATATGTTCGGTGACTGTTGCGTTGACTTGGACAATAATCGATTTCAACTTTCCTGAAGATATTTTGTCAAATAAAACAGTTTTCCATATAAGGGCTTTATTTTTATGGATCAGTTTGTATGACAGGAATATAATATAGTGATCCGATGGGTACTCCTACTTTATAAAGTCTCCGATGTTTCCTTTTGTGTGTTACAAACTTCGTGGCAAACTGTTCAAACACTGTTCAGGGTATAATAAATATAGCTGATTGTAATATTATATGCCTGAAACACTGTTAATGTATTAGTTTAGTGGTACATTGTCTTAAGAAACTTAAAAGTATAGTTTTACATATACATTAATATAGTATAGATATACATAATAGATAAATGGCAACAATTATATTTATTCTGACCAGCTTATTCGAGAACCGACTTTGTATTTTATCTGAAGCAATATCTTAGAACCGGATGCTTTTAATTGCGCTAAAATAATTATGGAAATATATCAAGCTTTTTTGCTAAATATCAAAACACATTATCTTAAGTCTGTTGCGCATACTGACACTGATATATTAAACGTATAGTAAAATGTAAGACAAGTCTTTTTATTTAGTTCAGGTTTTTCACTTTCATGAAAAATTAACACACTCGACGATTTTCATTATCTGGCTTAGTAATACTGCCAGGTAAAGGATTGGAATGTCTTTATCGTAGCTGGAAGCGAACTGTCTGTTTCGTGATCATGTTCGCATTAACAGGAAATGCAGCTCACTATCTTCGCAGTGCGAGATCGTAAATTCATATCAATACTTACTTTAATACATTTCATGAGAACTGTTCGCTGGCAAATAAATATTTACCTTGGACAAAAATAGATTGTAACTCCTTACCTATATGCAATGTGCCTTAGGGTGGGTTAGACAAAACGACTCTTTTCGTTTGGTACTTTTTTTTTTTAATTTTTTCTCATACAAAATATTAAACATTTTATTAGAACTTTTATTGTTACGAACATACTCTATTAACAAAGAAATTTTGAAATTTTCCGAAAAAAAACCTATTTTAAACTCGGCCAAAAAATTTGAAAAATAGGGGTTTTGCTTAAAACCTTAACTTAGAACTTGGACGAAGGAAAAGAAAAACTAAAAATCAGATTTTTGGCAGACAATTTTAGGAAAATACGAAAATTTCTCGACTTTTTTTTCAAATAATTGTAATGGAAAAAAAATCCTTCATACAAGGAAGGAAATTTCATGAAGATCGCTAGAGTAATTCTCGATAAATCTTGCCAACTGACTTCAAAAACACAGTTTCGAGAAAAACGAGTTTAAAGATAGCGCACTTAGCCTAGCTAGCCTCGAGCGCACAAGTTCTTAAGGCTGTATTTTCGAAAAAATTAATCGGTGAACTTGAAAATTAGGACAGTATAGAGGTGTTGGAGAATTTAATAAATTTTTAAACCCATGTAACCCCTTAAGCTTAAGTTTGATTTACGAAAAAATCGTTGGGAACCATTTTGTAGAGCACTCAACAGCACCAAACGAAAAAAATAATTTATTATATTTACTTAGTTTTTCTTTAAACCCTCCCTAATGTGCACGTACTGCGTATTTGAGCTGCGTGGAATTCATATTGAAGATAATAAAACCCTTAAAAATATATATGCAGCTATGTATGTACATATATATGTATATAAATGCAGGTAGGCGAAAGTCTTGTTTAAAATGAAGCTACTTTTTATATGCGTTCATTTGAGTGCAACACAAATATTGGCAATAACTGATGCCACCTCGTATGAGCCACAAATGTAAACATGCAACGGCGCTGCAAAATGCATTCGCAATTAATTGCCACAATTGCCAGATAGGCGAGTGCAAACAAAGGCGAAATACTTTCAAAATAAAACGTAAAACGAAGCAAATTAAAATCGAAATGGAAATGAAAATAAAAATGCCTTGACTGCCAAGTCAAGTCAATGGATTTACCAGCAACAATCGAATGCATTTCATGGTTTGCAAAAAACTGCAAAAATATAAACAAACGCGTAATTGCATGCATATATGCACATACTACATATTGGTATATATGTTCACTTATGTACCTGCTCTTATGTATAATTAAATTATTGACAGATAACCTATGAATGCGTAGCAGAAAACGCAGACAGACTACACATGGCGTTTGTCGTGTTGCTCGCCAAGGAAATGTCAGAAACGGTCAGTTCATGTTCGCGTTTAACCTTGTAAGTAGATGTGGCGATGTGACGCTGTGAAGAAGTGGCATAACCATGAAGAGATCAGACACAATAAACAATAAAATGACGTTTCTAGGTTTATATATCATGCGAACAATGCACAGCCAAGCACGCACTCACGGAGTATGGTTGGTCACCATTAACAGATTAAGATGTTTATTACCCATGTGTAGTATAAAGTTCGAGAGGTTATTTCGTATTATTATTGTACTGGCTTTACATGTTATATTATGCTAAAGTATTACTTAAGTACAAGTTCCAAGTGAAGGAGTATGAAATCGTTGAAAATTCTATTGTCATTCATAAATATTTTTATTTGGATAAAAATGAGAGTACTTTATGAATATTCTTTAAATATTCTTTAAATAATCCACTACACTACACCTATACTGTGAAATAAAACAAAAGAGGGTATTCTTCTCCTAATGGCAGGAAACAATCAATTTCAGATCAGGAATCTTCCAATTTCGGATCAGGAATCATTCACGTATTAAGCAGATACTCAAACGGTGGCATGGACTAGCAATATTAAATTTTCAATCTTTACCACAAAGAAGTAAACGAACCAAAACTTTCTTCTTTTTCAAATTAGATAAATTTTTCCAGATTTCGTCCTTCATATGTTCCAATAACGCTATAATTAGTTGCTGTTAACGATTTTCTATTTTCCCATGTGATCCCAAAGTAAAGATGCTTTAGCGTTGGATTTCTCTGACTGTTACATTCGACACAAAAATTATGATGAAGCTCTATGAATTCGTCATAGTTTTGCTCGTCGTTGTATGAGCTGTCAATGTCAAATGTGGGTGTTCCACATTGAATAGAATATTTGTGGATAATCTTTTTCTAACAAAAATGTATCCTTGTGCATAAAACAGATAAAATCGTGGCAATACCTCCCTTAATCCCTATGTACCTATTGTAATAAAGGGTGATACCTTTCGAGGTTCCCTACTTAAAAAAAAAAACCCAGAAACTTGAAATTTAATGAGGAATGTTTACTATTATTCGAAAGAACATTCTTTGACATTTGGATGGTCCATCTGTTGAGGTCAATTGTGGATGACTCTTTCGAGCAATTCGACTGGTAACTGGCAAATGAAAATTTCTAACGGTGTTTAGGCATCAAATAGTCGATTATCATGCCGCGATAACATCACCATAGACGGTTACGTTCTGACCGCCATCATATTTGAAGAAGTATAGGCCGATATTTCCACCGGCCCACAAACCACACCAAACCGCTGTTTTTTTCTGGATTAAATGGCAGCTTTTGAATCTTTACAGGTTGTTTTCGTCCCAATTGCGGCAATTTCGGCCAGAAATGGGCCTCATCGCTGAAAAAAATTTGGTTTGAAAACGTCGGGTCTTCTTGGAACTTTTCAGGAGCACATAATGCGAAGTGATGACCTTGGAAAGGTCGAGGGGCTTCAGTTCTTACACAAGCTGTATTTTGTGAGAGTGCTCAAAGTCATCAATTCGTTGTTGCCTTAGGTCGTAGTCGTATGAGCTTTCGTGGCACTCACTTCACACAGAACATTCGCATACTCAATGTTTATCAACGATAGGTCCAGTTCATACCTTTTATATCGTTAGTGACGTATATCTTTACCAGTCTCATTTTATGATCATCAGTTCAGCATCAGTGCTCTTCACATGTCCTGTGTGGTATTTAGCAAGCTGATACAAGCTTTTTGTATGTACAATTTGGTTCTAAATGGTCAGGTACAAGAGACACCTTGGTCGGGTTCGACACACGCCCGTGATGCGACTCCACACTGAACTGAATTTTCAATTCCACCTGCCTTTTGGTTTAAGCCACAGATACCACGAATCTCACAAAGGGCCAAACCCAATGAGCAGATTGGACCGAACACTAAGGGCTAACTGCTCCCTGCGGTAGCAGAATTAAGTCTCCGTTCAGACTTTGTATCTTTTGCTACTACCAGTTGAGCACCTATTAAAATAAAATAACTAGTGTCATTTGCCGCTTGATCTTCAAATGTCATATCACTAGAAGGAATCTCATTCAAAGTCTATAATATCAGTTCAAGCTGAGTATTATAGCACTATTTCTGATAAAGTTATGCTGTTACTTCGAGACAAGCCATAGTGCACATTGGATTTTAGTCACCTCTTACGACAGACAGACCTTTTTGCTTTTTGGCTTTTGATGGTTAGAATTGACAACGAAACATATGCTATAAATTATTGTAGCCTTACCATTGAGAGGATACGAACTTTTCCGTCTGCTTGATAATGGCTCCACCCAAAAAATGTTTGCTTGGTTCGGTTTGATTATGACCAAAGACTGAGAGACTTGTTAATCGGCAAATAAAAGGGTACTGCAAGTTTCAAGTCCACTCCGAAAGGATAAAGATACTTGAGGAGATTTCGTTTTATGCCGAATATAAGGCAGAGATGACCTTAACTATAAACTACTTAAAGGTGAAGAGATCGTTATTATTTTTCAAGGTAAAATTAAATGCAATCAAATGGCGAAATCAAAAATGTAAATTGTTATTAGAGAACAAAGGCGGATCTTTGTTTTGTTTCAAATTTAATGTTGCCATATAGTTTTTTGATAAAACTATATTATTTGATGGTTTGTCATCTAGCACAAATAACACAAAAAGAGATGCATATAAAAATACTTCAGTGAATCAATTGAATTTGGTAAAACTTTATAAATTTAGTCAGCGGCAAAGTTGCTTTGAATCCGGTTTCTTTACATTTTACCATTTAGAGTAAGCTCTAATTTGCGTCCAGTTTTTGGAAATACCAAACAGATATTAATCCCACTCAAGAAGCCATTTGTTGAAAAGACACAAATGCGAGAAAAACTTATTTACTACACATGTATATATGGGTGTGTGTAAAATGAGTATTTTAATTCATAAATGACACAACTCAAAATTGTAATAATATTTTATGTATTCGATTCGATCCCGTCCCGTCATAATTGCAAATTAATATTTTTTGTTTTGGAAAAAATTATGGACATTTTTCCACACAGAAATTCGCTTGAAAGCTTCGAAGAATTCTCAGAAAATTACTTGCAGAAATTTGCTTACAAATACAAAGTTTTGAGTATTGTGTCCCGTTCGCTGCAAGAACAAAACGTACATTGCTCATGAAACAGACTTATATAAAAAAACTTACCAATAAGAAAATAATTAACTTAGGTTGCACCGTAGCTATTAGTTATACCATTCACAAATGCAAAAAGTTCTTTAGAAGAAATAGTTTTTTTTTGTTGGGGGAAACAACAACAGCCGGATGCGGAACTTTAATCCGCTAAACCTAACCTACTCTCAACTCATTTCTCTCCCACGAAACCAGCGGATTAATACCAAAAACTTCATGAGAGAAAATAAAAATAACACTTAAGTCTCTTCTATTGTACGGAAAGCCTGACTGACTCCTAATCTATTGTACGTTTCTTAGCTTTTTGACCCACATAGTGTAAAGTTTTTCACCATTACACTACCACCGAGTGTAGATTTTAACTTTTCCCTTATGTTAAAAAACGAGGTCACTTAATAAATACATGTTCAGCGTTTTATATGGACTCTGTACACGTCAGGGGACACTGTTTAACGTCATGATTAATTTTGAATAGATACTTTTTAAAGTATCCATGGTCACTCAATATTTGGGTTAGGTGGAAATTCAGGTTCCCATGTCGTCTATTCACGAATGAATGTCTGGGATCAGTCTGTGGGTCCATCGTCGTTTGGATGAGGTTTGCCAAAGCTGCTGCCACATTGTACGGCGCTTGGTTCTTTCCGCTTTTTCCGCTCTGATAACTGATATAGTGTCGCAAATTCGTCTCCTTTGATGTCAATATTCGGCATACTTCAGCAGCATCGCTTGATATCGTTCGGAAAACACTTATTATTCGGATTGCAGAGAACCTTTACAATGTTTCTATTGTTCTTGCATATAATTTTATGTTCAGCGCCTGTATCCATATTGATGCTGCATACAATATCACGACATTCATTGCTTTTGCTATTAAAAAAAAAGAAAATTTGATTTCGTTCATATGTATTGGAGCTATATATTATATTGATCCAATTAGAATAATTTCTCCGAATATTGCATTATTTCATACGAAATAACACATGCCTGATTTTGAGTAAAAATCTCGTTAAGTGAAAGAGTTTTCCATACAAGCCTTGATTCCGACCAGTTTGTATGACAAAAATGAGCAGCAGCTTAGGAACAAAAGAAAGTGTACAAAATTTCAGATTGATACTGCAAAAACTGACCGACTACTTCACATACATAAACACATACGGACAGACTTATAGACGAACAGTTAAATGGACAAGGCTAAAACGACTCAACTCATCGTGCTTATTATTATTTATATATACATTTTATAGAGTACCCAGTGTTGCAAACTTCATGGAAAACTTAACTCTGTTTAGGGTATAAATTTATAATTTTTTCATATTTTTTCATCCATAAACCACTGTTCATGGTAACGTTTCGTGGTTGCACACACACAAGCGCATATAATAATTCATTTAGTGCTGGTATTGGAGTTTAAAAATAAAATAAATTGACATGAAAATAAAACCAAACGTCAGCTCAGCTTGGTGTCGATATTATAGACCGGTTCATTGCTCACCTGTATGCCTGTGACCATATGCTGCCCTCGCTCTTTTTTCCTCAACGCTGAAGCTGCGCGCCATTTCAAGTTTTGACGCAACAACATAAGCATTTTTGTTGAAATTTGTTTTTTATTTCACTACCCTGTTAGTTGAGCGTTTTTTAGTTTTCCGTGTTTAATTTTTGCAAACGTGATCTTTATGTACTGGTGCTATGTATGTACATGTATACGTATGTAAACATATGTACTGCGCTGAAATTCTCACTCTAATAGTGTGCTAGAGTGTACTGGTTTATGTATATGTAAATAAGTGTATATACTTACTTATGTACAGACATATGTGCATACATTTTAAACGTTTGCATTTTGCACCCAATTACCCTCATGAATTAGACCATAAATGCAAACAAACTTGGCATTGTTTTAATTAAGTTGTCCAACAACAACTACTACAAACAAAATAGCTCATCTGAATAACTGTTTAACAATTACACCTGCTGATATGGACGAAACTCACATAATTCCATAAATTACCAGTTTTATGAGTAATTACATGACCTTGATAGTGTTAAATTATATTCGGATTGAAACATAGTATAATTAAAATTAAAAAAAAAAAAACAAGAAAAAACGTTGACTTCGGCTGCACCGAAGCTAATATACCCTTCGCAGGTGCATTTCTTTAAGTAACTATGTGTTCAGTTTGTATGGAAGCTATATGCTATAGTAATCCGATCTGATCAATTTTTTCGGAGATTACGTTATTATTTTAGGCAGTAATCTATGTCAAATTTCGTGAAGATACCACGTCAAATGCGAAAGTTTTTCATACAAGCCCTTGATTCCGATCGTTCGGTTTGAATGGCAGCCATATGCTATAGTGAGCCGATCTGAACAATTTCTTCGGAGATTACATTGTTGCCTTAGAAAATAATATATACCAAATTTCGTGAATATATCTTGTCAAATGTGAAAGTTGTCCATACAAGAACTTGATTCAGATCGTTCAGTTTGTATGGCAGCTATATGCTATAGTCAACCGATCTGAACAATTTCTTCAGAGATTACATTGTTGCCTTAGAAAATAATATATACCAAATTTCGTGAATATATCTTGTCAAATGTGAAAGTTGTCCATACAAGAACTTGATTCCGATCGTTCAGTTTGTATGGCAGCTATATGCTATAGTCGACCGATCTGAACAATTTCTTCGGAGATTACATTGTTGCCTTAGAAAATAATATATACCAAATTTCGTGAATATATCTTGTCAAATGTGAAAGTTGTCCATACAAGAACTTGATTCAGATCGTTCGGTTTGAATGGCAGCCATATGCTATAGTGAGCCGATCTGAACAATTTCTTCGGAGATTACATTGTTGCCTTAGAAAATAATATATACCCAATTTCGTGAATATATCTTGTCAAATGTGAAAGTTGTCCATACAAGAACTTGATTCCGATCGTTCAGTTTGTATGGCAGCTATATGTTATAATGATCCGATATTGGCCGTTCCGATAAATGAGCAGTTTCTTGAAGAGAAAATCACGTTTGCAAAATTTCAAAAGGATATCTTAAAAACTGAGGGACTTGTTCGTATATAAACAGACAGACGGACGGACGGACATGACTAAATCGATATATATATATTTTATAGGGTCTCCGACGCTTCCTTCTGGGTGTTACAAACATCGTGACAATCTTAATATACCCTGTTCAGGGTATAAAAATATACCGTAGTTACTGTCTATGCATATTTCGTACAGCTCATCGTTCATCGACTGGGGTATTTGCCGTTGTCAAAGCGCAAACGACCATAAATCATCAGCAAAACCTTTTCAATTGTCTACTTAGTCCAAAGCATCTGTTGTCCATAGTAATTGTGAATTTCAAGTCTGCAATTGTTGTTGACTGGTTCCAAGATTGACGAAGTTTTCTACGATTTCAAAGTAATGACCGTCAACAGCAATGTGTAAGCCAAGTTGCGGCTACCATGACTTTGAGGAGAAATTTCGTCTACACCTCGTTCACTACCAGACCCATCGCTTTTTTTCCGTATTCTGTCTGCGAAAAGCAGAACTACAGCAGCTCTATACTCTTAGAGAAGATTGCACTTTCTCCATTTACCTCTACAGCTCGTTTTATTTTCTCTAGCAATAGTTTGCAGAAGGCACATAATAGGGACTCTCCCCGAAACATTGTTTGGTATCGAACGGCTCGGAGACATTCCTCCCCAACCTGACCTGATGTCTAATTGAAACGGCATAGATTTCAGCTGTCGATGGCGGCTTTAAAATCTAAAAAAGAGATGATGTGTGTCGATGCTCTTTTCACGGGTCTTTTCTAAAATTGGGTGTATGGTGATTATCTGGCTAGTTTTTATATGCCCAAAGGCCCACTGATCAGGTTCAATTAATTTGCTGACGGCGGGTTTCAGTCTTTCACACACTAGGCTCGATAAGACCTTATATGCGATATAAGGTAAGCTTATTCCATGGTAACTTCACGAAATTTTCTTGTTTCTTCCGACCATATTCTGCAAATAAGCTGGTCGGTCTGTTCATTTGTTTTCTCTATATCTGCGAACTAGTTCCTCAGTTCCTAAGATATGGATCTGAAATTTGGCACACGTTGTTTTCTCCCCACGCTGCTCATTTTTTGAAACAAGATATCGGATTACTATAATATATAACTGCTGCACAACGATCAAAATCAAGTTGTATAGTTTATAGTATATATATTTGTGAAGGAGATTATAGCTTCGGTGTAACCGATGTTAACGGATGAATTAGGATGATGAATATTTAGCTTGTAACATGAAAAATGCTGACTATGATAATGTTAACCAGTTAATATAGTATAGTGCCCGGACATAGCGAGTTCACCTTTCTTAAAATTAAATCGGTAATTGCGTAAGAGGCTTGGATTCCTACGATAACTAAATCTATTGCACTTTATAAGCGATAGTGCATCAATTATTGTGTTATTAAACTCATTGATGAATCGATGTTAAGAGTTTCTTAGATATGAAAAACCCAGAGATACTTATTTTTGGAAAAGAGTATGCAATATTATATCAAGATTTCCACCGAGAAAATGCTCTAATGGTATTGGAAAGTGCAATCCTATGTAAGGTCAATCATTTTCAAATGATAAATACGTCAACACTACTTAAGACGCAGACTAGTATACATGAAAGCATACTAACAAAAATTTTAATTTCTGAACTTTTACTCATGTGCGAAAATACGTTAAATTTTATACTGAGCTGATAACAAATGTATGCTCAATTAATCACCAATTGCAATATTTTCAAACATGTGTTTCTTGACATACATACCATGGGTCCATTATTTCACCAATGATCCATCGCTCAATATAAATAGTTTACAAAGCACTTAACAAAAACCAATTAGTTCGAACAAAGCGAACGGCAAAGTGATTTGACCTACAGTCTACGCAAAATGTCTTAGGGTGAAATGAGTAGGCAAAATTGGATAGTATTTATACATTGGGAAATTCGTGTAAAATTTTGTTAATTTTATGGGTTTTGTTCAAAAATTGTGCAAAGTAAATTTTTGCCAAAAATCATTACAAATTTTATATGCATTATTATTTCGTACATTTTGTACCATTTCTTCATCAATGAAGGGGCAATAAAAAAGTTTGGATACGTACAATATTAATAAAATTTTTACTAATTTTTTATTGATGCAACTGTGAGAAAACGAACAATTTGACATGGGCTGCCAGAGACGTTTGACCATTGTGCTGCCCAGCGCTTGCCGAACTCGCTCGAAACCCATAGATCTAGAACCCAAATTTACGAAGAGAGGCTAATCCCTGCCCTTCCTAATTTAATTTGGGACTGTCACTTTTTCTTGAAAGACATTCCAGTGGTCTGGCAGTCTGAAACAAGAGTTTATTGAGAGTTCCCGACAGAAGACTCCCTCTCAAACCCTCCCATCCCAGTCGGAGTTTTGTGCGCGGAGAAGATGCTGTGTTCCAACTTGTCGGGAATGCAATGAAGTGAAAGAGGATTTCTTGTACTCTTAATCTTTGCCAGTTCCCTTGAATCTGATAGTAACCTACACAGCAATACATCTGCGGCTATCTCCACGGGTTTCATATTCAGAATTGCATTAAGTGCCATTTGTGGTGTTGTACGTAGTACTGATCCTAATGTGAGTCGCTTCTTAAATAAGTTCCAGCTGTTTAGCGCGTGTGGCTTTACCGAACGCCCTCCAGCGGACTAACACACCATAGCACAGTATTGGCTTAACTACGGTTTCGTAGAGCCAAAGCACAACCCTTGGAGTCAATAGCTCTTTTACATAGTAAGGCAACCTATGCTTTTCTCACTCGCCTCTCGACGTTGGGCTCTCATCATAACATTCTATCAAAGATGACTTCACCTTTTCAACATAGTGAAGCTCATCTCATCATAACATTCTATCAAAGATGACTTCACCTTTTCAACATAGTGAAGCCGAGAGCCTTCCAATAAGGGAAGGGGTACATAACCCCATGGTAAATAAAATCAATTCAGTTTTATTTGAATGGACAGCTTGGCTATAACTGGACAGCCTCGTTTCTAGAATTTTTTTCAGTAGGTCATTTACCACTAAGATCCAGAGTAAAAGAGACAGAACTCCTCTTGACCTCTCGTAATGCATCCTCACTGCGCCACTCCGTCATGACAGTTCTGTTACAGAGACACAATGTATGAGATGCTTGAGGTTCATTTTATAATAACTTCAAACCTACTCAGGACACTTCCCAGTGCAATTCTGACTTAAAGCGACATCTGTTAAAATCAAGCGATCGCAAAATGCCAAGTAATGTCTGTAGACCTCACTTTTATTACATAACATAAAATTCAACAAAATATAAATATAATACAGAAGGAACCGCATTGTCACACACCCGGTAGACAATTGATTTTAATTGAGAAATATTGCCAGCTTAACCAATTGAACTTTTCGCGTCAGACGACATTTAAGGGGTAACCACTTTTATTGGAAAGGCAGATACGAGCGATACATATGTGGTACCGACGTTTCTTTGGGAGAATGTTTAATAGCAATTAGAATTTCAGAGTTTGTATGCATTCGTGTGTGTGTCTACGAGAAAGTATGCCTGAGTAAGCTTTGATTAAATCGCGAAGAGAATGTCAGGCAACGTGCAATTGACCTGCATTAACCTACATATTTATGTTTATATTTTTTTTTTTTTTTGTACAATGATTCGACTAAAAGATATCACTGGAGGAGAATACAACAAAACACATAAATAAATAATTGAACTAAATAAAATAGAAATAAAAGAAAATTGAGAAAAAGTGTGTATGGAAATGAACTCGGTTATAAAATGAGTGCAACAGCGCCAACGAATGTTAGCCAAGGGGAAAGCAATTGCAGCACATTGCGCACGCTGCCGCGTAAGCGTCGACCACGTGCGGTCGGTGAGGTCTACATCACTTGTCCGGCCAGTCAGGTATACCTGAATAGTGCCGTCAACGAGCACAATGATATCAGCGAACCCATTTATCAAAACACAACGACTCCAGCCGAGCAGGAAGCGAACAGACGAATTAATCGCTATGGTCGGCTATCGTTTGTACGCGCCACCATTTCCGAGCGAGGCAATGCCAGTGGCGCACGGCAGTCGATGACTGTGAGCACCTTCATAGGTTCGTTCCACAACTTAAGGTTTTATCAACTGTGTTCTTAATTGTATTTTTATAAGTACTCTGTATTTAAAAAATGTGGCATTTGCTCATTGCTGATCTTTCCGTTTATTTCTTTTCATTTTAGATGACTCTGATCACTACTATGAGACTTTGTCGCCTTTGGGAAATAAACGCCACTCCACGCTACCTGACCAGCGTACAAACAGCCATAACAAATACAGTCAAGATGTGCCACATTTTACGAAAAATGGCTCGCAGCGCAGTAAACAATACTCCGCCTCGATGCATGGGCTCGGCACATTGGCAGTATCGGATGATTACGACTCTTTCGACACGGATACCGATGAAATTTATGAGACCGAGGAGAATATAAAAAATGTAAGTGAACGACATTAAATTGAGTTTGGGATTTTCAAAACGAAAAACCGAAGCAATATTCCCAAAGAAGTAAACATTTGCGCGGGTTTAGCCAAAATTAATAAAGAATTAGATTGGACGCATTCCCAATGAAACGAACTAGCATTAGTTTTGATAACTGTTTAATCAATATAACTTTTCGTTCTAGCACAACGACAGCGGTGTCGACATACGCAATGTAAAGCTCCCGGATCCACCTCCTTCCACAAATCAAGTGTACGCCATTGTACGCAAACTTAAGAATTTCATCTCAAATAAGAAATCGCCCGTTTCTCAAACTAAGTACGGCGATAGTCAACAAAAACTCTACGAGAACTCTACACAATTCTATGTTAGTGGCAATATATATGAGAATACACCAAAGACTAAATCCAAGACACAGAAAAATGTGAAAAAGATACCAAACGCGTCACAAGAACAAGATATTTATGAAAATACTGAGTTCCACAGTCCACCAGCCATTGTTGTTGATGATAAGGCACTTAATCCAGCCGACAAAACTCCCACTAATCAAACTGATTCGAAAGCCGATGCGAATGTTGCCACATTACGCTCCAAATCGAAATCGGGTAAAAGCTTCAAATCACGTTTGCGTAAAAGTTTAGTTGGCTCCACATTCGATATGAAACAAATGTCATCCTTGTCGCCTACACGCAGCACCTTTTACGTTGAAGATCCGACATACGGCGGCTCAGGCGAATTGGATTCTGGCTTCTCAGAGAAAGCCTCATCTGGTGACCTGCCCACAGCGCCCACAGTGCCTGTACCCGAGGCGCAGCGTTTTTCAACTGTAGCGCGCAAGGCAAAAAAAGAAGCGAAAGCACTGAACTCGCAACGGCGACGTACAACGATTGGCATACGTCCACAGGATCCACCACCACCGCCACCCGTTGCCTCATCGACAACCTCTTGGTATGCTGAATGTGGTGTTTTTAAAAATGGCACGAGCGATCTGATAAATGAGTCAGAAATTTCACTAAACGATAGTAAAATGAGTCAAAGTGGTTCGTCGGTTTTCAACGGCAATTCGTGGTATACCGAGGCGGGTCTGTATCAAACTAGTGGCGTTTCAGTGGCAAGCTCAAGCGGTAGTTCGGGCGTGTCGACTGGTAATGAAGGCGCGCTTGGTGATGATCTGCCACACAGCATGTTCCAGAATGAACCACTGTATCAGATCTACAACGCTGCTAAGATAGAGGTAATTGTTTTTGTTTATCAATATGTAATATATTACCACTTCTATTTTATTACTAAAAATAAAAATTACAGTCGATCACACGTGATATGGAGGGTCATGACAGTTCAACGGACGGTTATGAGGAAATTGGACAAAATGGAACGCGTGGTGAGGCACGCATAAGCAGTCAGAAACATCAGCGCCCAAGCGCTTTCCAATTAATTGAACCAAAGAACGGGCCAGCCCGTACCTTGTGGAGCGAAATACCAGAAGTTATAAACTCATGTGTGTTAGGTGAGGTTGACTCGACTTATTCGAAGTAATTTTTCATTTATTGACAGCTGTAAATATATTATTTTCCCACAGCCACGCTTACACCACGCGAACGCAGTTTACAGGAGGCGAAATTTGAAATCATCACCTCCGAGGCCAGCTATCTGAAATCGCTCAATTTATTACGTAGTCATTTCATGAATCATCCCATTTTTCGGGACACGAATGTGGTGAGCGCACGCGATCGAAAAGCGTTATTCGCCTACATAGTGCCCGTGCATGAATGTTCTGAACGATTACTTACCGAAATGGAGTCGTGTTGGCAAGACAATATCATGCTGATCGGTTTAAGTAAACGTATCTATACCATGGCCGAGAAATACTTCCATGTATACATCTCGTTTTGTGAACATCAAGGGCGCATGGACCGCACCCTGCGTCGATTGAAGGAGACACGCGGTATCTTCGCGCAAAACCTGCATCTACTCGAAACGAGTCCCACCTGTTGTGGCTTAAATCTACATTCTTTTCTCATGCTACCCATGCAACGTATCACACGCTTGCCATTGCTGATCGACGCCGTCTTCAGTAAAGTCAGTTCCAACGATGACGAATACGAGAACTGGAAAATGACGTTGGCCATCATGAATAAAATAGTGACACAATGCAATGAGGCGGCGAATAGATGTGAACAAGCATACGAAATTGAACGTATTGCGCGTCAGCTGGAATTCCCTTCGACGATACGTGCCTTAGCTATAGCGCCTGTAGGTGTACCTGCAGCTGGTTCAAAACCACGTTTCCTGGTGAAGCGCGGCGAGTTGACACATTTCATTTGGCGCGGTGACGACGTAAAACTTACGTTCGGCAAAAAATTCTCCAAGGTGGCGATCTACGCATTCCTCTTCTCCGACTTGCTCGTACTGACAAAGCGTAAGGGCGAAGAGCAATTCATAGTCTTCGATTATTGCCCGCGTAGCATGCTAACCATATCATCGGGCGATCTAAGAGACATTAGTCAGACGCACAAAAACCTAATACTGATGACATTGTTAGAGAATCACGAACGAAAGACTGTGGAACTAGTAAGTCAACGACTTGTGTTGTTACTTAGATAACGATTATTAAATTGTTGTATTGCAGCTCCTTTCTTGCCCATCAGTTTCCGAACAGGAACGTTGGTTGCAGGCAGTTCGACCGCCCGAGCCGGAGACGCCTGGAGAAAAGCTTTACGAATCCTGGGACTGTCCGCAAGTGATAACAAAGCACGCATACGTGACAAGAGAGCCGGATGCACTAAGTCTGGAGGTTGGCGATGTCGTAAACGTAACGCGAAAATTGCCAGACGGTAAATTACCAAAGAAATTGCACAAAATTAAATAATTGAAATACTTTGCTAATTTTTTTCCTCTAGGTTGGTACCTGGGTGAGCGCATACGGGATGGCGTTGTAGGCTGGTTCCCAGGCAGTTATACGGAGGAGGTGAACTCAGCGCATGTGCGCGCCCGCAATTTGAAGCAGCGCCAACGCTTGCTGACCTTTACCGCCACATATCTCGAGTCGCAAAAGCGCAAGTAGACGATGTGTAATGGAACCTAGCGGGATGTCTCAAGACGTTAGCCACTATAATAAAGTTGTCTGTCAATACTAGTATATTTGTAGCTGCGTTTGTGCCTTTTATACAATAAAACTAGTTGTAATAAATAATCGTTATTGTTATAAATAAACTTTATTGACCTATCCATAAGCATCTGACTGCAACCAATGCTTACATATAATCGTATAATCGTTAAAAATATATCTTATATAATTTCTTATTTATTAAAATTGTGATAAAATGATAAATATGTATGTATGTAATAAGTCTTTGCTTAATTTTTGTTTGATATTTCTTTAGCAATTTTTATCTGTATTTTGAACTTCCGAAAGTGAATTTAGGTTAAAGCGATTAACTGTTCATAAATTACCATTTAAATAATATGTTGTAAATTAGTTTGACGCGACAAAAATTAATATTTCTAGTTAAACGAATTAAAATATGGAAAAATTATTTATAGATATCGTGTTTAGAACCTACTATTAATATTAAATATACTGTAGAATGGTAAAAAATAAAATGAATACTTATATATCTAAATATTAAATTAAGTCTTCTTATTTATTGCCATAAACATCGCTTACGCGGTTACAGCCGAGTTTATAATTTATAATTTATAACAACGCGCCAATCGTTCTTCCTTTTCGATGTTTGGCCCCAATTGGAGATTTCAAGTTCTCCATCTGGTCTTATAAACGGCGTGGAGGGCTTCCTCTACCCCTGTTTTCCCCGCCGGGTACTGCGAGGAATATTCTCAGAGCTGGAAAATTTGGTCTATTTTCCAAGCCTAAAGTCACACCGATAAGATCCAATCAGTTTGTTGACGATGGGCTTCAGTCTGTCACGCAATACACTCGAAAGAACCTTAAATGCGATATTGAGGAGGCTTATCCAAAGTTAATTGGCCCAGACTGTGGGGTATTCCGTTTTGTGGTTTGGGCAGACCCCACTAAAATTCCAATCGTTGGGCAGGCTTTCGTCCATATCTACAAAAAAACCTGATGCATGCTCCTTATCAGTTCTTCGTCGCCGTGTTTGAATAGCGCGGCCGCCAATCCATCGGCCACGTCGCTTTGTTGTTCAGATGGGTAATTGCTATTCGAACTTCTTCTAGGTCGGGCGATGGAACGTCTGCTGCTTCGTCATCCAATCGGGTTCACCATCTCCTGGGGTTATACTGTCACCGCCATTCTGCAGACTGCAGAAGTGTTCCCTCCATAATTTCAGTATGCTCTGAGCAACTGATCTAATAGTATGACCTAGTCTTGAAACCTTCAGTTATTCGCCGCATCTTTTCGTATAATTTTCGAGCATTACCACTTTCCGCCAGCTTGTCAAGCTCTTCGTTCCCACGCATTACGGCCTCTCTCTTTGTTTGTCTGCAAATGCGTCTCGCTCTTCTACAGCCTCCTCCTCGTGGTAGCTGCTGTTCTTTTGCCATTTCCGAAAACAAATGGTTTCGTTTGCACAGTTCCCTTATGCCGAGTTGCTGATGAGAGCAGGAGTACAAGTCGAGCAGAAAATCGTGCGGATATCTGTTGTGATTGCAGCTTCGGAGCGTACGCACGTCTAAAACATTGGAGACGTTTCTTTCGACTATCACAACTTGATCGATCTGGTTGGAGGTTTTTCGATCCGGAGACAGGTAGCTGGATGATTGATTGATTTGTAACTACAAAGTGAAAAATAAACATATAAGAAACGCTTCAGTTTAGCTTTAACCGAACATTTTATACTCCCCCAGAGGAGTAGAGGAAGTATTGCCCTGATTTCATCCATTTTGGGCAAGAGGGTACACTGTTATTAGAAAGATATTTTTTAAGATTTCGTATATATGTATGTAAGTATTTGTCGATGGATGCGGTAGAAAGTCAACCAGAAGTACGAAAATATGTATATTAGATACATACAAGGTACATTCCAAAGTAAACAGGACTTTAAAAAAAAAAAAACAGAACAAATGGTTTTTTCGGCAAAATCAATTTATTTTATTCAAAACAGTCTCCTTCTGCTTCCATACAGCTTTTTGCATGGTTCAAAAGCATTTCGAACCAGTGTTTTAGCTCGTTGGCCGGTATGGCCGGTGCAAGCCTTTTGAATGGCCTCTACGCTTTCCTTTCATGGGCCAATGCATTTTTCCGGAAAGGAAGAAGTCGCACGGTGCCATAACGTGTGAATACGGGGAGTGGTTAATGGTTAAAATGTGATTTTGGTCAAATAATCGTCCTTCAATGTTGGATTCTGAGCAATTTTTGGTCGTCAGTCAATTTACGCGGAACAAACTGTACACATAACTTTCGTAGCCCAAATGTTCGGTTAAAATGCGATAAATCGATATTATGGAGATGCTCAATTCCATTTCATGAATTTCAATAATGGTTTCGCCTGATTTTTGATGAATTCACGCACAGTTTCGATGGAATTTCCGGTGATCACGGATTTTGATTGGCCCACATGTTGATCGTCATTTATGTCCTCACGACCACTTTGAAATATATATTTGTATATGGGGGCTGAGAGAATTATTGACAACATTTTCTCCATTTTTGGCAAAATAGCATGCTGTCTTCACAAACATATTCTCCCCAAATTTCAATACTACACCTTACAGATGAACTGGTAAATTCGGTAAAAAAAAATCACACATCAGCTGGGGTCGACATACTATATTTGGCTTCTAGGTCCTGGTAAGTTAAAGTTCGAAGTGGATAGTTTTTTAGGCGTTAAATGAAATATCTTGAAGGCACTATTTTTGTAAAGTTATATTTTATTTACCTCGTTGATGTTAAATATCTATATCGTAAAGAGAAAGAAACAGATTGAATTTAAAAATTGGTTATATGGCAAGTAGAAGTGGCCGTAATCGGATTTTGAACATTTTCGCAGTGTATAATAGTAATAATTAATTGCTTCACACACCAGTTTTTGTTTGGAGTTCCTGAGATATAGGATTTCACTTAAAGGTGGGTGTCGTCACGCCCATTGTTCAATTTTTATACCTGGTCTAAGCCGTTCCATACTACCTGTTATGTAAAATTTAATCACTGTGCGGACATGTACTCAATGAATTATCACACTTTTAGTAGTTTTCAACAAAAACATTATATGAGGGTGGGCGTGGTTATTATCTGATTTCTAGGAATTATGGCCTCTGTAATGGTTTAACAGTTTGTAGACGATATTTGCAGCACTTGGTTATTACACAGGCCTACTGTAAACTGTGGTAACGTGTGATCGTTTATCTCTTTCTTTCACATAGTCTTCAACTTGTTGTGACATACCCAGCAGGTTACGGCTACCGAAAGTTCAAGGCATTGACAGAATTATGGCGGAAACTAACATATACCATAGTATATGGTCTTAGGAAAATCAAAAAAACTTAACAGAAATTTCTCTCCGTGCTATTGAGTAATCAACCGGTGACTTAACAGATTACTGGCTTGGAGGGTATATACATACATATGTACATACAAAAGTGTCCTGCAATTAACTACTTCAAACGAAAAAAAAGGGTAATCAATTAAACTAGGTGTTTTTAATTAAAGAGGAAACGTTTGGAATTTTATAGAAACAACCAGAAGCAGTTTTCAAGTTACCTGCTATTGCCACATGTTGTGATATGATTATGTACAACCCTTGTTGTCTCTTTCTCACACTCGTCGCTTAGCACGAGCAAAGAACTAGCGTAAACATATAAATAAGTTATCATTACTATTTAAAGCTCAAGCGCAGGTTTCCAGAAAAATCTTTCAATGCTTAAAGTTTCGGGTAGCTGCGACTTGGTGGCTACTTTAATGGCTATACTTAATATAAATATTCCAAAAAGTTCGAGTCTATAGTGGGTTAATAGTTTAAATATAGGCTTACGTTGTTACGTCGAAACGTGATATTATAAGATGATGCCACACAGTTGCGATATAAAACAAAAAATCGTTGTTGTTCCGATCGTCACATGTTTTGATGTGCTTTGACATGTAGCGATGATACGATGTACACATTGACGCGAAGAAGTTACCGACTATTTACAAGTACGAATATAAAACATTACTATTTTAATATTAGACAAAACTAAAAAAAAAATTGTACAGAGCAAATATTTGGAATTACAAAAAAAAATCCTCAAGAAACTTATATTTTTCGCAAAAATTGTCTTTAAAACTATTAAATTTATTATTTGTTTATCATTTGTTAATAATTGTTTGTAAAATTATTGTGCAGTGAATTAACTTACTATAAGGAATTTGTGCGATAAATTTTTTTATTTCTTATTTAACAATTTAGTGATTGAGCTCGAGTTATTTATTCACGTAAAACGTAACGTTAATTAAATCATTACATCACAGTAATAAATTTTAATTTGGTGGTAACTTTCGGTATTTAAAAACAGGCTGGCAGCGCTAACTGTTCGATTGTCATTTTGACGTTTCTCATATTCCTCAAGCCTCGAAGACATCAATGAAAAAATAGTTTTTCGGGTTTCTTTCATTTTTTTATAGTTTGTTGCTTGTTAATAAATAAACAATTAACATAGCAACCCAAATCGACGCAAGGCGTGTGAGAATGAATGCGCAGTTCCATACACCATCATTCGGAGACGAGGTAATATTCGATTTGCCAGACAACGAAACGGATTGCGACACTACAAATAAAGTTCAAGGTGGTGCAGAAGTTTACGCCCCCAGTAGCGTTATAAATCAACAACAGCAGGAAGAAGGATTAATTCATCAACAGCATTTTAATGTAAGTGTTATTAGATACAAATTATTCTAATATCTATAAAATGTGAAGGTATTTTATACATCGGGTAAAATAGAGAGAAAGCTGCATTTTGTTACCCAAGTAAAATCAATGTGCAATATAAGTTGTCAAACTAAAGAAAGAACGTGGAAAGCAACATTTATTTTATGAAACGTTCCTTTTTGAGGAAACACTTATAATTGCAAATCGATGTAGCAGCGGATTTCATAAAGAGTAAATTAAAAAAACATTATAAATCAGTCATTTAAGTTGAACAAAGATTATAATCACAACAAAAACGATGCTACCAAATTGAATTAGTATTTGTTTGTGTAAAAATAACAGACCTACATAGTGGCCGGCAGACTGATGGACAATCAATAGAAGCTGAAAATCAATGAAGCGAGTACTGCGCTCGGCAAAGGGGAATGAAAAGCATTTTTGGTGAGAGGCACATAGGGTCCCTGCGTACACAATTGATATAAACGTTGACGTGGTTTTTTGTGCATTCGCTATAACTTGTACTAAATGTTTCCGATATTGTTGTCTCGGGATTCAAAACCACATAACGATTATATCCATGAACAATTATTCATATGCGGTACGGGTTTGTTTTGTATAACTGTGTGTAGATAGAGCGTGCGTTATCGCAAATCAGTTTGTATTATTTTAGTCACCAAGCTTCGACCGCCACATTAAGTTTCATTATATTTTGATTAACAGCAAGGCATTCGCATTGAGATAATTTTTTTGTTTTTAAGAAACAGATGAAGAAAATTTTAGTAAGTTTTCTTGGTATTTCAAAATAAGAATGTTTTCTTCAAATTCTATCTTTTTGTTTCCTAAATGTTTAAGATTTATTAATTAACTCATATTGCTCTCTTTTTTTGCTTATAGACAAAGAGAATTCGTAGCATGGACGTGTCCCTGGATGAGTACCATAGCGCCAATGATGAATCCTTTGCGAATACCGCGTATGCGGTATCTCCAACAAAAAACGCACAAAACACACCAACAGCAACACTAGCTGCACGTAAGCAGCTAGCGCCAACAGCTACGGATGCTAATGAGCCCGCTAAACCGCTGTCAGCATACGGACTATTCTTTCGTGATACTGTTAGCGCAATAAAACAACAAAATCCCAACTGTACTTTTCAAGAGTTGTCGCGCATCGTCTCATCTATGTGGGAGGCACTAGATGTGAGCCATAAAAATGTTTATAGCAAAAAACATGAAGCAGCGCAGGCGGAATATATGAAACAAATGCGCATATATCGTGAACAACAGGATGAACAACAGCAACAATTAGCAAATAATGTTGCTAATACTACACCGACGCCTGCTCTACAAACCAAACCGGCTGTTTTCACAATATCTCGCTACAACACAGACGGCGGCATTAACAATAACATTGCGAATAATGTTGCCAGCAATAGTGAAACAAACGTAAGTGCCGCACCGGTGCAGACGGCAGCGCCAACTGCGGAAGTAAACAGTGCAGCGAACGAACCACCGCAGCCACAAATTCAAATGCTCAGTGAAGCGGGTGCTGTGCAGAAATGCACACGTGAGAATTGCAATAAACGCGCCATCATCAATCCCGATTGGGAGGATGAATATTGCAGCAATGAGTGCGTCGTCATACACTGCCGCAATGTGTTCAACGCCTGGGTGCAATCGAATCTGGAGTCGCGCAAGCAATAACAGCGGGCTTATTGTAGTGGCGGCACTGCGCGAAAATAAGGCTCTTTCTTTCAGAAACTTTTAACAAACAATGGTAGTATGGAGCGTCTCAATTGAAAGGAGAGCAACATTAAACCTTAGTCTGGAAAACATTTTGCACTAACTTATTGCGCACCATTAAACTGCTGTAGACTTTTCAAAGCTGCCTAGTCCCAGGCAGTGCTATCACCTAGATTGTCTATCTGATTATTTATATTAAAACTGTAAGATAAGTTTTCGAAAAGTAATTTCGAATTATTTTATTGTTCCAAGCTTTCCAACAAAGTAATTTCGGCTTATTTACTGTCCTAAGCTTTCCATCAAATCTTATTATATTGACTTATCTGTAAGTTAGCTATAAGTTTAGCGTATTATTTAAGGACATTTGTGTGTCTAAAGGCATTTTGTAGAAACACAACGCAAAACTTGAGTTCTAATTATTATTTATTTTTAACTGAAATTGATGAGAGGTTAGTTTGAACCAAAATAGGTAGATTTTTAACAAAAAGTGTTCAAGGCTCAGTTTGAGGAAAAATAGTGAAAGTAGAGAATTTGCAGTTCCTTTGAGGAATATTGCAAAAGTACACGTAAGAGCAACAGGTGTGCAAAACGTGTCGAATATAAATAATTATCAAATAAAACTCTATATAAATACTAACTACTTTTGAGTTTTCCTATATTTGAACTCTACTTTTCGAAAAATAACAGTTTTACCATATGTAATATTTCTTTTATTTTAAGAATAATGCAAACGGCTAATATTCGCGTCTAGTTGCTTTGGGTTCTTGAATGTATACCTTTTTAATTGTGTTACTTTAAACATATTTGTATATACTTACAAGCAACTAGTTATAAACAATCATAAAAAATTGAAATAAAAACGAAATTTATTACTGAATTTGTTATATTAATATTTTATTAATACATTTCTTGGTTTTCTTGCAATATTTGTATCCTTTGAAAAAGCAAAAACATTTTATTCCATTTTTTTTTTTTGTTTTAATTTTAATATTAATGTATATTTTATAGCATAATACAAGTAACGTACACACTTATAAATTTGTGAATTTCTATATTCGCTAACTTGCAGCCAGCCAATAGACCAATTACACACATTTCTGTATATTCAACTGGCAAACTTTCAAAAGAAAATATCAAATCATAAATTTAAAAGCTCAAATCTATATATATATGTTTGTATGTAGTGTATGTATAATACAGTTACTTAAAACTAAAATTTCATGTTTGCCGCATTTATAAAATTAAGTCGTTTTCGCAGTATCCGTGTAAAAATGTATGTTGAGCTTACGAATATAATAAGTTTTTTTCAATAGGCTAATATACACTTACAAATATGCATATTGGAGAGTGTATAATCTAACGCATTTCATAGGAAATGTAGAAGCAAGTAAACCAAAAAATAAAAAATACAAAAAATATACACACACAATTCAATATAATTATTATGCGTATAGAAGCAAAAGCAATAGCGCATTCGAAGTAATTGAACAGGGATAATGGGATGCCCAACTTATTCCAGTGTGAGAGCGCCTCAAAATAAGCGTTTTTTATATTATTTTCCATTATGGCCAGATCGAACACAATACGATTTTTTGGGCATTTAAAATAAAACACCCAACATTTATTACAATTGCAAATTATTAGATATTGGACTTTTAATAAATGGCGAAACTATTTAAATTATTTTTTATGATTTTATAGTATATTAAAACAACTGACTTTTAATGTTTCAATACTTAATAAGGTGAATTAAGCCTGTTAGTTCTCAATTATTAAATGTTTTTAATCATTGGTAACTGAAAATTAATACTACTATGCATGAAATTGAAAAACGTTTAATGAAATATATTTAAGTTTCGCATTTTCTTTGATTTGCATTGTTTCACATTTTTATTAGTGATCTTCAACGGCGGCAACAAATTCCTCCGTTCACATATATTTTGGTATAATTTCAATCTGGCCGTTCCAGTCATTCCAATTACAAAACGTCAAGACCTACCCAATCCAGTCAACTGTCAAAGTTCGGTAGGTGAGCGGCTCTCACATTTCCAGTGACAGGAGAGTTGGGGATCTCTTTATCTCTGTAATTGAAGATCAATGTTGGCAAAAATATATGCATTTGCGCTTGAGCATGAAGTTAAGCGCATTTTCTATGTAAATATAAAATCATTTCAAATGGTAAACACAAAACAGCTGTTTGCTGACATTTTGCGCATATTTTAAACGCAAAAAATATAAATTTGCTGTATAGGGCGGAAGGGTTTTCGAACGCTCTAAGCGATCTGTTACTTTCCTGGCACAAGCAAACTAAAAAAAAGAAAAACAAAATCAATTGCACGTGGCACAAGCAAACTAAAAAAGAAAAACAAAAACAATTGCACGCAATAAGCAATGATTAAATATTTATTTTTGGTATTTCGAAGACTCGCAGGTGCGAATGTAAATTCAAAAGTTAAAAATCCTAAAGCACACATATGTACATTATGCGTGCACATACATACATATGTATAATATATGTATAGAAGTACATACATATATGTATATATATATATATTTGCTTGCACTTTCTGCAAAAAAGAAACGAAGCATTGCATTGTAAATAATATCACGAAAGTCTACCTTTCAACTATTCTTCTAAAACCTTAACTTCGTTCGTTCGTTTCTGTTTTCAATACATTTTTGAAAATTGCAAGTACTTATTATTTTAATTTCTTCTTCATAGCATACCTTGCTAACCGCTGTGCACACAGCTGGCGTTATTTGGGTATAATGTTTGCCTACACGTTATGGGCCTTGTGGAGGAGGGATATTTTGCGGTAACAAACACTACTAATTTTTTCATATTTATTTGTTCTTCAAATAACAAATTTTACTTCGCAATCAACTATTATGCTGTGTATGTAAATTTGTGGTAGGCATGCAAATATACGAATAACTATTATTGCATGTAGCTACTGCATGGTTTTTAGGTTTTTAACGGCTTTTGGTCATTTTTGATTAAAGTTGCTGTTACGTCCAGGTTTATGCAAATTTTAGATTATTGACAACTACGTGTAAGTAAGTATATATATTTTTCCAAATTTCCAAATATTGTATATGTGTATATTTTTCCCAATTTCTGTATATACCGTCATTTTAAATTTGTCTTTCATAGCTGGCAATTTTCCCATCATTATTGACTAGAGTCGTTCTTTTAACCAAAGCGTTCGTAGAGCAGTTTCTTGCGTTGCCAGCCTCCAGATTGGTAATATTGCAGATGCATCCTCTTGCTCCTATGGTAGTAAACTGTAGAAAATAAGGTTGAGATGTAGTACTGAATAGATAACTTCGTTAGTCTTTAAAAAATCAAAAAAGAATAATTAACTTTAAGTAAAAATAAGAATAAATGAGTATAAAAAAAACTTGAACTTAATTTTGATTGGTCGGTTTATGCATATGGCAGCTATATGCTATAGTAATGCGATTTGAACATTTTTTTCCAAGTTTGTAGCGTTGCTTTTGATAATAACCTGTGCCAAATCGCTTGAAGATATCTTGTCGAATCAAAAAGTTTTCCATACAAGCACTTGATGCCAATCGTTGCATTTGTATGACAGCTATATGCTATAGTTATCCAATATCGGCGGTGAGAAAAAGACATGTGAAAAATTTGAGGTCGATACCTCAAAAACTGAGCAGTCAGTTTGCGGACAAAGGAATAGAAAGGAAAATGACTACAAATCGACTAATTAAGCTGATTTGTTATACAAGTACATATACATATATAGTATTCTGTTCCCATTACAGACGGGTCTAAATAAAAGTATATATAGTATTCAGGTCCCATTACAGACGGGTCTCAGTAAACGGAACGGATTTGGATTTTTATCCGGTCGAGGACGGTCAACTTGACACCATTCTTCAAATTTCAAAAAATATACGGACTATATGTATCTCGAAAACTATCCCGTTAGGGGCTCAGAACTATTATACTCGCATAGCATATAATTACTGTAAATAATAATTAATTCTGCCTGCCATTATAATATATACAAAAATATAAATATTAAATAACCCCATACCATACCTCATTTGCGGTTGAGCTCTCGCCAAGTCGCATTAAGCTTCCTCTCTCTACTCAATAATCTGCAACTCATTGATATCCATGTCGGAGGACTCCTTGCAAAACGTACTCGAACGCTCCAATTTCGTTTCGACACGTGTCGGTTTCTGTTGTTGGTCGTTGCTTCTCTGAGTCGATTGCGTTGGTGGCGGTGTTGTCTTGTCACCGCGGCCAGTCGCTGACGTGGACGTATCGATGAACAATTCGATTTTCTGCTTCACCGCATGCGCTGCCTTCAACACACCATTGGTGGCGTTAATGATTTTGTTTTTATTATTCAAATGTGCCATTTGATTGACAGCATTATTATTTTTATTGCTAGCAAGATGATTATTTGTTGTTTTCTTTAGTTGCAGCGAGTTGGGGCGACGAGTCGGTATATTCGATGGTAGCGAATTGCGCGTATAATTGGCATTTGACGTCGCTGTGACAGCTGTGTGTGAGGCGGAACGTATTGGACCGGTGTGTGGATGATGTTGCTTTTGTTGTTGTTGGTTATTGGTGGGTGCAGGGACGGCGTTCGTATTGCTCCGTTCATCGCCGGAGCTATTGGCGGTTTGTTGTAGTTGTTGTTGTTGCTGTTGTAATTTGTTTTTCTCCGCGCGTTTGGCGAGTATCTCACGTGATTTGGCCGATAAGAAACTATGGCGCGAGCCACCTCCAGATGTTTGTTGACCACCAGCCGTGCTCTGCGACGCTGGTTGACCCGGCATCGATATCGAACGATTTTTGAACATATCTCGCGACGAGTGTGTAGATGATACGGATGAGAGACGGCTGGCGGCTGATTTGGTTGTTGTCACCGAAGAGGGGCTCGAACCGGTTGATTTTATATTTTGCTGTTGCAAATGTTTCGGCGGTTTGGTGCCGATGCTTGCAGCGCGATTCGTCTTCACAATACCATTAGTCAACTTGCTGTTTTGCGACTTACTACCGACAGCTGCCGACTGTTTGACGCTGTTGCCAATGAGCGGATTCGAACGCGACAGCTTGGTTATGCTCGAAAGTGATTCCTGTGATATCGCTTTATTTGTCATCACCGAACTTTTCATGCTATCGCCGAGCGAATCACCGCCACGATCCGAAAAACGGTCGGCATTGTCGGTGGCCTTCATACGCATGGTGCGACCACGACGCGATGGTGACGCCAAACTGTCCAGTGACATATTAATGGATTTACGTCCGATTTGGTTGGCGGTTTTACGCGTAGCTGGACTGGAAGTGCGCGAACTATCGCTAGATGAGATCTGACGGCCTTTACCTTTGGTGGTGGCCGGTATACTAGAGCTTGTGGCGCTACGCACAGGGCCATTACCAAAACCTGCTGGCGCATGCACTTTGCGTGGCTCTAGGTAGCGTGGACGAACCTCAGACAGACGTGCTGCTATTTTCTTGCTGGTGTCGCTCTTCACTTCGGCGCTGGTAGGTTTTGGTGGCAACGCTGGTGCGGCTGTGGTGACTTTATTTATATGCATTGGCGCTTCGGATTGTGTGCGACGATGTGTGTTTAAACTGTTGCGTTCGGAGGTTGTGGCGCTCTGTGAGCTAGCACGCAGCGCTTGAGGCACATGGACACGGGTATTCGATTTCAGAATTTTACCTGCGAAAGCACATATATTATTTTTAAGAAAAAACGATACATTTAAGCTTGAATTTATTTGTACTCACTTGTGCCTTCACGTATATCGTTGTTGGCCTGCACACCGCGCTCGGTGGTCTGCACATTGCCCGCCTCTTGAGTCTGCGTTGCCTTATAAAGTTGTGTATCCTGTGCCATGGCGCGCTTTGAATGCGCTTGTATTGCCAACTTCACCTGATACAGGTCCTGGTTGCGTGTGCTACCACTAAATGTGAACGCTTTCGACACTGGCTTGCTGCGCTTCAGATCCATCGGTTCGGTGAGACGCGCCAATGTCTGTATCTTCTTACGCAAGTCCAAATCCATACGTTGCCAAGCAGTTACACGCATAGCGCGCGAACACTGTCGTATAAGACACTGCTCCACTGCGGACAGTATGGCGCTAACCAAACGTATGTACTCAGCATCCCAATCCAAGTCTTCCTCTTGCAAGCCCTGCAATTCCTTAGCCAATTCACCAAGATTTGCCGGCATTTGTATGACTTTCGCCTGCAACACAGTGTTGAGGCGTGTCACACGCTGATAACTGCGACATGCCTGATCCGGTGTGAGCGACGATGCTGTGCGCAATAGTACGCTCTCGAGTCGCGGTATGTGACAGCTACGATCGTGACCGAGCGATAGGAAGGAGTCACTCGCTATCAGGCTGGCAAAGTGATCGGCAATATAGGTATAGGCGGCGTCCAATATATCACGTACAAGACTCTCACAAATACCACCCCAGCGGTAGGTCGCCAACTGTGTCAGCAAGTTATCACAATCGAGCACTGTGTCCAATACGCTCTCCGATGTCTGCGGCGTAGTATTGTGCATAGAAAAAAGCGATAAGGGAATGTGATAAATTATTAAAGCATAGAATACAAAATATGCAGTATTTTAAGTAGGTTAACAAGCTGATAACGACGCTCAATCCCTACAAATACAGCTGATTCATAATTCTCATAATTTGTCGCTTATCATCGATCATGGATATCTCGCTAGATAAGGCATATGCACTCAAGCATGTATATAATATACTTGGGAGTCCTCACATAATGAAAATCATTGTTCGCTTATCGCAATTGTCGAGAGGTGGGCACACACTCATTCAATTCTTATCTCTTGAAGCCAAGGTGGTGGAATGATCGTTATTGTAGGGTTCATCTAAACTAAACAAGCCGTAAAGATAAGAGGCCGTGCGAATTTGATTAAATTCCGTTCTACTCAGTGGCATATAAACAATTTCGCGCTGATAATATCTCAAGGTTTCGTAGATAAAAATGCATTGGCAATGAAACTGTTAGTTATTCCAAGATTGTATTTAGATATGGGTTAATTTAAATTAGGTTTTTATGCGAGGTTTTTTTCAAGCAATTTAACTTTAAAGTAAATTCTTTGAAACAATTTGTTTTTTTGTTTAGTATCCAACTGTAAAAACCGCTGTTGGCGGAGTTATATCTGCCAGGCTTCATATAAAGAACACTTACCATTGGGAGCTCGCTTGAAACTTTTGTGTCTGGCAAAGTTAGACTGAATGCATTGCATTAATGACAATCCCGATGCAAGCTCTTTAACTAGTCAATGGTTCAAATAATAAGGGGTTTTTTCAAAACGACGCTACAAAAGTAGACCGATAGGGACAGCAAACGATGCCACATGTTTCCCGCTCTTTTGACATTTTTCTTCAGTAAAGTTTGTCATTTCATCGCAGAAAGATATGCGATCCAACAATGAGTCGAAATTATTAAAATTTACTACAGAGATTCTGAGTTAGTAGCCTCAACTTTAAGAGTGTTATGGTCGTCATAATCATCCTGTCAGATCAACAATTGAGCATCAAGTAGCAAACTTTGAATCCACAAGCCCGGTACAAAATATTGCGGCGCCAGAGATACAAAGAAGTGCCCGTAGTGTCGAGAATATCAATTGAGGAAAACTCAAATCAGTCTCTCACACGTCATTCTCAAGCGTTGGGCATCTTTGTGACGTCGTTGTGCCGATTTTTGCAAAAAGATTTAGGCCTAAATGCTTTCAAGAACAAATGGACGCTGAGCAACAGCTTGAAATTGATACGGATGTTCATCGAAAAATCTTCTTCAGCGATGAGGCTCATTTCAGGCTGAATGGCTTCGTCAATAAGCAAAATATGCGTTATTGATCAGGCAGCAATCCATACGTGCTTCACAAGTCACCAATGCATCCCGAAAAAATTATGCTTTGGTGTGGTTTATGGCCGGCGCCGTCTTCTTCCGTGATGATCAAGATTGGCACGTTACCGTGAATGGGATTCGCTACCGCTCAATGATAACCGAATATTTTTGGCCCAAATTGGATGATATGGACTTGGACAATATGTGGTTCCAACAGGACGGTGCCACAAGCCACATAGCGAGAATCGATTTATAGAAAACCAAGTTTGGCAAACGTGTTATCTCACGAAATGGCCCAGTCAATTGGCGATTTGACGCTGTTAGACTATTGACAGTGGGGCTACGTCAAGTCTATGATCCATACCAACAAGCCAGCGACGATTGATGAACTTCGTACGAATATCGAATGTGACATTTCGGCAATATCGGCCCATTTATGCTTGAAAACCGTCGAAAATGTGGTATTAATATCCAAAGGATCATCCGAAAATATCATATCATACAGATTATTTATTATTATCCGGTGAAGGATTGTGGAAGGAATATGCTCATCCATTTAAAGAAAATGTGAGGTTAGGTCAAAATTATTATTAATGGCTTGGCGACAAGGATCAATTAACGACTGTTTCTTAATGACTTAGCGTTAACATACCAAACTCCGAAGAAATTCTAGCTACAGCTCATAATAAAATTCATTGCTTTAAGAATAACTCCTCAATTCAGTGTTACAAATAAGTGGAATAAAGGTAAACTCACCATGTAAGCAACAATTTGCTGCCGACATCGTCCCAATATGTCTGCTGGCAGCTGAGCAAATTGACGTGTCGGCCATACTTTCATGTAGTGGCGACAAGTCCAGCGCAGACATTTGCGATACAAATCATCTAACGAGTGCGTCAATGCCACAGGCAGGACCTGCAGTATGCCATCGATACAACCCGAGCAGGGTTTGTGAAAATTGTGACAATAGTTCGTCTTCAAGGCGTGCGCAGTGACTTCCTTCAGCCCCTCTAAGCCAAGCAGGTCAGCTAAAGCAGCCAACTCCATCAAACTAATGCCATCGGGTGGATGCGAAGCGCCGGAATAAATGTGACACAATGCAAAATGTACTGCCGAATAGGAGTAACCCTGTAGCGAGACCACACTCTGTGCGCCGCTACCCGCCAACATAGCGGCAAAATACTGACAGCGCGAGCGTAGAATGCATTTGTGCGCCTTAATGCGGCGGCCATGCACTTCGACGATCATGTCGGTGGCAATCTCTTGCAGGAACATTTTCAACAAATCCTCACCCAATCTGCGCGGTTGACGGCACGATATGGAAGACTCATCCATGCCGGAACGACTGATACTTGAAGCCATACTGGAATCACCGCTGATATCCGTTTGTATGTAGTCCATTTGATCACAGATAATGTCGTTCGGCAAAGAGTTGGAGAACTCTTTCGAAAAATTCGGGAAAAGACGTGACAAGCTGCGCAAGTTCTCCACCGAATTGGTTATGCTGAGGAAACTATTGCCTTGAGAACGTGTCATGGTCCATGAGTGAGGGCGCGTTTTCGAATCGTCACGAAATAGCCGATTGATTTGACGATGATTGCCCACACTCTTACTCATTGATTCGGGCGAGTGTAGCTCGAACTTTGCAGGTTTATCCATATCCGACAATTTCACAAATGTACCCTTCTCAACTTCGCCATGCTCATTCACCGTCTCGAGCAGCATTTTTTGCTTCTCTATGGTTGCATGTAGAGTCTCCATGGTGTGACCGGAGGCATTTTTCTTAGGCGAGGATGTTTCTTTGGCCTCAATTATGGTTTCCATAATAATAGCCGATGAGCGATTTGAGGGCACCTGTTGTAGCTGCTGCTGCTGTTGCAGTGCCGCCTCACGCATTGCCAGTTCCTCATCCTGCTGGAAAGTCAAGTCTTCAGTATCAGTCGTGGATGCTGGCGACAAATCTTTTGAAAGCACACCATCTGTTATGGAAGCCAAACTACTTTTGTCAAATGTTTCATTGATTTGTACATCACGGCGTCGTCTCTTGACGCGTCCACCGTTAGCGGCACCAGTGCCCGCGAGGAAAACTTCATCGTCACGCTCACCACCCGACACAGAGTTTCTTGCCGAATTGTTTGAACATGTGCTCAATTCAGACTTGGAACCGGTGTATTCGTCGAAAGGCGACAACGAGCTGTCCACCGACAAGGAGGACGCTTTCGATATTAACGGTATTTTATCAATGATACTCATTAATCCATTACCACCATGCTCTTTTGAATCGCCATTTGCCGTTAGGCTAATGGAGCGTTTGTAGTCGCACGCGACGCCTTCTTTTGTTGCATTAGTTCCCCACGAATGTCGTTTTGTTGCGTCATTTTGAGCGCGCTGCTGTTGCGATAGGCGACGTATTGCCGCAACTGTGATGGGTGGTTCAAGGTTGCACTTATAATCAAGCGATTTACTCTCCCCACTTAATTCATTGTCTGCACTCATCTTTAGACTGCTGCTTTTTGCCATTAATGTTTCCGTCGAGCTTGCGCTGGAGCGCATCACATCGTCACCGCGTCGTTGAGCAGCGTGCGAAGCGTACGAACTAGATAAACGTTGCGCTAAACTAAATGGTTCCTTTCTTGGCGTGCCAGTAGGCTTCTTGCTCTCACCTATATCTATAAACATACTAAAGATATTTTTCTTATCGGCAGCCGTTGCCTCCTCTGACTTTGGCTCTTCAGGTTTTACTTCATCGGCCGTTGTATATTCGCTCTTCGAGAGATTTACAAAGAAGCCGGCCGGTTTCGGTGCCGTGTATGATTTACTCATCTGTGGCTTCATTGGTTTTTTATTGAGATCATCGTTATTGGGCTTATCATCCATATTATCTAAGGAAACATAAAAGCCACAACCGCTCTTATGCGAACTTGTCGAATCGGAACGTTCCCGAAATTTACTTGCAGATGCTTCCATGCTCGAAGTCGAGCTGGTGCTTTTACGACGCTCCGTACGACAGTCACTCATATCCACAACCCACGATGCAATACCAGGTATAGGCTTACGTGTCTTCGGTCGTGAACGCAACTCTACCTGATCTTCATCATCATCGCCCAGCGGACGTGTTGGTTCAAAATCCAACGAGGCAAAGCCACCCGAGACGATGGGGCACGATTCCAAACGCCGATGCACTGGTGGGCTTTCGCATTGCTTGGGCGCAAAATCTTTAATTGAAGCGCCACCGGATATAATGGGATTTGCTTCATCAAACTTGGAACGTTTTGGCGTGCGCGGCATTGGTACTGGCGAGTCTGTGGCATCGCTACAATATGCGCCGGAATCGCGTTGGTGCGATAATGATGAAGACATTGTATAGTCGCGATGTATGGAAGAGTTATTGCTTGAGGCATTCTCTATGTGTGCTATTGAGTTATGCGGTGTGTCCGGTTGAGTAAATGCCTTATGTGTGTGCCCGTCATAGTCATCGACATGTGGACGACCGCTTAGACTAGGGCGATGCTCGTGTTCGGACCAAACTAAGCTCGGCGCAGGACTGGATGAAGAGTAGTCGGTTGTGTAGCTGAGATCATTGTGTGCTGCATGTATTGTAGTCGGATGTGAAATGCTGGTACCTGTCGAGCTGTGCACCGAAAATTTAGGACTGACCGCCAAGGGATGAATACTAAATTGTTGCATATTGTGCTGAAAAATATACGGTCGTGGTTTATGTTCTTGTTCACGGCGCAACTTAACGATTTCCGAAGAGTCTGAAGAATCGGCATCAGCGACTAATGAAACTGATGCCTCTGTGGCATCCTCTTGCATGGAGATGTGCTGCTGGGTGGCCAGTTGTTGAGCCTTACCAAGCGGGTCCTTGTCTTCAGTATTCAGTGGCGGTTTTTGATTTTCGTGTTCACGTTTCCAAAGTTTTTCCTCGTCCGAGAGATTATTTGTGGAAGTGGCAGAGGCAACCGAAATTTGTTTCTGCGGCGAATCTGCACCAGAATTCGAACTAGAACTTGACTTTGACGTATCAAATGTTTCTGCAGTTTCAGGCAAGTCTTTAGATTTCACTTTGCACTTGGCAAATGCTTTATGGAATGATTCAAGTTTCTTAGTAGGTGAATCTTCATCTTCACCACCAACCACTTTCGTTGGCTGTTCTTCCACATGCTCTTCAATATCCTTAGCATCCTCATTCGACTGCTGTCCATCCAGACTTGGAAAGGATAGCACTTCATCCTCATCACGCAGCGATGAAGCGTCAATGAAGCAGGCGCTATGCCCCGAAGAGTTCATGGGATTCTCACGCCTCTCCAGATCACGCAAGAGTGAATGTGCACTGATGCCAGTGAATAATGAGCTGGTATCTGCAGTTACTGACGCCCCTGTCGAGTAGGTGCGCTCCCGCAGGTAGGGCGCGATATCAGGCTCTTTAAGTAAATTAACTTGCGGCTCTGCTGCGCCGCATTTATCGCGCTCCCGCGGCAGCTCGAAGGGTGCTTTCGGCAGTTTATTTTCACCATGAGAAAATTCTGTACTAAAAGCTGGATAATTTACCTCAGCCACTTTGCCAACAGCTGTGGTGCTAAGACCAGCAGTAGGTACGCTCGCTGCGGCCGTTGACACTACGCTGCCTGTTGCAATACTGTTGGCGTGCGGAAACACCGATTCCCATGAGCCAGTTTCTGAAGAAATTGACGACGTTTCCATAATAACAATCTCCTCATTCTGTCGCTGCTTCTCCTCCTTCGAAGTGGAATGAATACCGCCACCAGTTGTAGCAGCAACACTACCACCCCCACCAACACCACTGCCATTGGACACCTTCAAGCGCGCCGCTGGCGTTGGTGCTACTGTCGGCAAATGCACAACATCGTAGACTTTATTATCATAAGCGCTGCTGCTGCCGCTGTTGTTTGCACGCGCACTGGTGCTGCCAACATTATCAGCGCCACCACCTGCAGCAAGCATGGCCGCATCACTGGGACTGCTGCCGTCAGCGCATTCGTCCGCGCTGCTGCTGGTGGCAGTGCTTACCGGCGAAAAAGTGTCACGCTCCTCATCGCCCAAATCGACTTCACAGGTCTTGGTCGATGAGACGCTACCTTGACGTGGCAGTAAATCCAATGTGGTGGGCATATTGGCGCGCCGCAAGTCCTCACTATATTGCGGTGGCGAAGAGGTGGTCGTGGATGAGCTGCTGCTACCATTGCCGCTGACACAGCCGCTGCCGGCGCGTTGTGCGGGCAAGGGGCGCGTGTGCCGCGCCGGCGCTACTGGCGGTGTTGTGGTTAACTCAAGGCCATTGGCTGTCACGCTGCCACGTTGCGTCGCCGATGGCGCAGCGGCTGTTGGTGAATGCGTTGCACTGTTCATGTTTGCCGTTGTTGTTATTGTTGTTTTGATTTCTTTATGCTGCGCTCGCAAATGCTGTCTGTATTTTGTTGCTGTTTTTGCTTTAAATTGCCAGTTGTTGCTCTATCTAATGCTTCATTAGGCAAATGGCTGCTGTACCGTTAGCGCATGCTATTGTTGCCAACGTGCGCTATTGTTGTTATGCTTTTTTCGCAGTTTTTTTGATGCTGGCAAGCTGATCCGCCGTTTTGCTTTAATGCCTCCACACTTTGCAGTCACGCTCGGCGAGTTCCTTTCAGTTTGTCGCCACTCGGCGTGCGTTTGTTCTTTTACCGTGCAGTTTCTTTTGCTTTTTGCATGCAATCTAGCGGCAACAAAAAAGCGCACGAACAACAAAAACAATAAACGCCCGTTTTCTATGCCAAATGAAGTGCTTTTTATTCGCAGGCGCTGCTGGTCGCCGGTAGCTATGAAAAATGCTGTCTGTCTGTTGCGTTTAAATTGCAACTTTTTATTCCCTACTATTCTTGTTGTTGTTGTACAGCGTTTCGTGAATTCCGCTGGTACTGTGTGGATTATTGTCCGCCAATGCTTTGTCGCCGCAACTGCAGTTTGTATTCAAATATTCTCTTGCTTGTGTTTAAGCGTCCTCGCAAAGCGAAAATAACGAATGAAAGAAATCAAAAACAGCAAAAAAAATTACGCCGCTTCTGTGCTCGGCTCCAATTGCGGCAACATTAAACTAAATGCAACAACGAGATCGGCTGTGTATATAAATACATATGCTATATAGTCGCTTATGTAAGTAAAAATGCATATATGTACAACTGCTTATATGTATGTGAGTGTGTGTGTGTGCACTTACACTACGTAATGCTATTCTATTTGCAACTATTTCGCTGTGCGTCGTTGCCACTTCGCATGGCAACACAAGCAATAAACGCGCGAATTCTTGGCTTTGCAATTATAGTTGACAACAGGCGTGCACTGCGCTGTTGTTTTTGCTATGCGGATGAACGCAACTTTTTGCCTTTTGCTTTGCGCCGCGTTCTTCTGCTATTTGTGACAATCAATCAGCGCGGTGTCGGCCAACCAAAATGGACCGCTGGCCACTTGTAGTGACAGCGGTGTGGCGTGTTGTTAGTTAGTGATCACTGCCGTGCTTGCTGTTGTTGTTGCTCTTGCTGTACCTGTTCCACAGTGTTCAATTAGTTTCTACGCCGCGCAATTTAATTGTGTGAGCTGCCACTGCCGTTGACTATTTTACAAAAATCTATTGTATTTATATATGTATACTTCGTTGTTGTTGTTGTTGTTGCTTTGCTGCTAATGCTTAAGTTATTGCAGCTGTCACTTGTGTAAACACCTCAGCGGGTCTGTGTTGACGATGTTGCTTGCTGTTGCTGCACTACAAAGTGTTCACCAAGCCGTGCAACAGTTAAGTAGCGCCAGGTATTCGGTTGCTTCCAGCTTACGCTCACGCTTGTACGCTTACTATGCAGCGCTTGCTGTTGTTGCAAGGAAAAAATAGAGAAAAAATCCGCAGTTTACAATAACAACAATAACTCTTGGTTGTGGATGCACATAAGCAACTTGTGTTGTTGTTGCTGCTGTCAAAGCGCCGTATTCGTGTATATTAGCCTAGCTGTTGTTTTTGTTGCTGCAGCTCGTACTTTTGTTTACACTTTTGTAATAAGTTCACTTTGTTTGCCGGTGCCGGTGCGCGTTGCTTAGCGTCTCTCTGGCAGCAGCCGTGTGGCGAGACGTCGTTTATGTTCGTCTTGTGCTTTAGTTTCTACAAAGTTGTTGTTTGTAGTTATTTGCTCTTGTTGTTGTTGTTGCTGCTGTTGTTGTTGATAAACTGCAGTCAACATTTTGCCGTTGTTGTCACTGATTTATTGCCTCTGCCGCGTCGCAGTCTCCGCCGCCACTCGCGGTGTTGTTTATTTCTTCAAGCGGCAATTTTGTTGCTATGTACTTGTGTGTGTGTGTGCATGTGCATTGTTCGTGCTCTCTTAATGCTATTTGTAGTTGTAGTTGTTTGCGCCTGCGTTTTTTCTTAGTTTTTGTGTTGTTGCCGCTATTAATGTATAATTAACCTGCAATGGGAAGAAATAAACAAATACATGAGTAAGTAAAGCAACAATAAGTTGAGTCAAGACGTCAGTAGATGTGAAATAAATTATACCATACATTTGCATCTAAATGTGTTCTCAATTGTTTTCATACTATGTACATATGTGGTATGCTACTGTGGGCAAGAAATAGTAAGACTTTGTAGTTTAAATTTCAAGCGAAAATCTATTAATTAATTATTCAACAAAGAAGTTCCATTAAATTTTGTATGCGGAATCAAATTTTTGGGGTCGAAACATTAAAAATGTTGGAAAAGGCCTTCGGTGATAATTGTTGGTCGCGAGGAAGTGTTTTTGATTGGTACAACTTATTCAAAGAGATCGAGAACGCATTGACGACGAGGCACATCCAAGACGGTCAACAACATCAACTGATAATCAAATATTTAGAAAAAATAATTAGAATTAGTGCTTGAGAATCGATGATTAATAGTCAGAGATCTTACTTGCATCGTTGCAATATCGTAAGGATCAGTGAAAACCATTTTGAAAGCTCATTTGGATCCAAGAAAAATGAAAGCACGATTGGTTCCAAAATCTCTGAACTTTTTTGAAAAACAGCTTTTCGTAAAAAGAGGCCAGAATTATGGGCCAACAACTCTTGTTTTTTGGACCACGACCACCGTGGCATACTGCTGTGGTTCTTCGTGAGTTTTTCGCCAAATTTATATTGTGATGCAACCACTGATATTCGCCGTGTAAGTTCTGGCTTTTTAGCAAACTCAAACAACCGCTCCAAGGACAAAATTTTCGAGTCAACTGAAGATATTAAAAGTGAATCGCTAAGCAGGTGCAAAGCTATTCCGGAAATTGACGAAATTGACTTTAATAACTGATTCGAAGATTGCAAAAACGTTGAAACGGACTGTCGGACATGGCTAAATCTACTCAGCTCGTGAAGCTACCATTAATAGTTATATACAGAATGTATGTTCAAGGTATAAAATATATCACGTCTTTTAATTTGTGTTGCGACAATGTGAAATTTAGTCCCATGCTACTAATTCTACTCAAATGAGAAGGTCAAGTTAGAGAAAGCGCGAATTGGTAACAAAGGTCCATTATTCGAGATAAAAATTATATCGCAAAATAAAGTGATATTTGTAATCAAAAATGCGGCATTTATTTGATAGACCCATTTCAGAGTCTACCAATAGTGATGACATGATTTTGACAGCTCGTGGCAGCCATTTTTGTTTACGGTTTTGTGTAAAATTTTATCAGTGTGTTGAGGAAGGTTTCACTTTGGTACTACACTTGGAAATTTTACAAGTTTATTACGCAACATCACGTTCTCCATTTTTATTCTGGCTTAAGGGTGAGTTAAATCCTCGTGTAGTTCAGGAAACGGCTGGACGGCATCATCGAGCCTTATTTCTTTCGAACCACCGTTAGGAATGAAAACAATTTTATTTAGTCTTAAATTAATAGCGGTTGTTCCTCGGACGGTAAAAGCGAACCTACTAGAGTACTTCTGCAATGTTCTAATACGTTGTTGTTTTTGTTGTTGTAGCGTCAGAAAACGATCCTGAAGTAATTTGGAGGCATCTGGCAGAGTTGACACTTCTTTTTTTTTAGGTTCGTAGTACTGTCAGTCACATTTATGGCAAATTTCATGTCAAAATATTTATTAGTGTTTGAGATGCGTGTCGTTTTGTGAGCTGCTAAAAGTGAGTTTTTCGTTTTCTGCGATGTCGAAATTTGTTGAGAAAAGAATTCGCATCAAATTAAAGCCTTTGGTGATGAGGCTATGTCTAAAAAAAATGTTTACCAGTGGTATAGTGAGTTCCAAGACGGCCGTGAACGTGTCGAAGACGAAGAGCGTCCAGGGTGACCATCAACCTCAACCGACGAAGCTCACGTTCAACAAATCAAAAATTTCGTGTTAAAAAACCGTCGATTAACAATTAGAGACCATGCTGATGAAGTTGGCATATCGAAAGGCTCAGCCAATACCATTTTGACATTTTAGACTGGTACCGAAAACATTGAATTTTTTGGAAAAAAGGCGTCGCGTTGAAGTGTGTGAAACGATGCTTTCCGATTACCAGGGTGTCATGAAATGCATTATAACTAACGATGAGACTTGGATCTATGCTTACGACCCCGAAACAACCGATCAATCGAGCGACTATCGTGCCAAAAGAGAGCCGAGACCAAAAAAATCGCGCCAAAGTCCCTCAAAAATCAAGGTCAAGTTGACTGTTTTCTTCGATTATCGCACCAAAGTCGCTCAAAAATCAAGGTCATGTTGATTGTTTTCTTCGATTATCGTGGTGTTGTGCATTATGAATTCCTTCCAACCGGTCAAACAGTCAACAAGGAATATTATTTGAACGTTATGCGTCGTTTGCTAACGCTATCCGCCTAAAAAGGCCGGAATTGTGGAAAGACAATTCTTGGTTTTTACACCACGATAATGCACCATCCCATACTGCCCTCGTAATTCGTTATCATTTCGCCAAAAACGCAACCCATATCGTTCCGCAACCACCGTATTCACCTGATCTGGCGCCGTGCGACTTCTGGCTGTTCACCAAGCCGCTCCGGGGACACCGTTTTTATACGATAGAGGAGATTCAAGCCGCAGCGAAGACATAACTGAAGGCCATCCCGGAAAGTGACTACAACCAGTGTTTCGAAGATTGAAAAATCCGTTGGCATAAGTGCATTGCATCGGGAAGGGACTACTTTGAGGGGAATGAAATTGATTTGGAAGAATAAATAAAGAATTTTCAAAATAAGTACAATGTCACCTTATTTTTTGGGAACAGTAGTATGTCATTTCCTGTGTCTACACTTTCTTACTTTACTTTACTCTTTCCCTCCATTTATTTTTGAACTTAAAGTACTCTGTGGTCTGTTTCCTATGCAAAAACAATTTCAGTTTCAGATATTTCATATTTCTTAACAATATAAATTGCTTGGAGACAATTTTATTGCAAAAACTGGCATCATTACATGTATTTTAAATGTCGATAGTAAAACGTAAGCGCCATCAATTGATTATAAGACGCCATTTATGGTAATAAGCGGTCACAGTCTCTTTAAAATGGTTTAATAGCTTGTATAAACAAATCATTAAATAGTATAACATAACAGGTTGCTGAGGACTTTGCATTGCAATAAAAAATCTTAAGCCAGGTCTTTGAAACCCTCTAAATGCACTGCACATAACACAGGCTGCATATAATGTAATATTTTCTTAAGCGTATCAAAAGTGGTTAGCAAATATAAATAATAACACACATATATGGATATAATCACATAAAATTCATTCAACTTGAACCGATTGTGTTCATAAGTAACTATTTATATATATATTTTTTATGCAATTTATTTCTATGCAAATTCTCGAAGCATTCAAATGGAAATTTCGTATTAATTAATAATCAAAAAAACCTGTCTATTAGCTTGTCTATCTGAATATATTTAGGAAAGCAATAATTTATTTTAACACATGTATTCAATTTGCTTGCGCAGATGCGGCTTAATAGAGATTTACTTAGTCATGGTTGAGTGCCGTTATGGACTGCTCAACTGTCATAGCAAAATAAGATGTTTTCTAAAAATTTCTTTCATAAGCTGTTCGGTAGCTTTCTTAATACAATATTAGCAATTATTTGCCAGTGAGAAATTCATTTCATAAAGTTAGACAAAGTTAATAAAATGCCAATCACGATTTTAAAGTTATAAATTACTTATGTAAATAAGCAATTAACTTTTTTCTTTAGTTTTTGGTGAGTAATATTAGAGAGGGCGTTTAAATTTTTAATCACTCAGTATTTGATCACGCAGGTTAAATACTGAGTTATGCTATTGAGTCATATTCCAATGAGAGGTAATTCGGGAAACGGTGTATAATCACTCAATTTGCTGTCAAAGCGCTGTCAGTGACAGATTACAGAATGAGTAAGATATTTTTAATTTTTATATTTATAAAATTTTTACTATTAATAGCCCGCCACGCCGAGGGAGCAGCCATCTAGTCTAACTTACTGTTAATATATTAGGTTGTCAAAAAAGTCTTGCGGTATTTGCGCTAGTTGGCGCTGAAAGCGCGTAGTTCTAGTTTTATTCGTCGCATCGGGTCCTACTATACCTTTTTGGAAAGCTCATTTCACGCGCTAACACGTTTCTTTTAAGTCGTTTGTGAGTTATAGCGTCGCAAACATGGAGAAAAATAAAGAGAAAATACGTCATAAAGGCAAAAATGCATCTCAAGCCGCCAATAAAATTTGTGCAGTTTATTGACCCGATACAGTTTCCATTAGTAGAGGTGGTCGAAGATGCGCCACGCTCCGGAGGGCCTGTCGTCGAAAATGGCGATAAAATCGCTGAATTGGTCGAAAGAGACCGGCATAGTAGTCATCAAACGATTATAAACCATTTGATGAAGCTTGGAGTCACTAAGAAGCTCGATGTATGGGTGCCACACAAATTGATTCAATAAAAATACCGCAAGACTTTTTTGACAACCTAATATATTGGGTAGTCGAAAAAGTCCTTTCGTATTTCTAATCAAACTTCAACTTATTTTTTTTTTATATTTATACTAATAAATTAATAAACTATGGTACATTTTAGCCGACCACTTTTTGTCATTTTTCCGCTAGAGACATTATTCCTTCAGTGTAAATCGAAATTTCAAAATTTCCAGAACGAAAGCGAGCGAACCATTGTTGTGCTACATGAACTGATACAGTATCGTCTCCGTAAACTTCACAAATTTCATTGGTGGCTTGTGTGGCATTCTTCCCTTTTTTATACAAAAATTTCAAAATATAGCGATTTTTTTTTTTATTATTTTCACTCATTTTTGAACAGCTGTAACTTTTTTTTAATTTTTTTTTGGTTAAATGAAACTTAAAATCTCACTTTTCCAACACTATATACACTACACTACAACACTGTAGGGTAATCGTTGGGTATTATATGACATATGGTATATGGTACGGCACAATGTTGGAGGTATACGACTGCAACGACATCTATTGACAAAATACGAAAATACTTTTTCGACTACCTAATATTTATTCTATGAGAAAAATTCTTTAGCCAATAAGGTGTTTTTAGAAGACTTTTTACAAAATGACTTTTGAATTGTACTTTTGACTGAGCATTTTGTTTCCTCTTACCTCGTTGTCTTTTTGTTGATATTATTCTAAATATTGTTTATTCAATATTTTTGTAAAGTAAAAAAAAATCTAAAACATTAATTTAGACCTCCCAAAATGGTAGTGATGTAATGTTTGTATTATTCAAACAAACAGGAAATTGATTAATTATTTGTGGTCATTTATTTGGCTATTCGTTATCAATATTTCGGAAATTGTTAAAGAGAAATGGAAAGAACGAAATATAAAGTACATAATTAAATATACATTGCATATGACATGAGTGTAAACATATTGACGCATAATCAATACTGCCCAGAAACTTTATTAGGGTGGTCCGAAATTATTTTCCGTTATTAACCAAAAAAAAAAATTTTTTACAGTTACATTTTTAAACTTGCTTCTTAACGACCATAGATCGCCCGTAAACCATTTTTTCCTTTTTGTTATTTTAGCTTCGGTTTCTATAGGGCTTCATTGTACTACGATTTTTATTTTTGCTTTAACAAATTATCCACTTTGGTCTACATTTGGAAATCGCCACTGAGAAGTTGGGCAAATGTTTAGACTAAATTTAAACGTTAAAGACAGTTAAACTCACTATACATTACACCCCAAATAATTGTCTACGAAAGGTATTAAATAAAAAGTGTTGTTGGCACGATTTTCTATCGACTCTGAATAGAAGATAAAACAAGAAAAAACGCGTCAACTTCGGCTGCACCGAAGCTAATATACCCTTCACACGTGTATTTCCTTTAGTAACTTTGTGTTCAGTTTGTATGGCAGCTATATGCTATAGTAATCCGATAAATTTTTTCGAAGATTATATTATTATCTTGGAAAATAACCTGTGCCAAGTTTTGTGAAGATACTTTGTCAAATATGAAAGTTTTCCATACAAGAACTTGATTCCGATCGTTCAGTTTTTATGGCAGCCATGTGTTGTAGTGGTCCGATATCGGCCGTTCCAACAAATGAGCAGCTTCTTTAAAAGAAAATGACGTTTGCAAAATTTTAGAACTATATCTTAAAAACTGAGGGACTAGTTCGTATATATACAGACAGACAGACGGACATGGCTAAATCGACTCAGTTCAACATATTGATTTTTTCATATATATACTTTATAGGGTCTCAGACGCTTCCTTCTGGGTATTACAAACTTCGTGGCAAACTTAATATACCCTGTTCAGGGTATAATTAAATTAGTAACATACTTGTAGCTCCACAGCGGGGTTAAGTGCTCCAATGAAACTTTTTCATTTATTTCGATCTTGTTTAGCCTCTTGATATGACTCCAACTTTTTTGGTCCTCAGACATTTCGATGTCCAAAATTCTTCTCCGGATTAGAGCAGGCTTACCTTTCTTTCGGATTCCAGTCGATTGCGCGTTTCGAGTGATTGTATCTGGATCTGGTTTCAGAACAAGTCCGAGCCATCGGAGGCTTTCACATTTTTGAATTTTATAGCAACTTGAAGACTTGGAAGTTCGTCGTATAGGCGAATTTCTTTGGTTTTGCGAAGTTAATTCTGAAGTTTACACCATAATTATATCTATATATACCTAATAAATTGTACAACCCTAATGTATATAAACATGTTCACGATGAAGTGTATAGAATAATTTAACTGTGATGAGTAATTTTTGTGCATTTCCTTTCAAAATAAGATATCAGTGTGTATGCTATTGTATTGTGTGTATTATTTTTTCATTTGTAGGCGATCAATTTCCGACAATGAGTAAATGCACTTTGCTTTAGGTTGACATTTGTAATAAGCATTTGATTATTTTTTTGTAAAATTTTAAATACTGTGTATACGTAATTTTAGGTAGACGTTAACATTTATCGGTTGATTGTTGGTTTTGCAGCGATCCAAGCTATTAGCAAAACCCAGAAGACTTACGAAAGCGCAGAATTTAAAAATCCAGTGTCAAAAGTGCTTCGAGCTTGAAATAAGTCATATCATCGCATTATGTGTGAATATGTGAGCATATGACATCATGACAAATGCAGCAGTATCTAGACTTAGAAGATACGATGGTGACTTCACTTGCCTAACTGGAAGTACAGAAGTTACCTACTCAGCATTCTAAGGGTCTGAAACCGAGAGCTGAAGGTACTGCGGTTGAGCCTCTGCAAAAATAGGATCGTCTCTACCGAGCTTTTTTTCAAACTAAAGAGAGGCGGCTATGGCATGGCATAGATTTGACGGTTGTGGTACTAAACGATGTCAAGGATAAGCCACTACTCCCTGCATACTACTATATGCCACATGCTAGCGAAGCATCGACAGCGGAACCTCTGAATATGTCAAAAAAGATATTGATGAATAGTTAAACAAAAATAAACCTCACAACAAATTAGAAGTCGCATTTTGTTTAAAAAAATTTCATGCGCAAATACTATTGGATAAAACAATTTGACTTTTAAGTCAACAAACTATTATTTATTTGCGATTTCCAGGGGCTTAATGCTATCAAGTGAATAAATTTGAATGGACCATGAGACATTGCTTTTGCATTGATTACAAGCGCCGCCTTTATGGCAGTAATTATTTCAGTAGCGTTAAATGGAAAGTAAATAAAATAATACAGGCACCAGACATATGTACATACATACCAGATATACTATGAATACTCTTTTGTATGTAAACCTTTTAAAATCACAAATTTTTCCAGCGAACAAAAAATATACGTTACCTTAAAATGAAAATAAACAAAAACTGACAACAATGGATTTCCGCAAAGCTCAATGGCAGCTATTCGCCGCAGGCTATTTAAATAAAGCAAGCGCCTTTGATTGCCAACACCGATAAGCTGGTGTAGGCCGTGTGACAGGTGACTTATGCATTATTTATTTTCGACTCACACTATTAATTTCTCTTATGTATATTTACAAAACTTATTTTTATGATATTTGTAAGTCATAACTTACCACAATTTTGTTGTTTTACAAAATACAATGTGGTTTGTGCGGAAAAAATTTTGAAAATGCGGGAGAGAGTTTTTTCTCGCAGTTAATAACTCAAAACTTGTAATCAACACTTACGTGGGAGCGTTTTTAAGTTTGAAAAATGGGAAAATGAAATGCATTTTTCGGTATTGAGTGTTTGATTTACGGGTGTATGTATACGTACTTAGGAAGTAAGGAAAGGATATACTGCTTTCTGTTATCCAAAAATAGTATTGTTTAATGAGTGATCCTAGAAGAGCTACATTTTTCTATAGCCTTTTTATGACATATCAAGGGTGAGTCGTGTCAAGCTGTTATTTTAATTTTTTTTAGTATTGTTCCTTTATTACGAAAATTCACGATCTGTACAGAAAGTGTTTCACGCCCTTCGCTCAATTTAGGTTAACATAACTGGCCTACTGAGCGTATTATTCGCAACACCATCAGAGAGTGTACACGAAGACCGTGGAGAGTCGATTCGACGACGTTCGCAGCAACTTGGACTGAAGTATGGAATCACTTGGCGTATTATTCGTCGAGATCTTTAATTGAAAGCATACAAAATACACCTTGTGCAAGAACTGAAGCCGCTCGACCTTCCCAAGTGACGTCGCTTCGCTTAATAAGCTCTTGAAAAGTTCCAAGAAAATGCGACGTTATCGAACCAAATTTTATTTTAGAAATTGGCCTCATTCTGGTTTAATGGGTATGTAAATAATCGAACTTGCCATATTTGGGACGAAGCGCAACCCGAAGTGATCCAAGAACTGCCATTTCATACAGAAAATAAACCGAGATGGTGTGGTTCATAGGCCGGTGGAATCATTGGTCCATACTGAATTGGAGCTGGTGATTTCGGTGACATTTGGCTTCAACAAGATGGCGCCGTTTCCCACACATCGCAACAATCAAAGGATTTATTGAGAGAAGACTTCGGTGAGCAGATAATTTCACGTTTTGGCCGGTCGATTGGCCACCAAGATCATGTGATATCACTCTGTTAGACTTTTTCTTGTGGGGATATGTAAAGTCTAAAGTCTATTCGGACAATCCCGGTTCATTTCAGACCTTGGAATTAAACATTGGGCGTGTCATTTCTCAGTTACCAATCGAAATTCTCGAAAGAAAATTGTACTCAACCGATGTACCATCTGAGACGTATCTTCGGCCAACATTTGAGAGAATAATCTTCAAAAAATAAATGCCCTTTTACACATCAGGACATTTGCGCACGGCTCGGCTTCACGGAATGGCCGTCCGTTCTGCGAGCACCTTAAAACTACATAGTACTCAACACCCTCGATGTATTGAATTTTCTTCCAGCCCAAGTATTTTCGCTGGCAAGCCAATAGTAATCCCATAGAAGTAGTAATTCCCAGCTATCCTAATGAGAAATTCTCTACTCTTATATTCTATATTCTGTGCTGGTATATTCTGGGTATACCATCCCACTAGTTTAATGCTTTCAAAACGAATTACAGCTATTAAATGCACTAAAAAGCCTTTCGAATGCTATAAAATGCTTTCAATGTTCATTGTTAGTCAAATATGTACAAATATTTTCGATTGTTTTACACATACTTATTTCTAAAAATACTATGAGAACAATTATAAGAAGAAGAAGAAGCATATTGTGAAAAAAATTTAACAGCGCGGCAAGCAGAAGTCATTCACTTTACTTGCAACAAATGTGAAGCCAGCGCAGCTACAATAGTTTAACGTGTGTGGGTGAGGCGTGTGCGTGCCGAAATGCCGGCGTGCCACAGGCCAACAGCTGTGTATGGCATATATCTTCATTGTATATATGTATGCATGCATGTATGTATATGTATGGAATTCTTAGCAGGCAATTAATTTTAAATGGATATCGATGGTGAAGATACAAACATTCATTTACGCACATACACATTCGCAGACACGCATACCGCACGCCGAGTGGCCTGCAGAGAAATGCAAACAACACGATGCTTTAATATTTCTTAAATACACTGCAAATGGTGCGGAAATCTTCAAATGGGCTACGCTTGTGTATCCTCATTGAATACTTATATTTTTACATTTGTATGTACCATATATTGCGTAGATATTGTATATTGTATGTGTGTGCGTGCATGCATTCCTCAAGTGGGTGTTGACGTTGAAATACGCTTGAGCCACTTAATTGTGGGTGTCGACCATTATCAGTGATTTGCTGCCACTTTTCATTAGTTTTTGCTGCATTTAGTTTTGAGTAGGAATGCGTGGAGCAAACATAAAGGGTGTTTGGGTAGCTGTATAACTACTAAAATGTGAAGACTTTATTGCCTTTAACACAGTTGCTTGTTCGATTCAGCACTTTCGGTGGTTTGGAAAATCGAAAAAATATATTGTTAATTTTGACACACGTTTCATGGACCAATGAACATTATTAGGATCGTTTTTGGGTAAATTTAAGTAATTTATTGGAAATTCCTTTATTTTAACTATAAGTGTTTCATGAGAATTTCTATGAATTTATTTGAAATGGTCATATAAATAGCAAATTGAGCTGAGGTCAATAATAATCAAAAGAGAACTCAGTTTTAACAAGCTATGTTAGATTTGCTATTTCGAAAAAGTTTAAACTAGTTTATTTTTATTTTTGAATTGATAGGAATTTATAAAGATATTTGAACTCCATAGGTATTTTTAGTCATGGCTATTTTATCTCAAGCAACAAGCAGTTGAAATTGGCAACATTTAATTATACCTTGAAATATTCATGAAAGCAATTTCGACACAGTACATATTGTATTACCAAAGGAGTGTAATAAACGTAGGCGGTCTTTTGTATTTCGAGATTAGAAATCAAAATCAAATGTTAATAATCGAAAATCTTAAAAATATTTTCCAGAACTATATGATTGTTTCAGTCGATATATGAAAGCTGCCATTGATCCACCTTCGGCGGTGGGTTTTCCTGATTTCTTGAAAGACAATTACAAAGAATTTATTGTGTACCACTCAGAATTCACTGTGCTGCGTTGTTCGTTCGTTTCCAGATGTCCAGCTTTTCCGAAAGTGCCTCATGCACGATTCATGGATTCAGCTCATCTAAAAAAGCCCGTACTTTCGAGCTCATACACGTCAATACAAGATTCATCATCTATTCACCTAACGTATTTTTTAACATTTATCTCGACAAATTGAGTGGGATCTAACGTGAACAAATTTTTTTACAGTCAAATGATGGTCCCACTTAAGCCTTTATTTGTCTAATCTCACGATAGGTCGCATGGCGAATATCAGTTTATGCACGACATCAATAGTTTCAGGAACAACAACCGATTTTGAACGACGTTCAATATTTCTTTTGTAGTGATCTACGACTTCGTTTGAATTCACCACCCGAGCGATAAACAATGGTCCTTGATGGGGTTTCATCGCAAAAAATTTAATTAAATTCATCGAGACATCGATTACTGAGATTATTCACAACGAAAATTCTAGAAAATAATCACATTTTTTGACCGAGATGAATATTTTAAGGCACTGTAAACAACATAAAAATCGTTCTGAGTATGTATAATATCAAAATGTTAAACTTTACGATAAAGTTGCAACACCAGGGTTATAAAAACACATTATCGCAAATATATTTACTTATACATACTAAAACAGTCCAAAGTGCAGTAAATAATCGAAACACTACCAATAAATTTAAAAAGCATCACTTTATTTATTTGAAAAAAAAAAAAAAAAAATAGTCCGTTGACTAGTTGTTCTTTCGACAACAACTCCAAAATAAAGTTCATTTACAGTTAAGCGCTTGATTTCCCAACAGCGTATATAAACAGAGGCAACTCTCTCAAGAGATCAACCACATTATATGCCAAAGCACTTGGCGATAAACACGGTCAAATGCATTCAAATTTAGTTCTTATCATTTCTAGCGGCATAGCGCAGCAGACGGGTCAATAAACGAGTAAGCGGGTGCATATAAATAAAACAAGAAGTCAACACTACCAATGAAGCACTACATATACATACGTATACATAATGCAAGATGAAGAGAAATAATAGAAAAATTGAAAATAAAAACAAAAACAAGAAAAGTGGCTACACCGAAGATAGAATACCCTTCACACATCAAAAAGTTTTTCATACAAGAACATGGTTTTGAACGTTCAGTTTGCATGGCATCTGAATGAGATAGTGATCCGATATCGACAGTTCCATTAAAGGAGCTTCTTGGGGAGGAATGGAGTTGTGTAAAATTTCAGAGCGATATTTGAAAAATTAAGTACGGGTATATACAAACAAACGGTTAGAAAGTATCCGACGTTTGCTTAAAAACTTTGTGGCAAATTTAATACATAAACTCCGTTCAGGGTGTAACAAAAGTATCACAAAGATTGGGATGTAGTGTTCAGCGTAATTGGAAACATTTAACACTGGGGTGAAGAAAAAACAAGAACAAATGAGTTCAAAAATGCGAGGGAAATTTAAATAGATAATAAACAAATACATACATATCCCATATATGTACATTAGAGCGGGTTGATTTACAGCGTGCCGAAAAAAGGGAAAATCGCTCAGGCGGAAAATGTTCTACGGTTCATTGTGAACAACTTTGCCTAAGATAATATGGGTCTAAAACCGGTTTCGAGATAGCAACTTTTTAGGTGAAGTTTAATTTTTCGGGATTAAAAATATTTCTTCGGCAGTTTTTGAGATATTCGAATGAAATTTATATGTCGGTGAATTTTGACATTCTATTGATCATATTTCGAATTCTTTCATGATCGGACAACTACAGCGCGCTAGTCGTTTCTTCTTTTCGCTATGTGGTGCCAATTGGAGACTCCAAGTTAGTCTAGTACCTGGTCTTTCCAACGGAGCGGAGGTCTTCCTCGTCCTCTGCTTCCCCCGGCGGATACTGCGTCAAACACTTTCAGACCTGGCGTGTTTTCGTCCATTCGGACAACATGACCTAGCCAGCGTTCCCGCCGTCTCTTAACTCGCTGAACTATATCAATGTCGTCGTATATCTTATACAGCTCATCGTTCCATCGAGTGCGATCTTCGCCGTGCCCAATGCGTAAAGAACCATACATTTTTTACAGAACCTTTCTCCCGAGAACTCGTAACGGCGACTCATCATTGTTGTCATCGTCCATGCCTCTGCATCATTTAGCATGACGGGAATATTGAGTGACTTATAGAGTTTGGTTTTTGTTCGTCGAGAGAGAACTTTACTTCTCATTTGCCCACACAGTCTACTACAAAGTAGCGCCTGTTGACAAGAGTTATTCTGTGTTGGATTTCAAAGTTGACATTGTTGTTGCGGTTAATACTGGTTCCAAGATGAACGAAATTGTATACGACTTCTAAGTTATGATTGTTAATAGTGACGTAGGAGCCAAGTCGCGAGTGCGGCGACTGCTTGTTAGATAACAGGAGATATTTCGTCTTGTCCTCGTTCACTACCAGAAACAACAACCGATTAATCAGTTATTTTATTTTCCTGTTGCCTGCCTTTAATAATAAATTAAAAAAGAGAGACTTCGCAGAACTATTCTCTTTTACATACTTAACAATGAAAGTGAAAATAAAGAAACTCAGGGAATAGTCGCATATCTCTTAAACATAGGTTGCTATATATATTTCTGGACTAGACAACACTAAGTGTTGCTAGGTGCAATTTGACATTTCCATTGGAAAGTTTGACATTTTTTAGCATAACATCAATCAGAACGTTTTGTCATTTAATCGTGAATTGTTTTATTTACAGGGAATTAAAAAATTCATCTCGACCAAAAAATGGAATTAACTCGTGAACATTTTCGTGCGATCATTTTTCACAACTTTCGACGTGGATTATCACGACAAGAGTGCTTCGATAAACTAAAATCTTTGTATGGCTAGCACTGTGAAAAACTGTTACAACGAATTCAATCGTGGCCGACGCTCGCTCAAAGACGAATTCCGTGAAGGTCGTCCAAAAACAACCGTTGTGCCAGAAAACATCGATGCCGTACGTGAACTGATAATGCAAGACCGTCATGTAACATACCTTCAGGTAGAGGCATGCCTATGCATTTCTCCCACCAGCGTACATTCGATATTGCATGAACACCTGGCCGTAAAAAAGGTTTGTTCTCGTTGGATCCCGCACAATTTGGCAATCGCTCAAAAAAAGGCTCGTGTGGATTGGTATAAAGAAATGCTGAAAAAATACGATCGCGGTGCTTCGTCACAGGTGACGAATCATGGATCTATGCGTATGAGCCCGAAACAAAACAGCAATCGACCGATATGCCTATTTTCATTATTAGGCCAGAAATATATATAGCAGCCCTCGTATGACCATTGATTTAGGTTTTTTTCAGTTATAATGTGTTGAACTCAAAAGCAAAGAGCTTGTAACTTTGTAGATTAGTCCAATAATGACAGTTAATGTAAAGAAAATCGGAAAACTACATTATATTGCTTTCATAAAATTCACCAGCAACAACCGATCCCACAAAGAATGAACCGATAATCTCGTCAGTTATTTTTGCGGGTTCCTTAGTAACAGCATGTATTTCGCCAGTCCGTAACCATGATTAGCTCTACTGACTAAATATGAGATCAAGGGTTTTCTCTTGTTTCTTTTTATTTTCTCAGAGTTTTTTAATAGTCTTATCATGATAAATAAATTAAATTTTCTGTTGCAACGGAAATAATTCTGGATTTTTGTACTGAAAATCAAAATCGATTATTTAGAACTAAGCACGAATCTGTCACTTTATCGCAAGAGACAATAACTAAAATATTACTGCTGAAATGATTTACGCAAAAATGGAAGGCCTGACATGTAAATTACCGTTAGAGGTTTAATAATCATACAAATTGAGCATATTTTAGCATGAAATGCGTAGTAAATTAATAACAGTCTGTGTCAAGCAATTTACCACCAACCTTTTCAATCAATAACCGATCGTGTGCCATGTGTTTAAAATTTAAAGCGAAACAATTTATATGCTGACAACGTCAGTTTCGATAAAAATCTCCAACAAATCACCGATTGAATATAAAAATCGCACACGAGAATAAAAATTCTTAGCTAAAGGTCAATTGCCAAATATGGCGAGACACCAAGTCTCGCCATTAGAAAAGCGTGAGTACAATGTGGTATATGTATGTAGATACTTATGTATATATGTACATATGTTTACACGGATATATACGCATATGTATAGTATATACATATAATTATATATAATTGCGCTGATGGATTTTCTATTGAAAAGCTTTCAATATTGATAACTTTTGGAATATTCGTTATTGTTAAATATACACACAAAGCACCCATAATAATATTGGCAGATAATAGATCACTTTTTTGTATAGAAATACATATAAATAATATACATACATACATATAGTTACGAGATCGTATATCATACAAACACTTCCTATAAGCCAAAACAGAGAATGAATAAGCCAACTACCGTAATAACCACTTCACGGGCCGATTATTGCCAAAAATGGAAGAGCAAGCGTGAAATAGGCATGATTTTGGCAAAGTGGCGTGTTGGAGTGACGCTCTGCGGCGGTCATTAAGAGCGACAGCCGGACAGAGTGATTCTTTGGCCGTGTCAGAAGCGAAGAAACTAAAAAGTTGAGTCACTTGAGCAAAGAATTATTGAACTCTTCGTGTTACAGTGGTGCCGACTACGTAATGGAATGTTTACAATATCATCATGGAAAGATATATGTATATAAGCAAGAACAACGCTTAGAAATTATTCAGTTTTCTTATAAAAATGATTGTTTTCTTTTCGTGGTCTTCTTCCATTTTATGGTCGTAATAATCGTCCAGCTGCGCTCGCTATTCGCCGAATTGTTGAAAAATCGGCGTATATTTTCTAACATAATGCTCAAGTGACAATAAGACAAAGAACCGCTCGAAGAAATGGCAATATTCTGCCGTTCAGGTTACTGAAGACCGCAATTTGTCAATCCCAAGACGTTCTCAACAAATGGAACTGTCTAAAACCACAATCTGGCGGATTTTGAGAAAGGATTTGGGCTTTCTTCTATATAAAATTGTTCTCTTTCAAGAAATGAAGCCATAGAATCACCGTAAACGACACGAATTTGCTGATTTTGCATTGGAACAACTTGAAAGCAATAACAATTTTTTATGAAAATCATCTTCACCAACGAGACTCTCTTTCATTCAGTTTGTGTGTTTGTGTGTGTAAATAAACAAAACTGTCGATTCTGATGTGAAGAAAATCCACAAATTATTCATGAACCACCCTTACATTCACCTAAGTTGACAGTTTGGTGTGGTTTTTCGTCTGGTGGATTCATTGGGCCGTACTTCTTTCGAAATGAAGCTGGTGACGCCGTTACTGTGAATAGAGGGCGGTAAAAATCGATGATTACCAACTATTTATGGAGGCAATCGTGTAACAATAACAACACGTGTAACAACCGAATTATTACGAGAAAAATTTGAAGATTAGATTATTTTTAGAAATTGCAATAATGAAGGGCCTCCAAAAAGTTGTGTTTAATACCATTAGACTACTTCTTGTAGGGTTATTTCAAATCACTGGTCTTTCTTCAAGCTCTAGAAGTCAATATTTAACTTGCTATTCGTAATATACGACTTGATTTACTAGAAAAGTAATTGAAAATTGGGTTAATCGAATTGGTTGACGCAAAAGAGGGCCATTTGAATCATGTTGTATTCAAAACTTAGTGATGATAATCCAAAAGCCTTTGTTGAGACGGCGCTACATTGTCAAAAAGTCGCTTTTTGATGTGCTCTATGAACAGAGGGAATCATTAGCCCATACTTCTGCAAAACTTAGTCACGGCTGGACTATTTTTTATGGGATTATGTGAACTTGCTTGGCTACGCAGATATGCCCGAGACGATTGACGCCCTGGAAGAGAATATTCGGTGCATTTTATTTTTTCATGAAAGTCACATGTCTAAAAAAACCTGAACTCATCTACGTTAGAGGAACGGAAACGGATTTGAATGCAGTCAACGACTGTCACCTCAGCAACTTGTCTCAAAATTATTTGTTGAATATTTTTTTATGAGCTTAAAAAAACAATCATTTCAATCCCGGATATTATGATAGAATTTACAAAATAAAATTTTCAACGTCCGGTTATTGTGGACACCACTGTAGTATTAGCATGCATTGCACGTGCCGCTTTAAGCTTCACATGCTTACAACTTACATTTACATGTGTCTGTACACTTTACCAATATTTGGCTGTTAAAGAAAAAAAACAATAAAATTTAGCTGAAGTGTGGCAAACAAGCGTGGGCTGCTAACACAAACCTGTTACAAATATATATACATTTATCTTTGTTTACCCATAGATATGTACAAATGTGTATGGTTTAGGAATATGCAACTTGGCGCGAGCACATTGTAAGTCTAGAATAATGACGAGTCAACAAAGCCTAGCAGAAGACAAAAATAAAAATTAATAATTCAAAAAATCACAGCATAGAAACACTCGAGTATGCCATAAAAGGCTAGAAAATTACATAGCCCGAGGCTTCGTGCTGTGACTGGGAAGCATAAAAGCTTTTTAGTGAGCGTAGGAAATCGTTAAAGAAGGCATACCACGACAAGTTGGATTGTACATCGTAGGTCGGCACATTTCCTAGAAGATATAGCTAGGAAGATGGTACATCTCTTAACAAATATATGTATGTATACATATTTGAATATTTGTATGAATAAGTGCCAAGTTTGAATTAAAATTTTTGCTACGTAAGAATATATACATAGTTTTGTAAAAACATAATTTGATTATACATATGTACATAGTTTGTTTTATATAAAATGTCTTGTCAAGCGGAATAAGTTAAAGCGTGACATAATCAATAGTTGTTAATTCTATTGATTATCAATTTCGTATTACATTTTAGTGTTAGAGAGCAGTGAATCGAAAGCATCATAGGTTCACAGCACCACCACAGCACTCACCCGGACGTTACACCGTCAAGAAATTGCCTTCACGTTGCAATATACTCACACTCTCACTTTTCGAACTTGAACACCATCCTCCATTTAAGTCATGGGGCATTTTGACGATCAAGTTAAAACTGCTGATCACACAGTTTTGCAAACAAATGACACGCAATTGGCGGGAATATTAATATTTCGTTATATTCATAGACTGATATAAAACTATAAATGTCCATCATATTACTAATTTCGTGCAAAATTTGCAAAAGTTTTAAGCGGTTTCCATGCCCATGGTATTTGAAACTATTATTGTTGCTTGTGGCCTAATCAACTTAAATCAATTTGGACAATATGTTTGTATGATCAACTGGAAAGCAAGTTCTGCATCAAGTTATCGTCATAAAAGCCCACATAGTTCATGGCATCAATAAAAAACCATCTTGTAGAAGGATGACCCTCGTAGCGTTGGACTTGTCAAAAGCCTTTGCCACAGCCAGTCATACAACTCTACTAGAGGGCATCGCTCCCTCCAGGGCTGAAGACGTATACCGCAAACTATCTGATCGGCGGGCCATCAACCGTACTGTTTCGAGGACAAAATCTATGTTAAAGAGAATTAAATAGGGCCTAATGCCCTCCGTCCGTCGACGCAGTACCCGCCGCGGGAAGCAGAGGAAGAGGAAGACCTCCACTCCGTTGGAAGGACCAAGTGGAGAGGGACCTGGCTTCGCTTGGAATATCCAATTGGCGCCACGTAGCGAAGAGAAGAAACGACTGGCGCGCTGTTGTTGACTCGGCTATAATCGCATAAGCGGTGTCTATGCCAGTAAAGAAGAAGAAGAATGCCCTCCGTCCGCTACTGTTTAATTTCAAAATTTCGAAACTCTCAACTACCAGAGGGCGTTTCCATCACCCCATATGCATGATTCTACTATATTGACATCAGGGAATGGAGTTGATGGCATGTGCTCGCAAATAAACTGCTACCTCACCGACTTTACTCGCTTCGTCTCTATAAGCAGCTTAATACTCTCCGCCACTAAATCCATACCGATCATATTAATGAAATGAACCAAAAAGTACAAACTATATCTTAAAATCATATTCGATGGCTTAAAAATTCCACTTGACAGCCTGCGCTCATTCACTTCACTTATGACTGCCATAATTGTCAAAGGACAGATCCGCAAGGAAATCCCCAAGTCGCTACCCGTTAGCTGCTGCGGAAAGAACAAAAGAAACATTGTTGGCAACAAGCAAAAGTCTGCTGAACAAGCGAAGCTCGCATGTTTCCGGTCAAGGAACATAATGCACTCTTCTCCAAGCTGTTTCAGCCGGTTTGTTTTCGTTGTCGAACATAAATTGATCTTTCCTTGATTATGTCGACGACATCGAACAGTACGTCGATCAGACTTCGGACACAACAAACTTTAGACATACACTGATCGTCATTCACAGTGGAGCTATTAACACCTTTACCGACTTCCTCTTAGTGAATGACGTACTAGGAGGCTAATCACCACCCACTGCACTCTTCGCTTGCTCGGGATTCTAGGTGATTATTGTGCAATTTCGTTTTGAATACTGAAACTGGTTGAACTCCTACTTATCCAGAATCACCAACATACCAAATATATACAAGAGTCCTCGCATGACTCTAATTACCTCTTTACATGCCAATCGAACCCCACTCATTTAAGGGGTCAGTAGAGTAATCTGGCCTGTTTTTTGACATTTTTTTCATAGAAATTTTTATTCTACAATAGAACTTTTTTCACATTTTATGGGGTATATCCTGGAGTGTTTAAAAATTTGTTTCGGAATTTTTTAATGAAATCTGTCGGAGAAATGGCTGGCTGAATGAGATGCGTTTTTTCACAGGCGGACACGATTTCTCATGTTTGGATCATCTGAAACACAAAAATCCAATTTATTCTTAAAAAGTACGTGAATGGTTTTCGTCCCCACTAGAATCATGAAAAATGTTGATAAATAAAAAAGTATTAATTTTTTTTTTTAATTTTTCCTCATCATTTTTATATAAATTTTGTCAAAACATTGTCAACAAATTATAAAAAATATAGGGACGATTGCCACGCGTTTTTTAAACATTAAAAAAAAAATAAGCAAATCGGTTCGACCGGAATGATGTCCGCCAGTTTAAAAAAGTGTGTTTTGAGAAAAACGCGCTTAAAGTTTAAGGTGTGCACTCCGAGTGCTTCGAACGTCGAGCGGTATTATTATTTTTGGGAAACCTTTCAATGGTAAAGGGGGTATCTAAATTAATTCTAAGGGTATAAGGGAACAGAAAATGAAAAAAAAAAATAATTGGAAAAAAAGATTATCCCACTGACTCCTTAACATCACTTTCCTTATGGTCTAATCCTAACTAAAAAGCACATTTCCTGGACCTACTTTTAAATTTGAGGTGTGCACTCCGAGTGCTTCAAACGTCGAGCGGTATAATTATTTTTGCGCCTTTTTCGAAACCTTCCAATGGTAAAGTGGGTGTCTACATTAATTCTAAGGGTATAAGGGAACGGAAAATGAAAAAAAAAATTGAAAAAAATATTACCCTACTGAACCCTTAACACCACTCTCCCTATGGTCTGATCCTAACTAAAAAGCACGTTTCCTGGACCTACTTTTGGTTAACTTTGATAATACTCGAACCTTCCTCCCGTTTTTTTGGACAAAATTAGCACCAAAAGTTAGTTAACCGATCAATGGCGAATCGATGACGGCTTATGTTTATATATGGTTTGTGATTTTCAAGTCGAATATAAAAATCGGGTTCGTTAAAATATATGAATATAGAGAAATTTGGTATAAAATAATATTATTGTTAACAAAAATTAAGACATAATACTAAAGTTTTACCAACAACAAAATAAAAATAAAGAATAAATAAACGTCATTAAGTACCTCCCATTCCTATAAGTGATTCTGCACTCAACGGTGCATTTAAGTATGTATTTCTAGAATTTACGTAATTTCAAGTAGTGAACAACAGAAAAATAAACATTGCAAGTCACGATAAGTAAAATACGAACAGATATAAAATTAATACATACATACATACAAATAACCGAATAAATACAACCATAGAAATATGCACAATTGACGATTGAATGGCAGAAAACTGAAGAAGAGAGAATAATATGCGCACGCGCATTGAATGCCAAATGCTCAGCGAATACCCCAAAAGGCAGATAATAAGCGCAGATAATGTCTGATTGTATGAAAAGATGAAATCTTCAAGATAAAGCGCACACTTTTACGGCATGCAGTTTTATAGTGTGAAACGAATGAAAGCGAGGCGTAATGTTAGTTGAAATTCACAAAAAGAAAACGCTAATGTTTATAAAAAAACAGCTTTTGTGTGGAGAATTCGAAGCATACAAAATAGGTATTAAGACGATAGCACAAATTTGAAGTTTGAATTTATGAAAACAATTAACATAAAGTTACTTTTGTTCTTCTAAAGTTTCTTTGTTAGCTGAAAATGCTTTCTCAAAAGCCGTCATCATCATTAAAATTATGTAATGATTTATTGATATTTATTTTTTTTCCTTACTACGAAGTAATCTTTTTGACTCTTCAAAGCGGCTATAAAGGTTGTTTAAGCCTTTATCGATATTTTATTGAATGTCTAACAAATTTGGAATAATAGTGATTATTTATAACTACTGCTATTTAATGCCGGGCTTATAGGTTAAGGTTTTTGAATGCATTCCTCCAGAATTCTTTCGGGAACATTTATAACGGGTGATCCAATGGCAATTTTTTACATCTAGGAATTTGAGAACCTCGATGTCTTCAATTTTTTAATTCAAGGTATGGACTTCGACAGAATTCGGGAGTAGAGTACTTTTTTCAATAGCTACTTTTTGACAGATCGCGCGTGATTCATGTCAAGCTGTTATGTGATTTTTGTTCAGTATCGTTTGGCATTTCATCATGAAAAGACTTACGCCTGAACAACTTTTACAAATCGTTCAACTTTATTACGAAAATTCATGTTTTGTAAAGAATGTGTTTCGCGCGCTTTGCTCAACTTATGGTCAACATAATCGGCCTACTAAGGGTACTACTCGCAATACCATCATCCATCTTGAGACCCAGCATTTATTATTGGATACTATTCGACCGAAAGACCACGTCCAGCATGCAGTGAGGAAAATATCTCAGCCGTAGCTGAGAGCGAAGAGTCAATTCTGCGGTGATCACAGCAACTCGAACTGACGTGTGGAATGATTTGGCGCATTTTACGTCGAGTTCTTAAATTGAAAGCGTACAAAATACAGGTTGTGCAAGAACTGAAGACGGTCGACCTTTCCAAATGATATCGCTTTGCTCTCTTAAAGATACAACGTTTTCGAGCCAAATTTTGATCAGCGATGAGACCCTTTTCTGTCTCAATAAGTATGTAAACAAACAAAATTGCCACATTTAGGACAAAGAACAATCAGAAGAGATCCAAAAGCTGCCATTTCATCCAGAAAAAAACGGTTTGGTGTGGTTCGGTCCATATTTCTTCAAAAATGGAACCGTCAATGGCGATCATTACCATCATGATAATCGACTGTTCGACGCCTGAAACTGAAGCTCGTGATCTTGGCAACATTTGGTTTCAACAAGACGGCGCCACTTCCCGAACATTGCATCAATCAAATAATTTAAAAAGAGAACACTTCGGTGTACAGATAATTTGACGTTTTGAGCCGGTCAATTGGCCACCAAGATCATGTGATATCACACCATTAGACTGTTTTCTGTGGGGATATGTAAAGTTTAAAGTTTATGTGATCAATTCCGCTTCGATTCAGGTTTTGAAGCAAAACATTACGCGTGTCATTCGCCAGTTACCAGTAGAAATACTGCCAACTTTGAAAGACATAATCTTCAAGACACAAATGCCAAAGAATGTTCTTTCTAATGATAACAAATATCCCCCATTAAATTTGAAGTTTCCGCATTTTTTCTTTAAAAAATAGGACACCTAGAAATGCATCACCCTTTATATACATTTATGTAACGGCTATAGCGGCTTTTTGCTTCTAAGCGGCCTTAATTCACCGAAAAAATTAAATTATCGCGAACAAAAAGCAAGAGCTGTTTTGAAGCACGTTCCTCTGATCCCTATATTAATTGTTTTATAAATATATACAATAATATACATAATTTTGAAGAAAAAAGCAATTTTTACTCGAAAGGTAGGCTAAGGATTTCTTATTAGATTTTCTTCAAATTATCGATTATTTCTTAAGGTGATCAGATCTGTAGGTTTAACATGATTACTTTTCGACTAAATAAGTCGAAACTAATAAACATTATACTAAAACATTTCGATTGCGATCGTTCAGTTTGTATGGCAGCTATATGTTATAGTTAACCGATCTGAACAATTTCTTCGGATATTCCATTGTTGCCTTAGAAAATAATCTATACCAAATTTCGTGAATATATCTTGTCAAATGCAAAAGTTTTCCATACAAGAAATTGATTGCGTTCATTCAGTTTGTATGGTAGCTACATATGTGTATGCTATAGTGGTCCGACATCGGCAGTTCCGACAATTGAGCAGCTTCTTGAATAGAAAATGACGTTTACAAAATTTCAAAACAATATCTTAAAAACTAAGAGACTAGTTCGTATATGTATATACAGGCAGACGGACAAACGGACAGACATGGCTAAATCGATTGTCAAAAAATGGGTTGTCAAAAAAGTCTTGCGGTATTTTTATTGAATCAAATCGTGTGGCACCCATACATCGAGCTTCTTAGTGACTCCAAGCTTCTTCAAATGGTTTATAACGGTTTAATGACTACTACGCCAGTCTCTTTCGACCAATTCAGCGATTTTATCGCAATTTTCGACGACAGGCCTTCCGGAGCGTGGCGCATCTTCGACCACCTCTACACCAGAACGAAAACGTTGAAACCATGTTTGTGCGATGGAAATGGAAACTGTATCGGGTCCATAAACTGCACAAGTTTTATTGGCGGCTTGAGATGCATGTTTGCCTTTATCGTAGTAGTACTGTAAAATATGCCGTATTTTCTCTTTATTTTGCTCCATGTTTGCGACGCTATAACTCACGAACGATTTGAAAGAAACGACAATCAATCAAACAAAGGTATAGCATGACCCGATGCGACGAATAAAACTAGAACTACGCGCTGTACTTTATAGGGTCTCCGACGCTTCTTTCTGTGTGTTACAAACTTCGTGACAAACTTAATATACCCTGTTCAGGGTATAAAAAAACCGTTGTGAGTGGCCGAAATTGACTTTTCAAATATTAAATCTCGCAGTAAATAAATAACTATACAAATACCTGTATGTCGTTAATCTCATAAAATTAATCGATTGTTCAAAATTCGAATGAAAAGTTATATATGATATCAGATTACTTGCTCGGCATAACAATTTTATAACACATCGAGTTTTAATGCCTTTTTATAGCAAATTAATCATTTTCAATATTTTCTATATTCTTTTTAAGTGCTTGAGTTGAGCGAGAAATAAAAATATAAAAGAAGACAGATAAAAGATAAAATATGAAAACACTTATATTAATTTTCGATAAATTAGCTTTGCTAGATACATATATGCATGTACATACATAAGTAAATTTATTAGCATGAGCAAGCAAGTATTAGAATAAGATAAAAATAACTCAAAAAACTCAATATAAAAACTAATTAAATTTATTTTTGTATATATAAAAATATATACATATATTTATGTACGCTTTGTATATGCATACAAATATTTAAAAATTTCCACTCCACACTAGTCCATCGCAGGTACACTTGTTTAACAATTTTATATTTAGACACTTTAATGTTTTTGTTGGACATTCGATAATTGTCTTCAAATATATGTGAGAAGATAATAAATTGAAGAAGTTAAGTGGCGTGCATGAGACACTTGACTGGCATAAATTTACTCGTGCATGCAAGCATGCTTCACAAAATAAATAAATATTAACTTATGGTATAGTAAAACTTTTTCATAGTCCTTTTGAAGGTGAGTAGTAAGTAGGCGTTGTTGACTACAACAAGAAAATGTGACGTTTGGAATGTAGATTCTATTAGATAAATAAATAAAGATAGCACCGCGATCGAGTATGAAGTATGTCCTCTCTTAACTTACAACGACTCACTTAGCCCCAGCATATTGATAAATTCTAATATACTGCCGTAGCACCTGACCTGAGGCGATGTGATCCCTATTTGGAAACATGGATCCAAGGCCTTTATTTTGCGCCTGGAGTTTCAGGCAGAACCGGCAATACGCACAAGAGGCTAGGACCATGTTATATTGCTAGTGCTTCTTACAATGACCAGTGTAGAAAGCGACAAGTAGTAAGTTGGTCCTTTACGGGGTTGATTACACATTTAAACCTTTTAAGGTTGTAACCACCCATTAGCAACTTGTCAAGGTGCATGTTTACTCCCTCACCCTTACGGAGCAGCTTCTTAATGGTAATTGAGACCGACCGCAATGAAAGGTTCGGGTCCTACCGTGTTGGTGAATGCAAACGAGCTCATCAGCCAGTTCAATCCCGGCTTAAAGCTTATTTAAAGTATTAAATATTACCTTTAGATATATGTACCTCAAATTGTCGTTTCACACAAAGCAGCACAGATAAATAATAAAGTATATAATACCAAACTGGAAGTATTCAAAAATAATTTTAGAAAACAGTTGCCACATATCAAAATTAATTTGAATCAGAGGTTTAAGTATTATTCAATACTGTTAAAAAATTATTTTTCTGTAAGTCTTCTGAAGATGTCTAGTTTTTTTTATGACCATATTAAGGGATTTATTTAATTCTTTCATTATACAGAAATTTTTTGAAACTGGTTAGGGTTGATCCTAAACAAACAATTTATGGATCTCACTTGGACAGATATTTATTCCTTGTGTTACCCACAAGCGCTTTAAATATACTACCTTATTGCTTAACGAAGCGTTTTGAGATCAGCTCAAATTTTTAAGGCGGTCATCATCACCAGTCATGTCACGAGATTCTCCAAAGGTATGTTTACCGAGATATTCCAATCTGAGTCTAGCTAAAGCTGGGTAATAGAATAGAAAGTGACACAAAGGCTCCAACTCGGCTTCCTGCATACTGCTTTGAGATGTCAAAATATTAACCCACGTGTGGAGACTCTCCAGTCAGAACACACATAATTGCGGCAAGATTGACTTATCTAGGTGTAAATAGTGGATAACCTCTTGCTGTTGACTTTGGTTCAGAAAGATCTCGCACTTCTGGTTGTTGACCAGCGCTTACCAAGGTCACTGAACATAGATGCGAGCACTAAAACGCAAGAGGACATCGTAAAACCGACTCGCTTCCACTCGGATGAAATTGGAGTAAAGGTCCGCCCACTAGCAAGTACATCGCCTTTGCAGTTTCTGACGATTCCGCTATGACCGGGCACCTATTGCGAATGGGGTCATATACTTCTTGACTGGTTTTGAGCACAAAATCAGTGAGCTCAAAGACAGTATAGACGGAGTGAATGTACAACTCTCTGAAGAAAGGTATACTCCGAAGCAGTACATTTATCGCAGCCTTGATGCCAGCCACCTCCGCTTGAAACACGCTACAGTGATATGGTAGTCTTAAAGTAGAGTTCATGGAGAGCAGTGATCTACAGTTTAAGGAATGCAATCGAATTCCAGTGTTGTCCTTACTGTATGCGAGAGCCGCTCTTTGAACACGCTCCAACTTCTGAGGTAGTGGTTTGTTTTGAGCGCCCTCCACTAGACAACGATCCATTAAAGCAATTTTGGCTTAAATACACCACTTTTGATGAGACGCCGCACCTCTTCCCGATAGCCCCTCTACATAGTATACGGTGACTGATGCCTTTCTCACTCTTTCCTCGATGTTTGTTCCACAAGAACTTTCTATGCAGGATAAACCCCAATAACTTCACCCGTTTACCGGTTGAAGAGCACAACCTTTCAACGAGGGGAGAGTAACATCAGGGATTTTGTAGTATTCTAGTAAATAAAACAAGCTCATTTTTATTTGGATCTATGGCTAATGCATTTCTATCTTCACAAATTTAGATACCCTTATTCCATATCGTAAACGGTGTTACGAATTTTTCATTTAAGGACGCTACCTTGCGGGGTGCCGCGTTTACTTTGTATAGAACTATACGTACTATAGTTCTAGATATACTTATGTTCAAGGATTACATTATGGCCTTAACGCAAGTATTCCATCATTGGAATTCTACGCTTTATTTACGAAATGAATATATGCATATCTGTATAGTAGAATGGCTATAGTGCTACAAGTATTTGTGATCGTTTGCTCACGACGGCAAACTACTGCTGTTTACACCGGCAAATCAGTTGTACTCCAAACGTCCTTGTGTCCAAACGAGGTTAATCCTTTTTTAAATAGTACATACTAGCCAACATGCTCTTGTATATGTGAATGCATTTATATAAGTAAGTCCGCGTACGTGGAAACAGGTCCTTGACTAAGCGACGTACTGATTGCGCGCAGACATTGCAGATAAAATATTTAGCGGCTTTTAAATGCTTCTAAAACTTGTGTTTATGAGTTTATGGTGAATGGCTAGGTAGGAATTCAAATTTGTTGTGTCGTATATAAGGAGCGCCCATGTTGTTGATAAACGATCAACTGCATTAAAAAAGAGCCATAAACGACAAAGGTTCCATACTTGCCATAAAATGCGAACATGAAAAATGTCAACGAAAGCGAAATTAAAATCTTACTCTGCGATTTCAAAATGCTAATAAAATTTACGATTTTTTGTACTTAAACCATTTTATGGCATAACCACTACAGGAAGTAGCTGTTAAAATGTGTTGGACCTAAAAGGTGCATTGGGCTGAGGATAGCCTTCACAAAGTTATTTAAGGATGAATGTTACGATAACCATGTTCAACGCCTAGCAGCAGCTAAACAGGTTCTTTTCAAATCGTATATAATTACATATTCATATATGTACATATGTATATTATATGAGTATATAATATCTGAATTTTTTGAAAGAACTTAAATGAGTCACGCAACATATAACTTTTTGAAATCATTTTACGACATTTCATTATCAATACTTTCGACTTATCGGGTGACGGAGGTGACTTGCAAACGGTTGCTCATTTCAATTTGCAAAAAATAACGGTGGTTAGTGTAACTTATGTTCAATGTTTTCACTCCTTGCCTCTATTATATTACATAGATAAGTGAGATCGATGTTTGGTAACGCGCCTAGACCTTTAAGAGGCCTATTCTCTAACCTCCGCCATTAACACCCACTTACTATTATGCGTTTTTTTTTAAACCTTATGCTCCTAATGAAGTTCGTCAATACAAAAAGAAACCCCCGGTCAATAGTTGCGATTCTTTTCCTATACAAAGCCTTATATTCTCATAAAAGATTATTTACAGTCCCTTCTCTCTTCTACCTCTTGACAGCTTTTACAACAGTTATTGTATGGTGTTCCCAGTCTACTGGAATGCCCACCAATTATACAGTGATCTGTTAGCACTTCTACTAGAGTTATTATGTCTTTCCTTTTGGACTTTTGTAGTCGGCATGTACGGCCCATGTTCCATTCAAGCCGCGTTTGCATGTTTCTTGAGCACGTTGTGGATTGACTCCATCGAAACTCAGCTATATAGTCGACTTAATATCTGCAAGTAGCCAGAGGCATATAAGTTTCCTTTTTTTTGAGTCTCATTGTAAGGTGATGCCTACTCTACCTAGTTCGTCTGCTTCACTGTTACCAAAAATATTACTATGTCCCGGAACCCATTGCAGGTTTATCGTGAAATATGATGCTAGATCCACTAAGAACTCAAGACATTATTTCACTATCTTTGATGAAACCCTAGCACTTTAGCACTTCAGACTTTAGCGATTTCAAAGTCGTTTATTAATACTACAAACAAATATATTTCTTGTTGTGAATATACTTTTTGTCAGAACAAGAAGGCTTTCTTTAATCACTGTGATCTCCGCTTGAAGGACTCTGTAGCGGTCTAATAGTCCGAAGACGATTCAGGTAACTACTTTTTGTTGAAATGACACCACTTTCATTCGGTTATCCAGTTTTTAACCATTCGTATAGATTCTTATATATATATATGTACTCGTCTGTGATCTAAGTAAAGGTATTTTTTATAGTAACCATTTTTGGACATATGTGTGAGTCGTCCCAAGCTGTCATGTTACTTTTATTCGGTATTGTTTGGCATTTCTTCATGGGAAGACTTACTCCTGAACAACGTTTACAAATTGTTCAACTTTATTACGAAAATTCACTTTCTGTGTTCCTCAACCGCTCGACCATCCCAAGCGCCATCGCTTCGCTCTATGGGCTTTTGAAAAGTTCCAAGAAGATGAGAAGGTTTTAAGGCAAATGTTGCTCAGCGATGACGCCCATTTCTGGTTCAATGGATATGTAAACAAGCAAAATGGCCACAATTGAAATGAAGAGCAACCGGAAGAGATTAAAGAGCTGCCATTTCATCCAGAAAAAACGGTTTTGTGTGGTTTTTGGCCAGTGGAATCGTCGGAACATATTTCCTCAGAAAGATGTCGGTGAGAACGTAACCGTCAATAGCGACTGTTATCGCTCTACTTGATGCCTGAAAATGAAGCTCGCGATCTCGGCGACATTTGGTTTCAAAAAGTCGGCGCCATTTCCTACATATCGCATCAATCAATGGATTTATTGAGAGAACACTTCGGTGAGCGGATGATTTCACGTTTTGGGCCGGTAGATTGACCACCAAGATCGTGTGATACCGCACTGATAGACCTTTTCCTGTGGGGATATGTAAAATCTAAACTCTATGCGGTCAATCCTTCTTCGATTCAGGGCTTGGGCAAAACTTCACGCGTGTCTTTCGCCAGTTACCATTCGAAATGCTCGAACGATTCATCGAAAATTGGACTTAACGGAAGGCCCTTCTGAGACGTAGTTGCGGCCAACATTCGAAGGAGATAGTTTTCAATAAATAAATGCCAAATAATGCTCTTTCGAATGAAAGTAAACATTTCCCATCAAATTTGAAGTTTCTGTGTTTTTTCTTTAAGAAGGTAGGGAACCCAGAAATGGATGACCCTTAAACTGAAAAGTATGATATCTTTATTCAATCATGTAACAAAACACCCTTTAAAGCGACATGTTTTATTAGTTGTTCTCTCCATCCAAATGTTGGGAAGAGGTTCGATCCAGTATAATCTTACCATTTTGTTATGCTGGACATACACAGCCCAAAAAAATCTAAACAGATTTTTTATTTACGTTTAATACTTAACTGTTAAAAGTTAATTATTTAAGGATTCTGACATTACAAAATAACTAATTTGAATCAACCGTGCACTAACCCACGCTTTACAACAGTGTGACTCATAAACCTGTTTTCCGAAAAACTCCTTTGTGTGAAACATATATATACATATGTATATATGTGTACAGCGAAGGATTTGGCAATCCAAAAATTATATAAAAATTTCACTTTTACACCAGTCAAATACTTGATAAGTGGGTCGCTTGTCGACCATAAAAGTTAAAAGAAACAACCAATACGAAATGGCAAAGAGAGGAAATGAAAGCTATAAAACCTAAAATTTAGGCAAGTGGGTCTACAGTCTTCACTAGGACATGTAAAAATGTGTAGATAAGCGTTTAATATAGTATATGTGTACACATTGTATATAAGCAACAACAAACTATGTATGTATATACTATATGTATTTCTAGGAAGGAAACCGAATCAGAACAGCAAAGGAAGTAGTGTAAGCACCAAGGAAATAAAAACCGTGTTTACTACTTTGCATATTTACACACTTTTCTACACGTATAAACAGGTTAAGCGAAATTCAGGCGACGAGGTCAGTTCCAAAGCCGACAAAACTGATTTGTGGGGCCAAGCAGGCGACTGGGCGTATATGTAAATGTAAAAAAAAAAACAACAAAAACCCCGCTGAAAGGTTAAAAATAGCAAAGTAAAATGCGTGTTGCCACAAAGTGTTGAAGCCTAAATATTGTTGCAGTTGCAAGTTGGCTTGCAAACAGGCGGAAAGCTGGCAGACAGACAGTCAGCACGAATCGCACAGTTCGAAAGGCCAAACGAGCGAACAGCGACAAGGCGATTATGAAACCGGCTGTCAGATAGACAATCAGCAAGCTGAAGCACCGGGCGTTGTGCGGTGTGGCTCGGTGAAAATACTTATGTACTATATTTACATATGTGTAAGTATGTTTGTGCGGCTTTATGCAGTGTGGCTAGAACCAACGCATTGCAACATAACAATGGGTGATGGGTAACCGCGAGCTGCCTTGGCCAAGTAAATGAAATGTAATTGCAGGTATCGGCACAGTCGTTATGTACATAACTAAGTACATAAGTATATTAGTGTAAACTTATGCGTTAAGTTACCTTAAATATCCGCACCAATACGATGTAATTAAAATCAAGGACTGGTTGTTGGTTGTATACAGCATGTTTTACGAATTACTGGTGCATATAGAAACCGATGAGACGAAATGTGTGATAACACAATGCCCTATAGGAACATCACTTTAATTGAAAAAAGTGTGAGTGTGATAGCAGGTTTTAAAAGTCTGAAAAAGTCGCATCGAAACAGAGCCACTTCGAAGTATGACAATTAAGTAATGAGACTGATTCCACAAAAACCGTACATTTGAAAATTTTTTTACAACTCTGCCATCCCCTTCAAAGTAGTCTCCTTGGGCAGCTATACAGCGATTCCAGATCAGTTTTCATGCTTCGTAACATTTCTGGAACGCTTCGACTGGGATGTCCGCGAGTACCCTCGTCACGGCCGCCTGAATGTCCGTAATCTACTCAAAATGGGTTCCTTTGACCACCGATTTTGTTTTAGGAAACAAAAAAAATCACAGGGTGGCATGTCGGGCAAATAAGGCGGCTATTGCTACACGGCGATCCCTTTAGAGGCCAAATACTGGGACACGCTGAGGGCGGTGTGGCACGGCGCGTTGTCGTAATGAAGGATCCAGTTACGAGCGATGTCTGGGCGCACCTTGTTGACTCGTTTTCTCAATCTTTCGAGTACTTGGCAATAGTAGACTTGATTCACAGTTTTCCCCGGTGGAACGACTTCTTTGTGGACGATTCCACGGCTATTAAAAAAGACAATAATCATCGTTTTCACCTTCGACTTGTTCATGCGAGCTTTTTTTGGGCGGGGGGCATGCGGAGACAACCATTGTGAGCTTTGGCGTTTGGTTTCCGGGTCTAAGAGCACTATCCCCATAAACTCTTATAATTTTAGCTTACGCTTCCTAAGCTGTTTCGCCCAATCTGGCGCAAAATTTTATCGCGACGCGTTGCTCTTAATTTCGTTTTTCCATTTTCGCGAACTAACCAAGTTAGAGCAATGGTACATATGTATATCAATGGAGAAGGGAGGGATGCCGGAAAAAGAGAAAGGGAATTTCAAGGTCACAGGTTTACCACATGCTCGGCAATAAAAGCAGTCTCATTACTTAATTGTCAAACCTCGTATAACTGAATCCATAATTTTTGTGGCTAGACCTAACCCTAAATTTTACAGCTGTTGGACACTGTGTTCTTGGGAAACATTATTTTAATTGGTTAGATGGGTTTGCGGGTTTAAAACAAATCGTTTTTTTTATATTAAATTCTACAGCATCTCTAGAATATTGTCCTAAATTTTTTAGTTTCGGAGATACAGCCTTGAAAACTCGTGCGCTCGAGGCTAGCTAAGCTAAGTGCGCCGTTTTCAAACGCGTTTTTCTCAAAACTGTGTTTTTGAAGTCAGTTGGCAAGATTTCTCGAGAACTACTCAACCGATCTTCATGAAATTTTAGTCAGGTCTTTGAGATACAGTTCTCTTAAGACTTGGGCCAAGGAATTTTTTTACGATTACAACTATTTGAAAACAAATAATGTTGCAAAATTTTCACTGAAATTGTAAAGTCTACCAAAAATCCAATTTTTAGTTTTTTCCCTTCGTTCAAGTTCTAAGTTAAGGGTCTAACTAAAACACATATTTTTTCACTTTAAATGAACCCGTAACTAGTTATCCTGCCAACGTGGGCGCATCAGTTTTCCTAGGGGTCAAAGGAAATGGCATCACAATGATCGAGTTTAAAATATTTTTTTCCAAAAGATTCAGAATTTCTTTGTTAATAGTAAATGTTTGAAGCAATAAAAAAATCTAATAAATTATTTCACTTTTTAAATGAGAAAAAAAATGTTGAAAAATTGCTGTTTTTTGCCCGAGGAAACTCATGTAACCCCTTAAACCTGGTATAACCAATGTCTTACCAGCAGTTTTCTGTCAACCACCTAGTTGAATATAACTAGTTGGTCTCGCTACAGGGTACTTCGAGGACTATAAGTTTGTTTGTTTTTCACAAATGTATGTAAATACTTTTTAAATAGCCCTCAGCTCACCACGCCTGTTATGCAAAATCTGCTTTCAAGTCAATGGAGGTTTAAAATAAAGGCTATATATCAAACAAATAAACGAAAAGGCAATAAATAAACAATATTCGCTAACATGACAGAAAAATATGTTGCAAAAAAATAACAACACAAACAATACAAACAAAACAGGTGTCGAAAGCAAGGTGTTTCTGCATTTATTGCCTTATGCGATTAAGGTTGCGAAATCACGAAAACCACACGCACAGCACAGGGTTGCAATAATGAATGCATGCACATCTTTTAGCCACTTGCAGGGAGTTTATATGTAATTATAGTTGTACATATTTATATACGTTCTATACATATAGACATATGTGTGGGTTTGATATTTATTGTAGTATTTGAATGCAACTCTGCGCTAAATATTGGCTTAACTAATGTAATGATCGCAGCGATGCTTTCAAATCATATTTGCTAACATTTGCACAAATATTTTTATTTACACAGGCATATAAAATTTGCATGCCCACCAATTGAGTGTTTTTAATTTTTAACCATGCGCAAAAATAGCGCATTTTCGAAGGTTTCCTTTCATGGCAGTACGCGACCTCACATTGAGCGTGCAATATTCGCTGTTAGTCGAAACTACATTTTAAATATTAATTAATTAACGAGTAAATAGTTTAGTATGCATGAATATAATGATTACTTACACATACATACATACATATATACACATATATAATAGTATTAAGGCACAATAAAATACCAACCGAACCATCAATTATACATAGGTATGCCTCATTTGCAAATTTATAGAAATAGTTGAAAGCAAATGAAAACAGATTAAATTACAGAAGTCGGAAACTATTTGGAATACCTCCACAGCAACCTCAAATGCGACGCAGTCAGTGACAGCCTTTATTAGATAACGCTTTACAGTCAAGCATATGCATTCACTTTGGTTGTCAACGCCAACTCAAAAGCGAATGACAGTGTCAAAATAAAATTCAATAACACTCTATCAGAGCATCGTCTGAGATTTTCAGGAATTATGCCATTCTCGCGTCTTTAGAACCAATTTTGGTTTGTGTGTTTGTGTTGTGAAATAAATTATAATTATATATTATATTAGAAAATACAGACAGTATTACTCGGTCAAATTTCAAGGTATTGGACCAACCTTTATGAACCTAAGAAAATATATCCCAACAAAACTAATATGGTGTTGAGCATTACTGACCTCTCCCAGCCGTTCGACTTCTTCAATTTACTGCTGGAGAAAATAATTCCAGCTGCAGAGCTGAACAACTGTCGACGACATCGATATAATTGGTCATAACAACCGCGCCGTTAGTTCTGCTTTCTCCAGGTTGTACAAGGAAGCGAGGTCTGGGTCTGGTAGTGAAGGAGTGAAGTGGTAGTAAAGGAAAGCAAGACGAAGTATCTCCTGTTATCAAACAATTCGGATATCTTGGAACCAGAATTGAAACCAACAACAACGTCAGCCTCAGCCTCGAAATCCAACGCGGAATAATAAATTCTAAAAGTCACACATCATCACAGTCCTGCTATTTTTTGAGCATCGGCAGTCGATGGAACGATGAGCTGTACGTGTACGATGACAGGATGAAATAGGATGAAAATATTCCAGCTCTGAGGGTATTGGACGCCGAAAGAAAAAGAAGACCTCCAGTCCGTTGGAGAGATCTGGAGGAAAAGGACCTGGGTGCACCTGTAATCTCCAGGTGCGCTGTTGTAAACTTGGATATAACCGCATAGCGGTGTTTTCAAGCATTTCTCTTTAATTTTTTCGAGGTTAATATCATTCTCAGAGCTGGATGGACGACTCGAGTGGGACAAGTTTTCGACGAGTTCACTAACTTCACTGAATACTTTGTGTTACTCAAAAACTTGAGTTTGTGATTAAGTAGGCTTCATTGGGAACACAGAATTTCAAGCAAACTACTTGGTAAAAGTCGCCGGACTATTCGATTTGTAGGTGTAGTTTTTATGGACCTGAATGGATTATATTCTATCCTGACTGTATATACATACATACAGTGTAGATGGCTTTCAATGCCTTGCAAGTTTAAAGTTTTCGGCAAAATAATAGAGACAATACGTTGAAGATTCGAAATCGGTTTCGAGAAATTTCTTCCCAGCGAGCATTCTTTGGAGATCTGAGAAAATGAAATAGCCTTGGGGCCAGATCTGAAGATTACGGTGGATGCGGAAGAAAGAAGCTCATTTCATGGATTTTTGCCATCGTTTTCACTGACTTGTGAAATAACGCATTGACTTGGTGAAACCACGAGACGACTTCGTGACTCAAACGGTGGAACACGGCTATGAAAAAGGCGCTTTTGATGGTTCTTCTATTTTCAAGGTATCAATAAGAATTATTAGACGCCATAACATTGCCTGACGACTGATTTCCTAGATGTTGGAGCGGGTTCATAGCGTGCAGTCCACTCGGATGACTTCGGTTTATTGGACTTCGGATTGAAATGATGGACTCATGTTTCATCTATTGTCACATAACGAAAGGAAAACTCGTGTTTATTACGCCTGAAAATCTCTAAACACTACGCCGAATCATCTACTCATTATTGTTTTCGGTCAGAAGTGCGCTAGGGCGGCATTCGCTTTGAAAAGAGCTTTCTCAGACCCAAACATTCCTGTATGATATGATGAACACGTTCAGTAGACATTTTTACAGTGCTTATCTCAAACAACTTCACTTTATGATCATCGAAAATGTTTTCCTTCTCATCTCATCTTAATATTTTCATCAGTAACAGCTTCTTAAGAGCGTCCACCGCCTTTATCGTCCTCGGTGTTTAAAACTTAGCAAACCACTTTTCCACGGTTGGTGAATGCAAGCGTGGACTTTCAAGGTTTCCCACCAAAAAAGCGATGCTTTATCAAGATCCGAAATTGCGTTTTATCCATTTTTTTTCACAATAACCAAAATTTCTTTACTCAAGATATACTTAATTCACATATTAATGATCAAATTTGACAGCTGTCAAATTTATTCATGCGCTTTTTGAAGCTTAGGGCTCTTTACAAATCAAATGGATTTAATTCTGGTAGCGCCATCAATGTGTTAGCACGTGGACTTTTATATAATATACTAATTGACCTGTTCAGGTTATTGAATACGTTAAAACATCTTTTATGAGATTCCTTAATTTGACTTTGATCGGGCAGTTTTAATGACAGCTTTATGCTCTAAAGCTCCGATCTGAATAATATGTTTGGAAATTGTAGCATTGCTTTGGAAAATAAGCCATACTAAATTTTTTGAAGATAACTCGTCAAATAAAAATCTACTAGAATTAACCAAAATTTAATATTCAACGACCCACCCTCGTATTTCCATAATTAACGTGTTAAGGAGATTACTGTTTGTATGGCAAAGTGTTAGCGGGTTATTGGCCCGCTACTGGGCACTAGATGTAAAGATAATAAAAACAGTAACTGAAATTTTGTTTCATTTACCGTTACTGTATGGAGTTCAACTAGATACTGACATATGTGTGTATGTGCGAGTATGAAATTAAGCTGTCATATGTTAAACTTTCTATCAACTCGCGCTTGAGTGACTGACTGACACGCAGAGTGCAGAGAAACCACATTATTTTGTACATATTTATATGTTTGTATGGGTGTGCGCATTAATTTTTGAAATGGGGGAAAATAGAAACTACACATTTCCACTTGAACACATTTATGACAGCGGCCAACATTGGCGTCAAAGTCATAAGCAAACTCGTGTGTGATATGTCAATAAGTCAATGTCGATGTACGGGCATATTGGAGTGTCAGAAGGCAGCTTTCATAGCCAGAGGTTAATAAAAGATACACGCTGCCTTAAACGCGCTTAACTAGTCAAAATCGAACACAAAAAAGTTTCTAATGAAACAACAACAAAAATTTCGATAGTAAACATACTATTTTAAATTAATTTTATAGATATATAAGTATGCACATGCTTACAGCGATAGGTTGGGCCAAACGAAGATTGATGATCGATTGGCGAAGACACGATTCGCGGTTTTACAGTGGAAAGACACTACTTTTCGCACAAAAGATACAAATCAGCATATAACGTGAAACCAAATACGCTTGGCGTCTGTATAAATATGCGTGAAATCTAAAAAGACTGCAATAAACGGAGAAACAAACAATAAAATTTAGCGGCCAATGTCCGTTGCTATGAGTAGCGCTGCTTAATTGGCTTGGATTGTGTGGAAGGCGTTAGTGTAAAGCAGCTTTGTTGTTTTATGGATCAATATTGGCCACTTAATTGGAAACATTTAGCAATTTACTTTTTCATTCACTATTTTTAATTAAAATTTTCTATTAAAAAAGTGTTTATTAATAAAGAGAGCAACAACAAAAAATGTGTGTTTCACTATTCATGCGTGAGTTTTAATGAACATTTCATTTGTTGTTATTGTTTGCACTGCCATTATGTTTGACCCCGAAATGTATGTCCAAAGTAATGCAAAATTTTTCAGTACACACACACACACATATATATGTAAATAGACACAGCCAACTGACATATCGCATAAAAGATCTCACTCATTCGCCGCCTTTCGCTGCCATTCGCGCATATCTTTAATCCAACGCTGTCAGTGTTAATGGCTTAAGCTATTTGCTCGATAGCCGACTATCAAATGGGCTTAGAATCATAGTCACTAAGCGGTCATTGTTCGTCGAAAGTTCAACAAATCCTGTGCCGGCAATAAATAATAGGCATAACTGGCTCGCTTGCTTTCGGTTAACAAAGAACTAAAATATATTTGAAATTGCGAAGCAGAAAAAATTACAATCGAAAACAGATTTAACTACAAATTAAATGCGAAAACGTGAGTTGCGAGCGGGCAACGATTTGAGGCTCGCCAGACACGCGTTGAACCATGTTCTTTGTTCATTTTTGGAAGTGTGGCTTATTTGTTTTATGCCAATGAGTGTTCAAACGTCTATTCAAAAAGTGAATTTCATGCTACATTATAAAAGCTTTCTTACTATTACATGTCTCTAAAATAAAAAATATACATATATGTGTGTTTGTATGTATATGTTATTCTTATATTTTACTGTTTCGAAATCCCTATACTGAAGAATGTGATGTCACTTCTCTTATTATCCAATTTATGTAATGCCCGTATTGATTGGATTATTATGCTCAACTGGTTAGTTTCGATGTGGTTGTCAATTTAAATGTCTTTGAAGATCGACTCTGGAGCGTAACAGAGGGGATACTTCTTTTTTATTAAAATTATAAAGAAAGAAAAGATAGTTTGGGTAGCTTCTAAGGTATTCGCATAACTTTGTAGTGTCGCAACAGTTGACTCAAAGGCACATAAGTTAGTCAAAACAAGTAAGGAAGGGCTAAGTTCGGGTGTCACCGAACAATTTATACTCTCGCATGATAAAGTGATAATCGAGATTTCATTATTCGTCATTTACATATTTTTTTATTTTGCTGTAAAATTATTTAGATTAGTAGTTCCTGAGGTATAGTTTTTGGTCCATAAGTGGGCGACGCCATGCCCATTTTCAATTTTTAAAAAAAGCCTGGGTGCAGCTTTCTTCTGCCATTTTTTCCGTAAAATTTAGTGTTTCTGACGTTTTTTTGTTAGTCGGTTAACGCACTTTTAGTGATTTTCAACATAACCATTTGTATGGGAGGTGGGCGTGGTTATTATCCGATTTCTTCCATTTTTGAACTGTATATGGAAATGCCTGAAGGAAACGACTCTATAGAGTTTGGTTGACATAGCTATAGTAATTTCCGAGATATGTACAAAAAACTTAGTAGGGGACGGGCCCACTTTGCCAAAAAAATTACTTCCAAATATGCCCCTCCCTAATTCGATCCTTTGTGCCAAGTTTCACTTTAATATCTTTATTTATGGCTTAGTTATGACACTTTATAGGTTTTCGGTTTTCGCCATTTTGTGGGCGTGGCAGTGGGCCGATTTTGCCCATCTTCGAACTTAACCTTCTTATGGAGCCAAGAAATACGTGTACCAAGTTTAATCATGATATCTAAATTTTTACTCAAGTTACAGCTTGCACGGACGGACGGACAGACGGATTTCAACTCTACTCATCACCCTGATCACTTTTGTATATACAACCCAATATCTGACTCTTTTAGCTTTAGGACTTACAAATAACCGTTATGTGAACAAAACTATAATAGTCTCCTTAGCAACTTTGTTGCGAGAGTATAAAAAGGTAAAGTTTTAGAAATAATCGTTGAATCGAATTTGGTGATAGTTGGATCCTTGTAAATTGAACTGAAAATATTATGATTTGTATTCGAGTAAAGCATTCTCTCAAAACTAAACTTGGATAACCCAAGTAAAGAAACTTTTTCCAATAGCCTTTTTTTGAGAGATTACGCGTGAGTCGTGCAAGCTGTCATGTTTTTTGTTCAGTGATGTTTGTGTTGACATTATGGAAACTTACGGTTGAAACGCCAGAACAACGTTTACAAGACGTTCAACTTTATTACAAAAATTCACGTTCTGTAAAGAATTTGTTTCGCGTGCTTCGCTCAACTTTCGGTGAAGATAACAAACCCTTTGAGCATACTATTCGCAACACCATCATTCATCTTGAAACCCTGCATTCATTGTTAAATAACATTCTTAATAGAGCACGTCCAGCACGCAGAGAAGAAAAAGTGGCAGTCGTAGCTTAAAGTGTACACGAAGGCCGTGGAGAGTCGATTCGAGGCCGTTTGCAGCAACTCAGACTGACGTATGGAACGATTTTACGCATTTTTTCTTAAATTGAAAACATACAGCTTGCACAAGAACTGAAGCCACATGACTTTCCCAAGCGACCTTGCTTCGCTCTATGGGCTCTTGAAAAGTTTCCAGAAGATCCGTCGTTTTCGAGCCAAATTTTTTTCACCGCTGATGCCCATTTCTACCTCAATGGGTATGTAAACAACCAAAATTGCCGCATTTGGGACTAAGATCAACCTGAAGAAAAGACTAAAATTGAAACTCGTGATCCTCGGCGACATTTTGTTTCAACAAGTCGGCGCGTTTTCACACATCGCATCTAGCAATTGATTTATTGAGAGAACACTTCGATGAGCGGATAATTTTACGTTTTAAGCTGGTCGATTTTCCACAAAGATCGCGTGTGATATCACACTGTTACACTTTTTCCTGTGAGTATACAAGGTGTGTTTCAAAGTAAACAGGACTTAAAAAAAAAAACAGAACAAATAATTTTTTCATCAAAACCAATTTATTTTATTCAAAATAGTCTGCTTCTGCTTCAATACAGCTTTTTGCACGGTCCAAAAGCATGTCGAACGAGTGTTTTAGCTCGTTGGCCGGTATGGGCGTCAGTATGCCGGTGTAAGCCTTTTGAATGGCCTCTACGTCTGCATAACGCTTTCCTCTCATGGCCAAATGCATTTTTCCGAAAAGGTAGAAGTCGCACGGTGCCATATCAGGTAAATATGGGGAGTGGTTAATGGTTAAAATATGATTTTTGGTCAAACAATCGGTCACAAGCGTCGATCGAATGTTGGATTCTGAGCAATTTTCGGTTGTCAGTCAATTTGTGCGGAACAAACCTTTCGTAAGCCCCAATATTCGATCAAAATGTGATATATCGATGTTTAGGAGATATTCAATTCCATTTCCATGAATTTCAATGATGATTTCGTCTGACTTTTGATGAACTCACGCACAGTTTCGATAGAATTGCCGATGATCACGACACGATGATTGTCGCCATAAACTTGTTTCATCAATTGAAACGTTTCGGTTAAAGTTTTACCAATTTAAAAAAAAAAATTAATGTTGGCTCTTCGTTCGAAGCTCATTTTTGCACCGATAACACTTAAAACGAAATAACTTCATTTCCAATGAATGCAATCTCATAAAATACTCACTGAACAATCGACAAAAATAGCAGATTCTAATGCACTAGTCGACATATAGATGGCGCCACTAGAGAGCGCTAGATTCAAAAGGTCCTGTTTACTTTGGAACGCACGTTGTATGTAAGGTCAAAGTCTATGTGGACAATCCTGCTTTGATTCAGACATTGGAGCAAAATTTTACGAGTGTCATTTGTCAGTTTTCAAGCGAAACGACTCGAACAAGTCATCAAAAATTGGACTAACGGATGGACTATATGTGACGTAACTATCGCCAACATTGAAAAGCGGCAATCTTTAAAAAATGAATGGCAAAGAATGCACTTTCGAATGGTAATAAATATTTCCCAATAAATAAGAAGTTTCTCTGTTTTTTTCTTAAAAAGAAAGTAGGGAGACATTAGTAGTATCTTCCCCCGTTTATTAGAACATTTTCGAATTGTGTCGTACGCACTTATGTATGTGTGCATATACTATATATATAGCGATTATAAGTAACAATAGTTAAATAATTACCTGAAAAATACACCATAAGAAAATGTGAGCATACATTTATCAAGTGACTAGTTCGCTTACCTAAAAAGAAAAAGTAGAACACATTCGTTATTGTAATATAAAAACTATTTTTAGTTCTTTGATTTATAAAATTTTGTTTACACATACACATACACATACTTTTAAAAATATTTAAAGTATAAATAACTACATTTTTTCTGGTACTAGCAATACTTTGATTAAATTAATAATAATTCAATTATGATAAATATAATATTTGCGTTTTTCAAAATACATTTCTAGGAAAAATACTTCTTCCAAAACATAACTTAACCACAAATATGCCGTGAAGTAGAACTCAAATGACTAGCTAATTTTTTCGACAAGGCGCAGTCCTACACATTTGTTGAGACAAATAGTCGTTTGTTTGATTTCTTTTACCCACTGTTTCCACTTATTCATGTTAGCCGAAAATACAATTTAAATAATATAAATTATGAACATGTAAAATTAACAAAAAGTAAAACAAAAACTATAAGTACAAACGTGCAAAAAAAAAATGAAATAGATTTCATTCGCCGAAATTAATTTCTAAAATGCTCTGATAACTGCAATAATTGCTGTGCTAAAAACGAAACGAAACCGAAAAGTAATTGAAAAATTTAGTAAATAAAGCAAATTAATTATAGCCTAAATGGAAAGAAACGGAAATGTGTACGAGCACTTTATGCGCCAGTTGATTTTGAAAGCGTAATAAAGTTTTGAATGAAAACGATCCGAATTTAGTTTAAATTGCAACAGAATGCTTCTTGCAACGACGAAATTTGAGTATTTAAGCATACACTCGATCGGGTTGTGTAATTTTTAATTCGTTGGCACTTTGTGCAATGTTAATACATTTTTATTACAAATTTAACTGAGGTCCACAAAGTTCACTTGTGAATGGAGTAAATTGCATTATGTTTATTTCTTTTGAAAAACGTTGTAGTAAAGGAAATTATAACTCATAAGTATGTCCATATGTGCCTGAAGTACTAAAAAGTTAGCTTTGGCAGGAAACAAGTACACGTACCTCAACTGTGGACGTTTTTAACTTTTTCTTGCTGAAGCAAGGAACAAATTGAAAAACTCTTACAGGATATCCATCAACCACAATAGGATAAAGGGTCTATCAACAAGAACGACGTGATCTTAAAATGAAGTAAAACACTCAAATTAGATCAAAATGGGTTTTGTTTTTTTTATGGAGATAATTTTATGCCAAGATTTGAACCATGACTCCTTTGCAAACCTCCACTCTTTTACGCCAATTTTCAATGACCCGAGGCAACATTTCGACTATAGTCCGCTGACTGTTTCCTTCGAGCTCCTCTAGTGTTGCTGGTTGTTTAACCTAAACCCCAGATTTAACATACCCCAGAAAAAATTATCTACAAACGTTAAACCGTTTAACCCTTTGCGACCGTATGTCTGCTCTCACTCACCAAAGCTTTTTTACCATTCCAGTCGTATCGATCTGGTGATATTTTATTATTAGCGTGGAAGGATAAGAGAATAGTTACCATTTTAAGCAGCTACGATGTCTCAGGTATAAAACTATTCAAAGAACATTAAAAGGAGGTAGCACCGTCAACCAAAAGTTATCAGAAACTACAATTTGATTACGAGAGGTGTCGATAAGGCTGATCAATATGCAAGTTCATTTTGTTTTATGAGAAAATTATGTAAATGGTGGAGAAAAATGTTGTTCTGGAGATTAGAGATAAGCGCAATTAATGCATACATCTTATATAAGGAGTCAGCAACAAGAGAAAACAAGAAGTAGGTGATTTTCGTGATGAAATATTTTCAAAGGAAAGACTAAATAACGTTTTAAATTTGAATTATCTATATTTTGACATTGGAAACGTCATACACCGTTCGGAAAGTGACAGATATTCAGTAAAAAGTCTAAAATTTACGAAATGGGTCGCTATTCACTAGAAGAAAACTGGGAAATATTGAAAAAAAGAACCGAGGATAGTCGATTTAACCGGAAAGTCATCTTTTCGGACGAGGCTTATTTCCACCTCGATGGTTACGTTAACAAGCAGAATTGTCGCATTTGAGGCATAAGACGGCGTTACGTGCCATACAGCAAACGCTACACTCAATCTTTTACGCCCTATCTTCGAATATCGCATAATCAGCGAAAGAGGTGATGTGAATTGGCCTCCAAGAAGCTACGATTTAACTCCGTTGGACTATTTTCTGTGGGGAGCTATTAAAGATAAATGTTACGTCAACCATCCAGAATCAATTCAAGATCTAAAGTACGAGATTCAAGCTGCTGTAGCTGCCATAAGGCCTGAAACCTTCGAGAAAGTACTCCAAAACTCAGCCGTAGTGGTCATTTGTACGAAATTGTTTTCCACAAATAAATTTCATAAGACAACATTTTAAACAAATGTTAGACCTTTGAAAAATAATAAGCCATTTTTTTATTGACTTTTTAAATTTAAAATTTTATATGGCCCACCCTGTATTACGGCAGTGTAAAGATGTAAACAGTGAAGATTATACCGTATGTTCAAAGAGAAAAATTTCAGGCGGAAGACGTCAAACTAACTATTTTTGTGACACATGTTCTCGAAAACTAGGGCTTCATATTGGAGACTGCCGTGAAATATACCACACGATGAAGAACTATAAAACATAATTTTTATATAAATTAATAAATTTAATTTTTCCTTCACAATTCTGCACACTGTGTATTGCTGTTTTTTCCAACGAAAATTAATTGAAACCAGCATGACACCCATATATAAAATTATAATCTCATACTCGCCAAACTCTGCACTGCATTGTACTGTTGGAAATAGATATCGTTCATGTCGATTTGATTAAATTCTGAGAAAAACAAGTCGGTCAACATCATGTTATAATGCTCGCTATTGATGGTAACAGCATTTGCTACCTCATTTCGAAAAAATAAGGCTTGGAGATGCAGCCATACCCTAATCCGCAACTTACTGTAAATTTTTGGTGATTCAATTTACTTATAATAAATCAAGTCGTATGAAAAGAGTCTTGTTTATTATTAAAGACCTAATGACTTCAAAATAATACAAGAAGTAGTTTAATGGTGGTAAATCACATCTTCTTGAAGGCTATCTTGTTGGAACCAGATATTGTCAAGATCAACTTCTTCCAAATGGGGCCGCTCTCTATTGACAGTAACAGTGTCACCAGTTTCATTTCGAAAGAAGTACGGGCTGATGATTCCACCAGAGCAAAAACTACACCAAGCTGTCAATTTAGGTGAATGTAATGGTTGTTCATGAATAATTTGTGGATTTTCTTGGCACCAGAATCGACAGTTTTGTTTATTTACCAGGTGAAGATTATTTTCATAAAATAATTATTATTGTTTTCAAGTTGTTTCAATGCAAAATCAGCAAATTCGTGACGTTTACGGTGATCCAATGGCTTCAGTTCTTGAGTGTGATCAATCCGCAAGATTATGGTTTGAGACAGTCCCATTTCGTGAGAAATCTTGGAATCGAACAATGCGGTCTCCGAAAACACTTGACTGAACGGCAGTAATATTTTCATTACTTCGAGCGGTCACTTGTCTTATTGGCTTTTAAATTTAATTCATTGAGCATAAAATGGCAAAAACGCACGGAAAGTTACAAAAGGAGATTGATTATTTTTATAAAAAAATTGAATTTGTAAACGTTGTTCTTTCGTATAACTTTCATTGGTGAAATTGTAAACATTAAAACTTGACAAATTAAAAATAACCGAAACGACACTTAGAAATTATATCATCCCTATTGGAACGCCCGGTATATACAGCACTTATGTATGTACCATACGTACCATTCCTAATGACATCCCCTTGTGGTAATCATAATAATTGTCATAACATTGCACTATTTTTATGCTACCAAAAAGAGAAAATCCATTTGTTGACATATGTAAAGCCCCGAAATAATAATAGAGTTACGAACATAAAAGCGCTCGAGCGATCGGGAAACGAACCGTGACATGTATCACCGCAAAAACAGTTCCATGAATTTTTGTTTTATTATAATGGAAATTTTTATTTTTGTTGTTCTCTTTTATGATTTCCATAACAATATGAACTTGTCATATATTTAATAAAATTCTGGCATTTCTCGTAATAAAAAGGGATCGGAAAGCAGTGTATTCACCTGCTTGTAAACAATTTAAATTCCATAAATTTTGAAAAAGCGATGAGAATTCGGGCGAGGGCATACTCAAAACTTTTTGACATACAAGCGCTATTTGTATCGTTTACAGTAACTTTAAATATTCTTCTCGACCAAACTATGAAATTCAATGGCGAACATTTTCGCGCGATTATTTTTTCCAACTTTCGACGTAGATTAACTCATCAAGAGTGCATAGATGAACTTAATTCTTAATCCGAAATACGTTTATGACATCGCGACAGGAGATGAATCATGGATTTCCGAAAATGAGCTTGAAAGTAAACAGCAGTCGGCTGTATGGGTGTTTCAATAAGCGCCGAAACCAACAAAAGTTTTTCGCGCATGAAACACTTCCAAGCAAATGGTTGCCTGGTTTTGGAAAAAACTGGACATGTCGGAACCATACTACCGGAACAATGCAGAATAGGAATTTCTAAGTGATATACAACCATTTGTTTGCCAGCTGTCTTTCAAGAAATTGGGAAAGCTAACCGGCGATCAATCTTCACAACGACAGTGCTAGCTCTCACACATTGACTGAAACAAATCCATTTTTTGCATTCAAAACATCGATTTGAGAATCATCATCTTTCGCATAGTCCTGTTTTGGCAGCGAATGACACCTGAAGAGGCGGTTGATGCGTTCAAAAGGCATGTTTTGGTGATAGCTCAATCAGAGGGGCAAGAGTTCCTTGACAATTGCTTTAAACGCATGATAAAGTATTATAGATCTTAACGGATAATATTTTGAAAAACAGTGAAGTGATTTCCGGTGATTACTATTTGTTAGTGTTCTCTAATATCGAAATATATAGGCAACCCACATATAGCTTGACATGTTTGATGGCAATTTGCAACTAAATTTTCCGCATATTCCAAAGCTAGTCAACTCCAGGTACATTGGAGTAACGTTTAATGTTTTCTTAATATTCTGGTTTTTATTAAAGCCCAAACATTCTTTATTGGAATGGCGTCTGGTGCCTGTGATGACAATCTATAATAATAGTTTAGTACAGTCTGCTCCTATGTTTCCTATCATTTTCTTTTTGCATTCAATCCATGTGCAGAGAATCATCTTGAAACATGCACCTTTTGGGGTGCTTAACATACTTTGAATAAATATTTCTCCCTTTCTTAGTCAAACATGTTTCAAGAGATTGTAAAGAACCAAAGTTGACTCCTCTGTAAATATTAAATTGCTCCAATAGCGGTTATATTTTCCGTCCAAAGAAACCTTTTTTCAATAAGTGCTTTGGAAAGTATGTGTTTGATTACAGTTATCGAACGATGAATCTCAAATTTGGTATTTCTAGACAAATTTTGTTGTGCGGAATCGTTGCGAATGTTGGAAAAGATTTACGGTGGTTCATTTTTATCAAACACACTAGCCTACGAGTGATACAAAGCCTTCAACGACGGTCGAGATATCTTTGAAAACATGCCTCGTTTTGGACGATCTTCGACCTATTCAACTAATGAAAATACCAAAAAAGTGAAAGATATGGTGCTTGAAAATTACTAGGTTGATTGTTAGAGAGACGGCAAGGGAGCAACTCATCATTCGTGAGTCCATTCGAATGATTTTGGCGGATATTTTGGGTATGAAAGGCGTTCTTGCTCGACTTGCCCGGATAAAGTTGATTTTTTTTTTTTCGAAAAGAGTCCATAAACAGATTCATGGAGAGCGTTATAACTGCCGACGAGATATGGGCTTATGAGTTTGACATGTAAACAAGTCAACAATCGTCGGAATGGAACCCGTTTTCAGTCGGTTGGAGAGATAAAACAAAATTCGCTAAAGAAGATGAAGGTTAACCCAAAAAGTGCTTATGACAATTGTTTTGAGGACTGGAAAAATCGTTGGCATAAGTGCATTACATCTGGTGGGGATTTCTTTGAAGGCGAAAAAATAAATATTGATGACTAATTAAATATTTTGCCGGGTACTGTTTTGTCAGAATGTAGTTGTTGTAATCTTTGAAACGAAAGTACGGAACTTTTAGCATTCCAAAAACAGTTTACAATAAAACTATGATTTAAATAAGTACAACTGTACTAATAACAGTACGTGCTCATATTGCTGAAATGTGCGATAGGCATAACTAATTACGGGTTAACGTACTGTAAGTTAAAAAAAGAATTGTATATATATATATATATTTATGTATATTAATGTGAAAAATTGGACAGCAAGATTATGAAACCAGTTTTTATTTTCTAATTTTCTCTTTTTTGTGAATAGCGAACATGTAATTTAGATTCAAATCTATTTCGCAGTAATTAAGCATTCATCTCCAGGTTAAATCGCAAAGTTGTGAAACTCACACAATAATCCATACAAATTTTCGGCATTATATAACCTTCAGATGCCTGAGATCGTGAAGATGTATACGCCGAATTGGCTGGCGCCGAAGAAGTTTACTTCACGCAAAGTGTTTAAGGCTGACTTGCAGACTTCGCGACGTGGGTGTCACTGCAAGGCTCAAGCAAGACATGTGCGCCATTGTAAATTGTCTGAAAAAGTTTTTTAATTTAAATTCTCTACGTGCTTTGGGTGCAATTACGCTCTTAAACGTAGACGAGCCTTTGCTTTATGGGTGTAGTAGGACAAAGTGTACAGGCATACAGATGTTGTTGTAGTGATTTTAAGTCACATTTCGTCGACAGCCTTATAAAATCGCTTTAGATACACATCGACTTTGCACAATTAGTATTTAAGTTGAATAATTTGTGCGAAGTGGGAATAATATTATTAAAGCAACAACTTTATACGTTTACGTATGTAGTTGTCCATCACTCAGCCCGTCTGTCAGTCAGTTGGTGCGCTCATTTGCGCATCCATCCGTCTAGGCAGTGATTATAATGATAATGATGGACCGCTCGGTTATGGTGATGATGTCATGCGTGAAATGCGCCAACCGATACTCGCACGGAATCTACTCGCCGCAAACAATAGTTCTCAACGCGATTTGTATTTAACGGCGAAATTTCTTAATGTAAAGCAACAGTCCGAAAATAAATAAACTTGCAAATGTGAAGAAGACATTTTAACAAGTAATTGCTATTAAAAGTTCATGTCTTGACATTTATTCCCATAAAGAGACGAGTACTCAACTTCCAGAGCTGTGTGCGCATTGCATTACTTCATTACAGCACTTTGATGCGCTAACTTTTACAGATATCACATAAAAATTGTTGTAAATGAGTTTATTTTTACTTGATGCGCCCTCCGAGTGTCAAGTGAAGCGATGCGTTTGCCAAACGATGCATGGTGTCCATAAAGCGGCATGACTATGCGTAATAGGAAGGCATCTTTAGAGCACAATGGGGTCAGCAGGAATTCATTTCATTGTATAGCAACTAAGTTTGAAAGATTTTATAAAAATCTTTTTTGTTTTTAACTCTAGATATTATTATAATTGAAGTTCTAGTTAAGTTTATTTAATTGGTTAAAATCCGCTAACCGCTAAAGTGACGTAATTAAAGTGGCTAATATTGTAAATTTCACTTGTGGTTGCAGGGCAATTGAAGCGAAATTATATTTATTTGAATTAAAATTGAGACATAGATTTTAAAGCACTGAGCAAAAAATGTAAACTTTATTAATTCGTTGTATATTAGGCTGGATAACGGCCGGAGTACGATTTCTCGCACACAGATACTCTAGTAAAGCTGAATAAGTAATGGTAGCCAAAACACGAAGACTCAAGAACGAATGACGACAACCCACGCAGGACGGCTATTAGCATCAACTGATGATCAACACGTCAATAAAATAGGTGAATAGGTGCTTGAGAATCGGCTATCAACAGCCAGAGATCTTAAGGGGGTATTCTATTCTAGAAATCAAATTTTGGGCAGTTTTTTGAATTTTATTAAAAAAAAAACCAAAAATATTTTTAGTAACCATTTTTTTGTGGTGTTTTTACTGATATCTTAAGAATACAGAAGAAAAATTTTACTAAAAAATATCAAAAATTAACACAATTAGCGGGGAGGAGAGACAGGTGTAAAAAAAAAATGGCGCATCCTGGTGACATTGATCCTGACTCTCCTTTTGGTCTGAAAAAAAAAAATTAAAAGAAAGTCTTAATCAGTAAGGATGCTGTTATAGTCCGGGAACACGAAAATTTTTTTTTTGAAAAATGGCGACTGCCTGAAAATAAAAATCATTGTTTACGCTTTTTTTTAAATTCCTGATTTTCTTTTAAATATTAAAAACAAAAATTTTGACACGATGCTGGTAGGAACGATAAAGGATTATAAAAAGAAGGTTTACACAAAATTTCAAGTAAATCGGTTGTATAGAACTTGAGATAATGCCGGTACCGTGTGGAAAAAAGTAGTTTCGAGAAAAACGCGTTTAAAGTTTAGGAGACAATTCTAGTGAACACGGACGCCACCTCACAAAATCGGCTGTATCTCCGAAAATAAGTCGAATTTTGAAAAATCTTTCCAAGGTCATATTTTTGAAAGTCTAAACTTTAAATATATGAAAAAAATCGATTTTTTCAAAATTCTAGAGTAGAATACCCCCTTAATAACATCGTTGGAATAAGGATTGGTACATATTGAAAGATATAAGATTGGTTCCAAAATCTTACATTTTGTTTGAAAAACAGCGTCCCTTAGTAGCTTGTAAAACAATGCGTTCCGACTACCAGTATGTCATAAAACGTAAACAGACGATCAATCGGCCGAATATCATGGTAAAGGTAATCAGAAGCTGAAAACCAATACACTGTCGAATACTGTATTGATTCTTCGTGAGTTTCTCGGAAAATTTTCAACGAATATCGGCCGCAACCACCGTATTCGCCTGACTTAGCTCCGCGTGACTTCTGGCTATTCAGCAAAACTCAAACGACCGCTATGGGGAAACCGTTTTAAGTCAAATGAAGATATTAAACGTGAATGGCTACGCGCATTAAAGGCTATTCCGGAAATTAACTTTAAAAACAGATTCGATGATATGAAAAAACGTTAGAACAATAGCCAAGGGGGATTACTTTGAGGGGGACGACATAGATTTTGAAGAATAAATTTAAAAATTTTAAAATTACAAATAAAGTCCTTTAGAGATAGAATAGGCAGTAAGTTAGGCTAATTGACATTTTATGGATTTTTAACCATAGAGTGAAGTTAGACAGTGTTTTATAATAAGGAAATATTAAATAAATAAATATAAAATATAAATATTATTATTTTTCGAGAACAATTCGACATGGTAAAAGAAATGCTGTTAAGGCATCATTTTGAAATTTCCAGTTTACAGTTCCTGACGCAAAAATGTAATTATAAAATAATAATAATTTATTCCGATTAACTAATCTATAACTAGATGATGTATATGTGTATGTGTGTGATACAAAAGTAAGGTGAAATTGTTATTAAAAACTGCTGGGCTTTGCTGATCAAGTTATGGCACAAAAAACCATTTGGGTTCAAAGCGAGCCAAAACGCTTTAAAGACGAACCACGCCCGGGACGAACAACAACTTTTACCGACGTGATCCGCGTTTATAGACTTGGTGCTTGAAAAACGTCGATTCACAATTAGAGACCTCGCTGATAGTGTTGGAATGAATATCATTGTGCTCAGCCCAAACTATTTTGAAAAATATTTTGTGTCTTAAAAGTGTCAGACTAGCTATTCAGCAAATTCAAAAGGCTTATGCGAGGACCGCGTTTTGTCGCGATTGATGAGAACTAGGTCTTGAAGGCTATACTATATCCAAAGAATTAATAAATTTAATATAAAAACAAATTCACCTAACTTTTAGATTACGGTAGTGTGTTAATGTCCATCTTTTTCTTAAGGGGTCTCTTTATGTCTTACTTTCAGTAGCCGTAATGTGACGCTGACAAGACAGAGTCGAAAAGACAAAAATTTAATTTGACTACAAAAGAGTGAAAAGTCAAAAAAAAAAATCCAATTCACATTTAATATGGTACATAATACATATTTATACTCAGATGTTTTGACTTGTACGAGTGCATATGCCCTTACAGTCACAAGTGTGCACATCGTGCGTAGGCATCAACGCCTGTATACATACATACATGTAGTAATAGAATGTATAGCAAATGTTTGTGTGTGTAAAACTCTTTTCATTCGTATGAGTAGTAAGGCCAACGCGTCGCAGATGTTGGCGAAATGCGATAAATGTTCGAGGAAAATTTTAATTTTGTCAGCTCTGCAATCTGGGTGTGTTCGGGTGTGTGTATGCCTGGGTGCTGTTGCAATGTCAGGGTACAAGAGCACAGTCAAGGGAACAACCTACATGCATATGAAGAAACAAATTCGAAAATATCTGTTTATGTCTTGTATAGACACGCTCCTACATGAGAACAAACTGATAAAGATGCTGATGTACTTTTGGACTTTTACAGCTGAAAGAAGTGCGAAAGTGAAATCAAATTATGTTAAACTCATGGCTGAATGCCGAAAAGAGGATGTGGTAGCATTGTTATTGTTTATGTACAAATAAATCGTATAAATCGCGTTTATTTATGTTTTTATAGAATACTAAAAATAAATGTTTAAAACAATTTCTCCACTAAAAGAGAAATAATCATAATAATATTGAGCATGCGTCAGAAGACATGTTAGCGGATGGGTGCACCAAAAGTGCTGCCTGTTTGTTTGAGCATTTGGTATATGTAGATAAAAAATAATTGAGGTTTTGCATTACGGTCTATGATCTATTGTGCTCTCTCCTATATTGCAGACGGTCAAAAAAGTCCAGCACTTTGAACAATTCCAGGAGCTTGTTGGGATCGACTGAGGTGATGTGAACATAGGGCCTTGAGCCTGCTGCTAAAAATTGCTGGGCAATCTAGAATCAGGTGTTCTGCAGTTTCCTGTTCCATGTCGCAAAATCGGTAGTTTGCGCAAAAGACAAACCTCCCGACAAGGAGGCGGTAGAGTAAGTCCACACCTCAATGGACGGTTCTGGACACATTATCCTGGACGCTGCAGAGCGGGCTAGTTCGTCGGCCGGCTCTTTACCGACTACCCCTTTATGCTCCGGCACCTAGATCAGGTTGCAATCTGGTTCATCACTTTTAGTGCTGCGTGACTATCAGTAAGTATAGCGATACGCTGGTTGCGATGGATATTGATTTCTGCGCACTGACTTATAGCAAAGACCTTTGCTCTTCAAAGATGCTCGGCAGACGTATCATTCGTTTGGATAGTTTGGTATGCGGTCCCGCAATGCTTGCTCCACCGATTTCCGGTGTTTTCGAGCCGTCAGTGTACCGCTGGATTGTGCTGCTCCTCAGTAGTAGGTCGAGCGTGGAATCACTCCGCCTCACTACCGAGAGTAAGTCTGAGCTGTTTTTTATAGTTTACCCTCTTCGTAACGCCGTCCCTTGGAGGAAAGGCCAATGGTGTTTCATCCCCTAAGGCTTTCATTTTTTGAGACGACATTATCTTTCTTTAGTCAAAACCTGGCTTAAGCAGCATAGCATATTTCGCTACCTGTTTGATCACTAGATGCAGCGGTGTGAGCTGAAGCATGTCTTCAAATGCTGTGGTTGGGCAGGTGCGCATTGCTCCTGAAGTGCAGATACAGGAGAGCCTTTGCAGCTTCGATAGTTGATAGTTGCCACCGAGTGTTAGGGGTCTCTACCCCGAAGAGATCTTCGCTTTGTAAAATAGACAACGGTTGTTCTTGACGGGTTGATATTTAACCCTACCGTTCAGGATATGGTATACTTTGTTCAATTTGCTGGAGACTAACGCTTAGTGAAACGAAAACAGTTAATACAGGGAAATTCCTCACAACCGGACACTCACCGTCACGGTGTTTCGGTCTGGCTAAGGGAGCTGTTCAAATATAGGATTTGTCCGGAAAGTAATAGGACTGATTTTCTTCCACCGCGACTGACCTTCGGAGCGTGCGGGCATCTTCTGGATAGAGGTAGAGGACGTTCCGAGTTAACGAATGTGTGGCTGGTCAGTTGTCTCCGAGCACCTGGAGAGTGAGTGGTGTTTCTATGAGTGGTGCAAGCCCAAAATGCAACGTTCGTTAGAGCAGAGGTACGCGATTAAGTTCTGTGTGAAACTCGGTAAATCTGCGACAGAGACGTTTGACATGATCAAGCAGGCTTACTCAAATGTTGCTTTAGCAAGAAGTGATGTGTTTCGATGGAATCAGGCCTTTTTAGATGGCCGGGAAGCGATCGCTGATGGAGATTGGAGGAATAAGCAAATCCAAAGTGAAAACGATGCTCATTGTCTTTTTTGACATCAAAGTCATAGTCCACAATGAACTTGTCCCTCCTGGACAAACCGGCAACGCCAAGTACGTGGAAGTCCTCAAGGGACTCAAACGAAGGGTCAATAGAGTCCGACAAGATCTCGTGGCCGATTGGAAGTTGCACCACGGCAACGCCCCGGTTCACCGGCTTTCTTGTGAACAGCTACTTAGCCAAGGCCGGCATCCCACCATTTCCGCAGCCGGCCTACAGCTCAGATGGGTCCACCCGGACTTTTTTGTTTCCTTAACTGAAAAGGTCGATGAAAAGCAAGCATTTTAAGATGACAAAGTGGATCCAAGCACCTCGACTCTCAAAGCTATGAGAATGCCTCCCATGAGGCATGTCCGGTTATGGGAGATGTTCGGTTATGAGGATTGTCCGTAATGGGGAATTTCACTGTATTAACCAATTTATTTTTACCTTAAATTTTGCTATGCAGCGCCACAACAAGACTTGTTATATAAGCGCCTTCCTATTAAGCTGTGTTTACAGCGTTACAAATAAATTTTCACATGAAAACTCGAGCAGTAAACATCGCTTTCTTTTATAAATCTACGCATAAGGCAAATTTATCTGAGCGCATTTTTAATGGCAAATAAAAATTTCACAGTTTTATGAAGTAAACACGCAAATATTTATACATTTATGAGCAAACTGCATATTTGTACGTCTGGCAAGCACAACTGTGTGCAACTTTTTGTTGCGTTACGCGTCTGCGCCAAATTTATGCCACTGCGTCAGTGCACGCATTATTTATGCCGCAAATGAACTGAAAACCTAATGAGTATCCATAAGCAAATAAACTCGTTTGTGTGTGTGTTAGCATTTACATATTCACAAATATTTGCTTAGTTAGTGCAGCAGTGCCGTAGCTTGTGGCAAGTTGAGCATGAAATTTTCATCCGATTTTCGCATGAAATTCAAATTTTCCAGCACAGCGCAGCCTAATTGCTCCTCAGTTGCGGGAATGAATTGTACCTGTGTTTGCATAGAAGTGCCTTGAGTTTACAAATATATTTGTGCATAGCCAGTGTGGAAATTAGCAACAAACATTAACGCCAAAAATTGCTGCGAAAAGTCGCGATTTCAAATCACAAAGGAGCGCGCACAACTATTAGCGATCGGGGCGTGTGACACATTTCAAGTTCGTTGTTGTATTTTTGTTTTTTCTTTCGCCTTTAATTTAACTGACGGGTTTATTGCTGTTTAATGGTGGTAATAACGCTCTCACTTAGCCATATATGGTAGCTTTGCTGGCCATTACCATATTATACAAATTGCCACCTCAGTCGCCAAACTTGGCTGGCGACAGCTTCACTAAATATTAAAACAAAAAACAATAGCAAAAAATTGTCTGCTAAACTTGAAGTACGCACGCGCTTTTTTAGCAATTAAAAACTTAGAAATAATTAGTGCCAACTAAAATTTAATAATTTCAGCTATGAATTTTACATTAACCACTGCGGGGATTTTTTACCATAATTGTGGCAACAAAATTGCTAATTGTTGGTTTTGTCTGTGGCTACTTGTACAAAACTGGGCAGCACCCAATTCACGATTTTAATCATTGCCATTATCACCTTTACTTTTAACGACAATCTGGATTTTTACATTTGGAAAGCTTGCCATTTCATGCGTTTATAGTAGCCTGGACAGGTATAGTGAGTTTCATTAAGATATCTCCCACATATTTACCAATATATAAGGTGTAAAGTCAATCGGATTTTTAAAATGCTTATAAGTATCAGTAAACATGGGGGAAAGGCTAGCAAAGCTTTATATGTATGTATGCGAGTAGGCAGATACTCGGCACAACCAACGGCGGCTCTTGAACTGAAAACTCTTAGCTGAAAACTGCCCATCAAAATGGACGATGGAGTTGGTATATACTTTCCATAGTCAGGCATAAGACAGCCTTTTAAGTTGCTGGACCACTACAGTATATTTCAAGCTGAAGTATTTGGTATTGCGAAAGCAGCGGAGCTGGCCTCTAATGTACCTGCAGGCAATTCCAGAGTCAACATCTACGTAGACAGTCAAGCAGCAACCAAAGCAGTAATCCCGTGTCGCATATCGGTCAGAAGTATCTTGGGAAACTGGGCAGCAGAGGAAAGTGTTGCCAGAAGCAAGCAACTTCACTTCTACAGGGTACCAGGTTAAAAAGGCATTGAGGGCAATGATACAGGGGATGAGGTTGCCAAGAAAGGTGTATGACTAAGATCCGAAAAAGTGATCAACATTGGGAAACCCATGCATTGTCTATACGAAGATGAACAGAAGCATGGTAAAGAAAATCAACACCCGATTGGTTGAACTATCTGGGTGCAAAACTGCAGAAGTCATGTGTAAAACGGTAGAACGGAAATACACAAATTTCCTATTGACGCTCGATAGAAGAGACTGTAGGAACCTGATCGGAATACTAACTGGTCACTGTCTGATTGCGACACACGCCCGCGGAATGGGGTGGATCAAAAACTGCAGGAAATGTCTAGAGCAATGCACTTGGGAAACAATGGAAATCTCTGTTGCATTTGTCCCGCATTGGCAAGACTACGCTGTAAGCATCTGGGGTGTTTGTAACACTGGAGGATAGTGAAGCCACAGAGTCTGTACAAATTCGCGTCAAGCGCAGGCATTCTAAAGCATGACTACGCCTCATAGACCTAGCAACTGAGCTCCATCTGTTATCGCAAAGGAACTGAGCTATGCGTGACACATTGGCCTACCAGACTAACCGAACCTAACTTTACCTAAATATGGGGACTAAGGGAAATTTGTACCCAATTTTATATATTTTATTCACAAAGACAAACTCTTATCAGAAAGAGATTTTCTCTGAATTCCAGTAAGATCACTCATATATTGACCAATATATGCGGTATAAAGTCAACTGAGGACTTAGAAAATTGTTACCCGATGTGTACTAGAAAGTGATAGAATCAGGTGAAAATTATATTTATATTCATATAGAAATGCTGGGAGAATATTATGAACCGAATCAGGTTGAAATTCGTAGAGTGGCCTTTCAGATATGGAATTTCACCTTAAAGGGTTAGGAGTAGTTAGAAATTTCAAAAAATTATTTGTTTTTCATTTTCGTTAAGTGTAATATCTTAAAAATATTCCCCGAAATTTTCATGTTGATCCGATAATTGGTTTTTGAGTTATTCGAGAAATAAGAAAGAGAGCTCGGGCACTTCCAAGCGCTAGTGTGAAACTTTAAACGCTTTTTACTCAAAACTATAGTTTTTGAACCGGTGACAACTGTAACTCGAAAACCGTTCAGTAGATTTTAATGAAATTTATACAGCTTTTAGAATACATAATAAACTCGGGCCTGATCGAAAAATTTTTATTTTTTCGAAAATTTCGATTTTTTAAGACCAATTAATTGTTGATTTTTTCGCATAAATTTAGAAAAAAAATTCCTTAGGCCGCCATTTTGTTAATTTTGAAAAAAAAAAAATAAATCCTTCGATCAGGCCCGGGATTATCTATTTATAAAACTAATTTTTTTTTTGATTGTTTTTAGATGAATCTCCAAGGACTTATGCTTGTCACCGCAAATACCTTTTTTTGAAACAGAGTCAACACAAACAACTATAACTTTGGAAACTAATTTGTTTTTTTCAAATTTTCGTGACTTCAAGTCAACACATCCTATAATAATGCCACATTACTACTTTTATAAAATAACATGATTTAGTAGCAAACAAAAAATACTGAAAACTCTCATTTTTTCGTTCCTCTGACTACCCTTAACCCCTTAAAGTAGGTGGTGCTAAATTTAGGCGCTTTTTTAATGCCAAAAGATGTAAACTTATGTTAATATAAAGTGTGAGTTTATAGTACTTATATTTGACGAACCGAATTTTCTATTTGTGTGCCTGATGACAAATTGGTCAAATGTGGGAAATTTGATTGCAAATCATTTAATTTTTCTTACTTATTTCTATTACTACTAGTGCCATTTGTATGAAAAATTGTAAGCAGAAATATTTTGAATAACAAATTTTCGTATCTCAGCAGTGAAAATTTCAGTGAAATACTTAAACTAAATGAAAATAAAAAGAATTCTACTTATGTACATACATTTATTCATTTGGTAGAGTAATATTCCATTGACGTTGAATAGAAAACAGTCGAAGAACCTGTTTTATTCCTCCAGAATGATGATTTGCTTGAAGAGATATGAGTCATACAACTGAAATGGAAAAGAGCGAAAGATTTATTTTAAAGCTTCTAAGCTAATATACTTATAGTATATGAACATTTTAGGTGTGTATATGTGCAGTTTAAAGGCTTGGATGCAGCTGCTACGATTAATCATTATCTATTAATTGTTTAGCGAGCATCTTCGCCCGTTGGCAAGCAACTTTATGGTACTAATAATGAAATCAAGTTCATGGTATATTGATGTAGTCTCTGTTGAGCTTCATTTGCCTTGTCCTCGTTAATAACTAATTTATATCGTTTCATTTTAGTAACGAAATTTCTAACAACTCAAATAACGAAAAGTATTTACTACTCGTAATATACTTTTATATATATATGTATATATATATAAAGCTGGTTAGCATAGCGACCTAAAACAGAGAGTGGTACATTAAAAAAATATTTAAATTTCTACGCGATTAACATAAAGTTTGAATACCGGAGTATACTCCTGAAGAATCCAAAGAGGTTATCTAGTGACTGATACCCAGAGCATATTAAAATTATGGAGGGAACACTTATCCAAATACACTCATCTGCTGAATAGCAGTGAAAGCAGAACACCAGGAGATGACTATGGAGCGAACGTTCCATTACCCGATCACGAAGAACTTCGAATACCAATTACCCTATGAATTGCCAGCCGAGCTATTCAAATTCGGCGGCGAAGGACTATAAGAAGCATCAGCTTCTGTGTTGAATATGGTCGAATGAAAGCATGTCCGACGCTTTGAATTTAAGTGTGCTCTGCCCAAACCACAAAAATGGAGCTTCCACAATCTGCGTCAACTACCGTGGGATAAGCCTCCTCAACATCGCATATAATGTTCTATCGAGAATATTGTGTGAAAGATTAATGCCTACCGTCAACAAACTGATTGGACCTTATCAATGTGGCTTTAGGTCTGGGAAATCAACAGCTGACCAGATATTCCCCATGTGCAAAATCTTGTAAAAGACACGTGAAAGGAGAATCGACTCACACCACCTCTTCGTCGATTTCAAAGCTGCTTTTGGCAGCACGAAAAGGAGCTGGCTTTATGCCGCAATGTCTGAACTAAGTATCCCCAGCTGTAAACGGCTGTCTAAACTGACGTTGAGCAATTCAAAAACAAACCAGGTTTCAAACAAGGCAACAGAGAGCTGCAGATCTGACTATAGAAGGTGCAATCTTCTATACTAATATTGTTGCCTTCAAAAATTATCCATTCGATATTATACAGTTATGCCAATCAGTTATTCTTTCACCCCTCGAAAAACTTTTCAAACTTGATTCTTAGGATAGCCTTTAGCTCATTCAGCGATTTTGAATTTCTGTAAAACGACGACCCTAAAGGTTCTCTTAATTTTTGTAAATGGGAAAATCAGGCGGAGCCGTATCTGGCCAACATGGAGGCTGGGGCCTAGTTAGAGTATTGTTTCAGGCCTAGAACTCACAAACAAGCAAAGCGTATGGTAGAGAAAAAAAATAGTATAAATTTTCAATCATACTGTTTTATTAATAATAATTTAATTTGATTAAACGCATTAATTTCATTCCATCAATCATACATAAGTACATCAATCAAAACACAAATGTACAAACATATATCACTCTCAGTCAATCAACTAATCATTTGACGATTTATGAGATAGAAATAACCTTCTTTGGAACTAGAAAGACTGAACACTTTTCATATGAGTTACTGCTTCAGTTTCTATTGCATTTTTCCTAAGGAAAATAAAAGTTTTCTTAACTAGTAAGCATGGCATGTTTTCTTTAAAAAAAAACTGCTGGAATTAATCAAGAGAAAAAGTTGTAATAAAAAAATTTATAAAATGAATTTTACTAACACATCTACATATGGATATGTAGTTTGTATAACCTTCACAATTTATCGTTTTAGTTTTTATTTCTTCGCTCAATAAATATGCTGAAGATCTACACAGCTCATTAGCATTGAAAAGCGTCAACCCGCAACCATATTTATGCAACTGAGTAATTGCATAGCACGACCACGACCACCCACACGTCTATAGAAAGGGGGTGTGCATAGCTAATTAATGGAAATTAATGTGCAATCCATAAATAACGATTTACATATAAAGAAAATTAATAGGAAAATGTAAACAAAAGGTGGCAATGAAAAAGGTGTCAGGCTACCTGAAGGCACCTATATAATCTCTACATATATACATATATGTATATATAATAGTGTACATACATACGTATGTATATCTAGATATATGCAAAGTATGCCGATATATCCATTAATATGTCGTAAATAATATCCAGGTGGTATAAGTAGTTTGAAAGAATTATAAACGCTCGTGCTTGTCTCATGGGTTTGTGAGGCACGTACCTGGAAAAAAATTGCATGAGTAATTTTTACAGTCCATACTGTTTACTTTGTCCTCAATATATGTAAATGTCTTTAGGATATAATTGGAGTTTAATTATTTATAAAATGTTAGAGCTGTGTGAAGCAGACCCCAGATCCCGTTCAACACACAGTGAGGAAAATATAGCAGCCATAATGACCTATGAAGGACTTGGCGTACAAAATATAACTTATGCAGAACTGAAGCCGTTTGACCTTCCCAAACGACATCGCTCTTTGGGCTTTTGAAATGTTCCAAGAAGATCCGACGTTTTCGAACCAAATTTTGTTCAGCGATTAGGCCCATTTCTGTCTCAATTGATGTGTAAACAAACGAAATTGCCACTTTTGGGACCAAGAACAAACTGAAGAGTTTTAAGAGCTACCATTTCGTCCAGAAAAAACAACAGTTTTGTGGGACGTTGGAGTCATCAGTCCACATTTCTTCAAAAATGACGCCGGTGAGAACGTAACCGAACGAAATCGCGGCGAAAAGTTGACTAGTCGATAAAAGCTTGAATACAAATAATTTATTTTTGAGGATAGGCCCGAATTAACGTAACACTTCATATGATACGAAATTAAGAGGGTATTCTACTCTAGAATTTTGAAAAATTCGATTTTTTTCATACATTTAAAGTTTAGACTTTCAAAAATATGACCTTGGAAGGATTTTTCAAAATTCGACTTATTTTCGGAGATACAGGCGATTTTGTGAGGTGGCGTCCGTGTCCACTGGAATTGTCTCCTAAACTTTAAACGCGTTTTTCTCGAAACTACTTTTTTCCACACGGTACCGGCATTATCTCAAGTTTTATATAACCGATTTACTTGAAATTTTGTGTGAACCTTCTTTATATAATCCTTTATCGTTCCTACCAGCATCGTGTCAAAATTTTTGTTTTTAATATTTTAAAAAAATTCAGGAATTTAAAAAAAAGCGTAAAAAATGATTTTTATTTTCAGACAGTCGCTTTTTTCAAAAATTTTTTTTTTCGTGTTTTCGGACTATAACAGCATCGTTACAGATTAAGAATTTCTTTTTATTTTTTTTTTCAGACCACCAGGAGACCCTCGCTCTAATTATTTTAATTTTTAATATTTTTTTGTGAAATTTTTTTTTCGTATTCTTAAGATATCAATAAAAAAAAAAAACCATAAAAAATGGATAGTAAAAATATTTTTGGTTTTTTTTTTAAATAAAATTCAAAAAACTGCCCAAAATTTTATTTCTAGAGTAGAATACCCCCTTAAGTGTTATGACACGGGTTCCCCGTTTTGTAAAAAATATATAACATGAGATATTACAATCGATTCAATTGTGACCGATTTAATTTTCTTATTGGGAAAACAACTTCTTTACTAGAATGCATTTAAATCGGGTAAATTATTCATATATCTGTTATATATGCATACATCTCAGATATTTATAATTTAAAGCCATTATGTACATTTAAGGAAGCGCTAAGGCTGGCCGCATGAGTCAGCTGGATTCGAATTTTTCCCATAATACAATCTACATAACAAATTAATAACAATATTTTTGTAGTATATGTCATATTTATTGGAATAAATATCGTAAATGGCGCTATCCACTTTTTGCATGGTCAAATCGCACACCCGCAGTTGTTATTGCATAAACTTATTAGCACACCATGTAAAAGAAATAACTGAATAATACACATTTCGCCCAAGTAGGTACGCCCGTGTGGGTGTAAGGCTTCCCTTATGGTAAAATTCAAGTACGAGTACTTGCCGAGTGACACACATTGCCGTTGAAAAGATGACGTCATTCTGCGTGGAGGCAGATGACACAAGGAAGCAGATGACGAAAGAAAAGCAAGAGAAAGCAATATAAAAGTATATGGCCAAGTACCCCTTATTAGTTAATATTATAGGTACATTTGTATGTACTTATAGATATGGCAAGGCGACCGGTAGGAAAATATATATTAACTTCGGTTGTACCGACGATAGAATAAACTTAACAAATAAAAATATTTTCATACAAGAATTTACATTGGATCGGACAGTTTGTATGGCAGCCATATGCTATTGTGGTCCGATCAATTTATTCGGAGATTATACCGGTACTTTGGTCAAAAATCCGCGTCAAATTTCATGATAGATAGATATCTTGCCAATTAATACTATAAAGATTTCCATACAAGAACTTCATTTTCATCGTTTAGTTTTTATGGGAGCCATATGCTATGATAGACTGATATCGCCGGTTCGAACAATTGGCAGCTTCTTAGAGAGAAAAGTACTTAATGTCAGACCCATATCTCAAAGACTGTGTGACTAGTTCGCGACAGATGTACAGGCCACCCTGATTAAATCAGCTTATCGCTCGTCATTTATAAAAATATACAGTTTATAGGGTCTCTGACTTTGTTCTATATAACAGTAAATACTTAAATGACCTGGTAATGTTAAGCTACATAATCACCGAACGTGATCAAATCATTTTCTACTACATACCTTCTGTATTATATTTATTGTTATTACAATTAAAGGCTCTATCGTTGTGTCTCCAGTGCGAAAAGCTTGAGATTTATTAAGACCCAACACTCAAAATATTATATTTTCTAAAGAAAAATTTACATATATTTGTATTTCATGCAATAATAGCTGTAACACATCGAACAACCTATACCAGATGTTCAAAGAAATGATAAACGGAAGAACGCACCCACCTGCGTCATGACTGCCATAAAGTCTGAATAAAAAATCTAGTAGGAAATCATTTCAGTCGTACAAGTGGTCGTTAAAAGTATGTACCTAGCAAAGTAAATAGGCAGACGAATTATCCTCTTTGCCAGTGAACCTGATCTTATTTTATCGGGTGAACAATTTTAGGCAACCACATTCCGGCTGGGTTTGTACTTACTTTTATAAAAATATACGTATAAGTATTTGTATAGGGCATATTCATTTATGCTAGCGCCAATTCTTTGCATCATCATGCTTATCATCATCCCTCAACCCTCCACTTCACTCATATTTCGCTTCAAAGTGCCGTTCACTTTTTTCATTTCAGACATTTAATTACTAAGCCGCTACTTCGTTTACGAGTCAATGAACTACATATTTTTCTATGGTTATTTTCAAATTGTCTGTGGCCAACTTTGCGCAAAAACTGTTAAAACGCCGGCAATAAAGTTATGGGGCAAAGTGCTCATGCGTGACTTTTCTATTTATGTAAACAAAAGTATACATACATATGTATGTATGTACATATATTTTTACGAATATTTATTTTTGCATGCTTATTAAGCAGATAAACTAAATTTCAGTTTTATCACTCGAGAAAAAAAAATAAAAATTGGGAAAGCGTGAAATCAAGACATAAAATCTTACTTAGAAATATTGCCGGCAAATTGTGACACGAGTTAGATGTTAATTAAATTGAAAATGCAGAGACTTATAAAAATGCCATGTATATGGTATAGTACATAATTCTGCAATAAGTTCTGTTACAAGTTCAGGTTGTTATGAAAATCCAACTATAAACTCTTTTTAATAAAGTTAATTTAATTTGAAAATGCACATATTCAATGGAAGATGTAACAACTTTTAATCGAAATGGTTACCTTCTGCTTTCACATAAGCCCTCAAACCAAAGATTTTTGGGACTTTCCAAATTTCTGTTGGGCGTTCGATAGGTTAGAGTGCATGCCCTGATTTGACTGCAGTCCAATGAATTCAAATCTGGATTCCTGAAGGCCAATTATCTGCAGCTATGAAACCAGGAATATTGTCTTTAGCAGCTTGGTATTTTTTTTTGTGTGCGAGAGCAGAATACGCCAATAAAGAAGAAGGTAGAGTAGAATTTTGCCAGAGGATCCAATGCTCTCCCTTGAAAAGCGTACTGCTAATCCTTTACCACACCATCTAAATCATCTTATTGGTTAAATTTTCCCCAGTTTTAACTAATTTTTCATAGAAATAAACAGATGTAACCACTTAACAGGAAACTCTCTACTAAACAATTACAACACCTGGACAATTTCCTTCCAAATCCTTCGCCCAAGCCTTTAAGAATTGTATCTCAAAGACCTGTATAAAATTTCTTGAAGATCGGTAGAGTAGTTCTCGCGAAATCTTGCCAACCGACTTCAAATACAGTTTCAAGAAAAAACGCATTTAAAGACGACGCACTTAGCCAAGCTAACCTCGAGCGCATATGTTTATTACTCGGATCAACTTGAAAATTTAGGACAATGTATTATAGAGGCGTTGTAGAATTTAATACATACTTACATGTAACGCCTTAACATATTTTTTTCTTTTTGTTCGTTCGCGAACAATTTTTAAGGTCGAATTAGTTCGAACCACGCGATCGCTCCATTTTGAGTTAATTGAGTTATTTCAAAGATTGGAAAAAATATTGGCAACAGTGTATTGGAGCCAAGGGGGATTACATTGATGGGAACGACATAGATTTTGAGGAATAAATTAAGAAAATTATGAACAAAGTCTTACTATTTTTTGCTCATAGTAGTATTTTTCTGTCAATCGCAATTGAAAAAAGTAACGTGACATAACTGACGTAATTTATATTTCTTTAAGGGGTTAGGGGTAGTTATAATTTTCAAAAAATTATTTTTTTTTGCATTTTCGTAAAGTGTAATATCTTAGAAATATTCCCTGAAAATTTCATGTTGATTCGATGATTAGTTGTTGAGTTATTCGAGAAATAAGAAAGAGTGCTCGGGCACTTCAAAGCGCTAGTGTGAAACTTTAAACGTGTTTTTCTCAAAACTGTGTTTTTTGAATCGGTGACAACTGTAACTCGAAAACCGTTCAGTAGATTTTAATGAAATTTATACAGCTTTTAGAATACATAATAAACTCGGGCCTGATAGAAGAATTTTTATTTTTTCGAAAATTACGATTTTTTAAGACCAATTAACTGTTGAGTTTTTCGCAAAAATTTAGAAAAAAAATTCCTGAGGCCGCCATTTTGTTAATTTTGAAAACAAAATAAAATCCTTCGATCAGGCCCAGGATTATCTATTTACAAAACTAATTTATTTTTTTGTTCGCTTGATTTTAGATGAATCTCCAAATATTTATGCTTGTCACCGCAAGTACCTTTTTTTTGGAATAGGGTCAACACAAACAACTATAACTTTGGAAATAAATTTTTTTTTCTTAGAAATTTTCGTGACTTTAAGTCAACACATCCTATAATAATGACATATTACTACTTTTGTAAAATATCATGATTTAGTAGCAAAAAAAAATACTGAAAACTCTCATTTTTTCGTGTCTCTGCCTACCCCTAACC